>OZ007583.1:37566920-37826920 GCA_963931925.1 Onchidella celtica | reverse complement strand
ACAGGACAGCTCCAACACATCCCCGGGATTTTCGGTGACGTTCAGAGTCATATCAGGCACAGTCTAGCGATTGCAGCACCCATGGCAGTGTTCGATTACTTCGATAGGACGAGAAATCCTTTAGCCGATGACCTGTGCTTGGGAGGGGGGTGTTGCTGTCCCGCTCCTGAATTTGCTAAAGCTCGTACGGAAAAAAATCACGCGTCCGGGCATTGTGGATGTTAACTGAAGCCCAGCGGCTGTCGAGGACGTGACTTTTGTGTCCTCATTTTTTACCCTGTAGCACGGAAGAATGCTGCTCTGACTGCTTCGTTCACTTGAAGAGATTAAGCTGTGTTTTCCCGTGCATGGAAATGGAAACGGCAATGGAAACGTCAAAAAACTATTCAAACATAGAAATAGAAAGAATGTTTTCACTGAGACTGCTTCCGTACGCATGGAAACACTAGTTTTTCTTTTTACTACTTTATATATCTTTTTGACGTCTCCGTTGCTGTTTCCGTACACATAAAAATACAGCTTCAGTTCTATACATACTAAGCTGTGTTTTCATGTGTACGGAAACCGCAATAGCAACGGAAACGTCAAAAAAAAAAGAAACCCTTCAGGTAGTGCAATAGTAGGAATGTTTTCATGTATTACGAAACGCCGTTTCCGCGCGCATGGAAACACTCTTTCTTTTCACTACTTCATGCATTTTTGACATTTCCGTCGCCGTTTCCGTTTCCGTACACATGAAAACACAGCTTAAAGTCCCGATGAACTCCTGAACAAACTATAAATATGCAGTGTAGTTGTGCTGGAAAGATCAGCGAATGGACTGCCTGCTGTGCAAAGCACATTAACCCAGAGGACAATTTCAATTAGAGCAAAGCACATTGACCCAGGACAATTTTAATTAGAGCAAAGCACATTAACCCAGGACAATTTTAATTAGAGCAAAGCACATTAACCCAGGACAATTTTAATTAGAGCAAAGCACATTAACCCAGGACAATTTTAATTAGAGCAAAGCACATTAACCCAGGACAATTTTAATTAGAGCAAAGCACATTAACCCAGGACAATTTTAATTAGAGCAAAGCACATTAACCCAGGACAATTTTAATTAGAGCAAAGCACATTAACCCAGGACAATTTTAATTAGAGCAAAGCACATTAACCCAGGACAATTTTAGTTAGAGCAAAGCACATTAACCCAGGACAATTTTAATTAGAGCAAAGCACATTAACCCAGGACAATTTTAATTAGAGCAAAGCACATTAACCCAGGACAATTTTAATTAAAGCAAAGCACATTAACCCAGGACAATTTTAATTAGAGCAAAGGACCTCAAAAGGGCTGAAGTTTTCCGGCTCCTAACGTGCTTGCTGAACATTTTTGTTTCGCGTCTCAGTTTGAGCTTTTCATGGATAAGCCACAATATAGAACTAAGCCCTTCATTTAATAGCTATTTTAACACTAAAGTGCCGGCTCGGTGTTCCGCTTATAGAAGTATATCCCTTGATAAGCAACGTTAAATGTTTTATATTTGGAAGAGGTACTAATCTACCGATAAGTAGGTTCGCCTGGTGTTCACATCTTTATATTCAAATGACATTAATTTGCATGCGTTTCGTACATTAGACTTTTTGGGGATTTTTTGTTGTTGTTGCTGTTGTTGTTGTTGTTGTTTTTTTTTTACCGAGCAATCTGTCTCTTGGCATCTATAAGAATGAGATTTAAGAAGAAAAAAAGATGAGGGAAGAAGGAAAAAATCCTATCTACAAACAAGCTACTTTCATCCTAAACTTCCACAGCTCAGAGGGTTAATATGACAGCGATGTAACGCTCCAAAGACTTCATGAGAAACAGTGCAAAGAGTTCAGGGAGTCCTTTAGAGAGTCTCTGCGAGTTTATCTATTTTTATCATCTTAATGGGAATGAACATTTCATAGCCATTAACTTATTTCGGTGGCTTAAGAACATGGGATTTTCCAAGTGTGAAAGAAACATGAATTGTCAATATGGAACAGGAAATGAATGCGCATGACTTGGCTGTGTCAATACTAGACAGAGCTGTGGGTATGCATGCACTAGGTAACGCGGAGAGAGAGAGCGATGGGGAGAGACAGACAGAGACAGAGAGACAGAGACACAGAGAGAGAAAGAGAGAGAGAGAGAAAGGGGAAGAGAGAGGGCGGGAGAGCAAGAGTGAGGGAGGGGGAGATAGACAGGGAGAGAGAGAGAGGTAGAGACAGGACAGAAAGGCAGAGACAGAGAGAGAGAGAAAGAGATACACGCACACACACGCATGAACACATCACACAGAGAGACAGAAAAACACAGAGAGAGACAGACAGACAGACAGAGGCAGAAAGAGGGGTAGAAAAATTGGGCGAGGCAAAGAGAGAGACACTGACACACATACACACAAACGCATTAGCCTAATAGGCAACACAAAGGAGAATATAAAGGCATGAAGGAGAATCTTTACCAGTGAAGCTTATTTTCTACAATTTCGCAGTTACGTAGTTATAATTTTGCAAAGACGAAACAAACCCAAAGACCTTGTAATCCTTATCATCTCCACCTTGTGAATTATTCATATAACATCATTTTCCAGACAGAATATTGACTGAGGCAAGACTAGTGATTGCGCGCCGAGTGCGCAACAGAAACATCTAGAGCTGAAAAAGACAACACGAAAATGCACCAGGACCAAGGAGCTCCTTGACCAGGACTAAATAAAGAGATGTCACTGATACAGAAAGGTCAAGGGGCCAATATCGCTGTATTTGTATCGATTATTTACGCTGGTGTTGTTTCTCATCAACGTGATACCCAATCTACAAATAGGCACGGTTCAGACATGAAATAATCGTAAGTCGAAATGGCCCCCTTCCTGAGGGTCCAAAAATTGACTGTCAAAATTACAGAGGGATAGGTTTTGTTCATACCGGCTGTCTGTAACTTTCACTGTCTACGCTTGGTCTACATTAGATCCGGTTTTTCATGTGTGAAAGAGGGAGAAGGAAAAAGTATAGAGATTGGTTTATGGAAATTTGCCCTCGCCCTCGCCCCCCCCCCTTTCTTTCTCTCTCTCTCTCTCTCTCTGTCTCTTTCTCTCTCTATCTCTCTATGTGTGTCTCTCTCTCCTCTCTCTCGCTTCTCTCTCTAGCTCTCTCTCTCTCTGTCTCTCTCTATCTCTCTGTGTGTGTCTCTCTCTCCTCTCTCTCTCTCTCTTCTCTATCTCTGTGTGTGTGTGTGTGTGTCTCTCTCTCTCCTCTCTCTCTGTATCTATCTCTCTGTGTGTGTCTCTCTCTCCTCTCTCTCTCTATCTCTCTCCTCTCTCTCTCTCTCCTCTCTCTCCTCTCTCCCTCTCTCTGTCTCTCTCTCTCTATCTCTGTGTGTGTGTGTCTCTCTCTCCTCTCTATCTCCCTCTCTCTCTCTCCCCCTCCCTCCCTCCCTCTCTCTCTCTCTCGTTTACACACAGAAATTACATCCTTGATATTTTGCTTTTAAAAATAAACATACAAGGACAATACAGGTTTCAAGGAAGTATTTCACTGTTATTTTTTAATTAAAATTAAAAATTCAAAAAAAAATTTTTTTTTCAATACCGTAGGCCAGGAAATCGATTATATCTAGATTGTCGTTACCCGTACCTACGTACCCCACGTTTTTTGCGCTAGGGGTACGTATTTTAAGGCCTTTTATGACTCCAGAGCTAGAGAACTCCCAACGAAATACTCATAACAACAGCCATAATTTAATTAATATAATTATTCCTTCAGATTTTCTTTTTGCTTTCCTCCTGTTTTTTGGTTGAAAGGGTAAGGGGGCAGGGTTAGGGATTCGATAAGATTTAGGGTTGAGGATAAAGACGGGGTTAGGGATAGGTACGTATACGTATGCGGCCCTAGCGCAAAACGCTTGGGGCACGTACGTACAAATAACAGCCTTATAATATTTAACATCAAAACATGACAAGTAATGAGTCAAAAACAAAACCAAAAACCAAAAAAGAAGATGTGCTCACCCCCCCCCCCGCTCCTCCACTGAGGAGCTGTAATCTCAGCTGTCTGTAGAAGAGCCCACTCTTCACTTTCTTTGAACTTCCGACTTCAAAGGGTGTCAACACCTTGGCCATGCAGGTAACCTCTTTTCAGCCCGGTATCGGTCAGTCCAATTGATGATGATGCGCTTCGAAACTAAAACTTTCCCATCTGCGTTCAACAGGCTTTGAACTGTCACATTGCTTGTTTCAAAGTGGCCGCATTAAAAAGTTTTGTTGTTATCGTTGGTGGGAAGTAAATTTATTTATATTTAGATTAAGATGCTAAAATGCATTATTAAAATCATTTTTACAAAGTTGGGGGGGGGGGGGGGGGGCATCTTTTTCGAGATCTGGCGTAGAAATTCGGTGAGATCAATTTCTCGGTCTTCGTATTTTTTATACAACTGTTCTTTCTTCTGTCTTTTGTCTCTTTGTTCCTTTCTCCTCTTAGGCGAAGGTTGACCAGCACAACGAATCTTTAGTTTGATATTTTCTTGTTCATATTTGAGCGTCTCTAAAAATCTGGAAATGTTTGGACGCTGACAGAGGTTCTTAGAAAAGTGCATGTGAAATGCTTCGCATGCATTTATAGTAGTAACATCCTCTTTGTTAATTCCAGCCCACATCGACGGAGGAAACTGCCATGCCTGGCACAGGTATTGCTGGAAGATGTAATCCACAAATTTCTCTGCTTGGTCTACTGAAGGCTGGATCGGCATCAACGTGAAAACAAAACAGTCTTCAATATATCCTGCTGGCAGTACTGGAGTGGCGAAAAATAGTTTGAGCCATTAATCCAGTGTTGATTGACTGTCCTTATAAGATGTTGTTAAGCCAAGTGCATGAATTTTTCTATACCATGTTTGACATAGATAGAAATTACAAATCTTTATTTTGCAAGAAGGCCACGTAGATGCGAGAGCTGAATGAAATGAAATCTCTAAATCTACCTGTATCTCTTTCGGGCGTAGATCAATGTTAAAATATTTGACCGCGTCCAGAATCATTGTTAACATCTTTCCATACGTTGATTTCTTCTTGTCTGGTAAAAGGCAAAACACACAGGATGTATATCGCCCGTGCTGGAATCCATGTAAAGTGTACATTTGTAGGAAATATTCAGGATTTGAATGTGCCATCACTGAGAAGGCACTGGCTGTTTGCTAGGAAAAGAAGATTCTCCTCAGTTGTCGGCGATGCCATATTCCGCATTTGTCTTACATATTGATAAGTTGTAATCTGCTAGGTCTAACTGTTGGAGGGTTTCTAATATTTCTTCTTTGCTCTGAGGCAGTTTGTGTCTTTCTTTCAGTCTTTGACGATAGAATGTGTTGTTTTCCACGTGGCCAATGTAGCTTGGTTTCTTTATTTGGCAAGGGTATCGAATACCTAATTACAGGTCAAGAGGGCTGAAACGAGGTGTCGGCGAGTAGGGGCGGTGACCGGGCTGAATCGTGGTAAGCACAGGTAAAACCGGGCTGAAAGAAGGCGCTCCCTCAGTTTTCCCTTCCTCCATGACCCCTGTATGACACGACACGTACAAGCCACACGATCTAGCACTCTGGTCATCACGTCCATGTATTTGATTAGCGGACACTCGGCACGATCTCAGCTGTGTTGGTCGGGGGGAGGGGGGGGGGAGAGGCTGACACTGGGTGGCGGGAAGGAACCTTCGGGGGGGGGGGGTGAGAGGGGGATGAACCTCTGGTATAGGCTCTTAGCGCTAAAAAGGGGACCCCCCCCCCCTCCGACACACACACACACATGAAATAAAGAGAACAATAGAAACAAACAAACAAACAAATATGAACAAGAAAAACAGAGGTCCAAATGCCAAGGGCCGAGAACCTCCGAAAACAAGAACCACAACACATACCCAAGAAAAAAAACAAACTCTATTTCTCTCTCTCTCCCCCCTCCCTCACCGTCTTTTTCTCTCTCATTCACTCATTCTCCCTGTCCCTTCTCTCTAGTCTGAATCTCTCTCACCAACTCCCCCCCCCCCCCCTCTCTCTCTCTCTCTCTCTATCTCTCTTTCTCTTCTCCGCCCTTTCTTTTTGGCAATCTAATTATGAATTATGTTTCATGCCCTCAGATAGTTGTGTAGCTCTCCCTGGCTCCCTCCCTCCCTCCTTCTTCCCACCCTCTCTCTCTCTCTCTCTGTCTCTCTCTCTCTCTCTCTCTTCTCCGCCCTTTCTTTTTGGCAATCTAATTATGAATTATGTTTCATGCCCTCAGATAGTTGTGTAGCTCTCCCTGGCTCCCTCCCTCCCTCCTTCTTCCCACCCTCTCTCTCTCTCTCTCTCTCTCTCTCTCTTCTCCGCCCTTTCTTTTTGGCAATCTAATTATGAATTATGTTTCATGCCCTCAGATAGTTGTGTAGCTCTCCCTGGCTCCCTCCCTCCCTCCTTCGTAAACTGAACCGTACTTTTCGTGTCCATTAAAACACACGTGGCCAATATTAAAACTATGTTAGTATGATGTCACCCGTAATCGACAATACAACTTTCGTACATCAATATTTCCAAAAACCCTGACGCCGATTCGATACTAGATTTAGCTGTGATAAATGTTTCAGTATGGAATGAGGCTTAATTTCGTTACCTACAACTATGAAACAGCAAAGATATGAAAAAAAAAAAAAAAAACACAAATTAAAATCAAGCAACGAAACAAACACAAGATCTATCTGCCATGCCTCATGTCTACAGAAGATATTCTGAAGAGCCCGATACCCCGGGCTTTAACCTCGTCCACTGACAACACACACTACCATTTCCCCGCTCCTCCCGTTCTCAGCAATCCTTCCAGGTCTTTCCGGCAATACCGTACCCCGGGTGTTGACCTTGACCTCCAGGTCTTTCCGGCAATACCGTACCCCGGGTGTTGACCTTGACCTCCAGGTCTTTCCGGCAATACCGTACCCCGGGTGTTGACCTTGACCTCCAGGTCTTTCCGGCAATACCGTACCCCGGGTGTTGACCTTGACCTCCAGGTCTTTCCGGCAATACCGTACCCCGGGTGTTGACCTTGACCTCCAGGTCTTTCCGGCAATACCGTACCCCGGGTGTTGACCTTGACCTCCAGGTCTGACGGCCACCTAAACAAAGGACCTACCGCACACCCCGGTTTCGTGGGGACGCTGAATGAAACTGGGGGGGAAAAAGGGGCGGGGAGAGAACGGTATAAGATTAAGGGCTGAATCAGACCTGATAAGGCGTAATAACGATGAGCCGGCTGTTGAAGGGACAGTAGCATTTTACATACACGACTGGAGTCCATGTAAATCGAACTTTGATCAGTCGAATACGCCGAATGAGCTGGTAATGAAGCGGGGGCGGGCAAGGTAGCACGGGCTAAATCAGATATGACATGATAAGGCGCCATAGCGATGAACCGCCTATTGTTAAGGGCTGTAGTACACAGTAAGCTTTAGATGGGCAACGAGCACATTCAAGTCAGTATTTTCCCTATTCGGCTTTGTGATCAGACCAAGTTCCCCAAGAAATTACAGTCTGTCCAACCTGCTATGGATCCATCCACAGAGTAAGAATGCTCGGAGGGTGAAGAAAAAGGAGAATGGGGGGGGGGGGGGGGGGAGGTGCACCCAGCGTATAAAAATCGTACATGGCAGAACAAAAGTTGGGGGGGGGGCAGAAGTCGGGGGAGGGGTCGGTGCACGTACACTATTCAGTTACGGCCGTGAATGGAAAACTTTCCCCCCCCCCCCCTTTTCTATTAAAACAAAGTATAATTATTTGTTGGATTACATAAAAATCTTTTTAAAGAAACAGTGAAGTTGTGTATGCAAAATGCCACTGCTAAATGTTTCAGAATATCAAAGTGATACTATGGACACTTCAATTTCTAATGGCCGCACGGTCGTACGGGGACAGGGGAGAAGCAGGGTTTGCCTCTGGTGTATAAAAAGCGCGCGGGCGGAAGAAGAGGTCAAAGTTCACAAAAATGGAGCGTATTGACGAGTGGTCTCATGTCTGTCTGAGAGAGTTTGCTGTGTTCTCCAGTCATTTTATTTGTTCATTAGGCGCCCTAGCACAGCTTATCGCGGCTAAATTACTCCTTATGCAGTGTGACTTGGGGATGGTGGGCCTGTTACTGTAACCTCTTTGGTTTGAACTCTCATGAATGAATGAATGAAAGGGTTCATGGGTTATTCAACCAAGGGCTTGAGAGTTCTAAACAACGGCAGCTGTTCGTATGTAATATCCCAGGTCAGCCTGTGTCAAAATACACCGCTGACTAGTGATGAAAACAAGGGTGCGTTCACTTTCCACCCACCTCGAGGGCCTTGCTGTGTGCGTTCGACTCCCGCAGGCAAAAAGCTATTTGCCGAAAGGGCGAGACAGTTGCCGTCATTTTTGGTATGATATTTGGAATGCGTTCAGGTTACAATGAACTGCAGTGAAATCTGAACATTGGTACATTACGTGCCTGGATGTACTGTTTGTTTCTAGGTTGTTATGTTAGGGGAGATTCGCTGCTCTTGGCATTTACACCTCCACTTTTCTTGTTTTTAATTTTTTTGTTCATGTTTCTGTGTGTTTTTGTGGTAGGGAGCAGGTTGTTTTTTTTTTCTTAGAATTTTGCCCGGGCAGCGGCCTTGTTCAGCCTGCTCTTCTCGACTTTCAACGGCCGAGGTATCTTTAACGTGAGCAACGTGCACACGGGCCCTCCAAGTTTTCCGTGCTTATCCGAGAAGACTAGGTGCTCGATCAGGGACACCAGAGGATCAGGGATAGGAATTTCATCCCAAAAAAAATTCAAATATGCCTGCGCCGACGGGGGATCGAACCCGGTACCATCGGTATGAAAGGCGAGGACCTTGCCTCTAGACCAACGTGCCCCGCACGGGTGTACTGTATTGGAACTGAACGTATTTATATCAAACCCTCCTCATGTATTTTCAGTACTGTTGATATAAGAAAATTATCTTAAGATAAAAAAAAAGGTAATTAATGTTATCTGAAGTTAAGATGATTGATAGTAGTTATTTAAGAAAGACAGAACACATCAACAAATGAAATAAACACAGAGAGGCTGTGGGTTGCTGTAGGGCTTGAAGTACAGTTAAAATGAGGGGAAAAAACAGATGGGCAGGCAGGCAGATAGACAGGCAGGCAGACAGGCATGCAGGTAGACAGACAGGCATGCAGGCAGACAGGCAGGCAGGCATGCATGTAGACAGATAAGACAGGTAGACAGATAGGCATGCAGGTAGACAGGCAGGCAGGCAGACAGGCATGCATGTAGACAGACAGACAGGTAGACAGATAGGCATGCAGATAGACAGGCAGGCAGACAGGCAGACATGCATGTAGACAGACAGGCAGGCAGACAGATAGGTAGACAGACAGACAGACACATTAGACCTCTCACACAGTGAACACAGCACCAGCACAGCAACAGCACAGTGGCAGCAAAACGCTGGGTCAAATTTTTAGGTAATATAGATTGCACTACGCGTGATGGAGTGGCGCCGTTTTGCCGACCAGCGTAACCCCTGCATGAACCCAGCGTTCACCCGTCGTTTTGCTGAAAATTTGATTTTAGTGTTACACTAAAATTCGGCCAGCACTGGCCCGTCATCAGCAAGATGGAGATAGACGTAGAAGCATTAACTGAAGCAGTGAGAAAAAGACAAGTCCTTTATGACAAAAGTGATGAGGATTATTCCAATAGAGTTTTAATAAATCAACGATGGATTGAAGTCGCCGAGGAAGTCGGAATTCATGGTGAGTAGTAATGTTTATTAAAAGCTTATCTAATCCAGTTATCAAGTTTTTAGTCCTCCCCCCCCCTCTCTCTCTCTCTCTCTCTCTCTCTCTCTGAGACCTGAGACATCCCTTATCTCCCCTCCCCCCTCTCTCTCTCTCTCTCTCTCTCTCTCTCCCTCTCTGAGACCTGAGACATCCCTTATCTCCCCCCCTCTCTCTCTCTCTCTCTCTCTCTCCCTCTCTGAGACCTGAGACATCCCTTATCTCCCCCCCCCTCTCTCTCTCTCTCTCTCTCTCCCTCTCTGAGACCTGAGACATCCCTTATCTCCCCCCCCCCCTCTCTCTCTCTCTCTCTCCCTCTCTGAGACCTGAGACATCCCTTATCTCCCCCCCCTCTCTCTCTCTCTCTCTCTCTCTCCCTCTCTGAGACCTGAGACATCCCTTATCTCCCCCCCCCCTCTCTCTCTCTCTCTCTCTCTCTCCCTCTCTGAGACCTGAGACATCCCTTATCTCCCCCCCCCCTCTCTCTCTCTCTCTCTCTCTCTCTCCCTCTCTGAGACCTGAGACATCCCTTATCTCCCCCCCCCTCTCTCTCTCTCTCTCTCTCTCCCTCTCTGAGACCTGAGACATCCCTTATCTCCCCTCCCCCCTCTCTCTCTCTCTCTCCCTCTCTGAGACCTGAGACATCCCTTATCTCCCCTCCCCTCTCTCTCTCTCTCTCTCTCTCTCTGAGACCTGAGACATCCCTTATCTCCCCCCCCCCTCTCTCTCTCTCTCTCTCTCTCTCTCCCTCTCTGAGACCTGAGACATCCCTTATCTCCCCCCCCTCTCTCTCTCTCTCTCTCTCTGAGACCTGAGACATCCCTTATCTCCCCCCCCCTCTCTCTCTCTCTCTCTCTCTCCCTCTCTGAGACCTGAGACATCCCTTATCTCCCCCCCCCTCTCTCTCTCTCTCTCTCTCTCTCCCTCTCTGAGACCTGAGACATCCCTTATCTCCCCCCCCCTCTCTCTCTCTCTCTCTCTCTCCCTCTCTGAGACCTGAGACATCCCTTATCTCCCCCCCCTCTCTCTCTCTCTCTCTCTCTCCCTCTCTGAGACATCCCTTATCTCCCCCCCCCTCTCTCTCTCTCTCTCTCTCTCCCTCTCTGAGACCTGAGACATCCCTTATCTCCCCCCCCTCTCTCTCTCTCTCTCTCTCTCTCTCCCTCTCTGAGACCTGAGACATCCCTTATCTCCCCCCCCCCCTCTCTCTCTCTCTCTCTCTCTCCCTCTCTGAGACCTGAGACATCCCTTATCTCCCCCCCCCCCCCCCATTCTATTTTTGTTTATTTTACTGCACTTTTATCAAATGATATAATAATGTGTTAATCAGGTCCTGTCATGTTTCTCTATGACTGTATTGTTACTCCCTGTTGTTTGGCTCAACATCATGATAATTGCAGTCGAATCCAAGTCGTGAAACTAGGTGAACAATAAAAAAAGGAATAGAAGTGTTTTCTGTATATTTCATCATGACATTGGTCGTTTTGCCATGGAAGAGTTCCAGCAGGGGATGTGAAATAGTTCATCAATGTTTCTCGCACTCTCAAGGCATTTTTTGTAGATCGAATGCTACCATTGATATTGGATCCTTGAAAGCTTATAAGAGTATTTGGGGTTTGAATCTGCTCACCCATTGAATCACACGGTGATACACGACAGGGTTCTTGTATGAGAACAAAGTTATGAAGCACTGTTATTGCCTTGACAATATCGGTGGCAATGTTTGGTTGGACATCCATTGGCCTTTGCAAAGTCTCCACATCATAGCTATTCTGCCAAAAGATCCTTCAACAACATTTCTTGCTCGCGACAAGCGATTATTGAAAACCTCTTTGTCATGTGTAAGTTGCCGATGAGAGAAAGGCTTCATGATATTATCCTTTAATGGGAAAGCATCATCGGCAACAAACATGAATGGCAACTTGATGTCCGTTTGTGGTATGGTGCCCAAAGTGGGAATACCGAGGGTTTCCGATGCAAGTTGTCTACCAAATACTGATTTATGAAAAATTCCCCCATCGTTGTTACTTCCACACGAACCAACGTCAACTACCACAAATTTCCCCTCTGAGTCGGTGACGGCAAGGAGAATTATTGAGAAGAAGCCCTTATAATTATAGTAAAGAGAACCTGATTTATTTGGCTTTTTGATTCGAATGTGTTTGCCATCAATTGCTCCAAGGCAAAGAGGAAAGTTGTATCTTGTATAGAAATCGTTTGCTATGTTAATCCATTTTTCTCTATCTGGAGCAGGCATGACTCGTGGATGTAAAACGTCCCACAAAACTGCACACGTCTCTGTTGCCATTTCTCTTACTGTAGATACACCAGCACGGAAGTGAAATGACAGAGAAACATGAGTTTCTCCCGAAGCTAGATACCTGAAATTACAAATATTGAATACTTTTGTATAGTTCAATAATCGATTGTTGCACAAATAATGACGGAGCACATTTATTTATTTTTTCTCATTCTGTTTTTCCGCTGATTTGCACTACTAGTACTGGATATAAACCTGTTCCAAATGTCTATATAAAACACTTCCCCTCATACATGCACCCCCCCCCCCTCCTTTTGCATAACAATACCCGTCAATCCAATCATATATATCTGTTGACCACTTTACCATTTTCTTTCCCACCCGTCATCAATATGTTGTCTACCGGTATATAATAATATTTATATTTTCATCCCAACAGATGCAACTGCAAGAAAGAAATGGTCAGTGCTGAGGGATTCTTTCCGGAGGTATCATAAGAAGGATACAACCTTTAAATCTGGATCAGGGGGCAAATGCCACAGACCGTGGTACCTGTACAAAAACATGCTCTTTCTACTTCCTTTTGTTGAGGATGGAAAGGCCTCAACAACAACCAATTTGATTGAGGGACCGGAGGCTGAGCAGGAGCCCCAACAAGCATCCCAGCTTCTGGAGGACAACATGGACACACTGGTCGACAATGATGCGTCTTCACAGGGTGGAAGTTCATTGACAAATCCACGACCTGGTCCAAGCCATACTCCAGACATTCCCACGTCAACCGCTTCCAAACAACATACCAGGAAAAGGCCATATCCCCCGTATCCCCAAGACCGAGGATCTACTATATCCCCTTTTGATGCCGCAATGTTAGAAGCCCTAAAAGGATTGCAACAACAACAGCAACAAAAACCGCCTCAGGACGACGACGCACAGTTCCTGTTAAGTTTATTACCGGTAATGAAAGGGTTGGACCCAATAACAAAATTTGAGTTCCGTGGAGAGCTCAACAACACAGCTTTAAGATATCTGCGGCGTTCTAAGCAGCCATCACCACAGTATGAAAACAATGACTATATATCTCGCACATCAACCCCATCATCCACATCTTCTACAGCTATTGCCGACAACGCATATCAATACAGCCAGTATGTCCCAACAACATCAGGCTCACAAGTTGATCCAACATCCCCCCCCCCCCACCAGGCGACCCCTACCAGTATCACATGTACCACCAATACAAATAAATAAACAACGTACCTCAAGCTTTTCCATGGTCAGAAATGGTGCTGAAGTCGATGTGTGTAAACCATTCAATTCATTATGATGATTAAGGACACGTTGTCGTAGTTTCAGTGAACAAGTGTGTGTATGTGTTTAAAAAAAGTAAATAAAATAAATAAATAAAAAGATAAAAATTAAAAGCTTTGTGGGATCAATTAAATTCATGTAATATGTCTACATTGTGTCTTTTTCTTCATTATAACGAAATACCCAAAACAAATGTCCTTAATTGGCTAAATGAAGCCAATCATGCTCACTGAAATCCTAGCATTCACAAAGTGCCCTTGTTGACATTAATTAAAGACTTTTAAATCATCTGGCAAGCCGCAATTAGTAATAATGAATAGCGTAAGTTATGAACTGTTCTTACCTCAAAGTTATCACAAGTCGTTCTTTAGCAGGGATCGATTTTCGAAAATTTGTTTCCCTCTTTGCAATATGGGGTCCAATCAATTCTAGAAGCATATAAAAAGTACTTGGTTTCATCCGAATGTATGATAGGCATTTCTCCTCATCATTTAAAACTTCATCCATAAGGTGGTGAAATTCCCCATAAGTTCCTCGTCGTTGGTGGATTCTATGAACCCAAAATCTTCTTCTATTAGGCCTGTGACAACGTCTTTTTTTCAAACAATATAAAATTGTTAATATTTCAGCTGCCATGTTTCAATTCTGACTCCGTACTACACACTGCTGGCGCTGGAACGGTGACGGACACACTACATTGTGTCATACAGCACATCACCAGCACAGCAAAGGTCCAGCAACAGGCTGGACAGACGCTGTGCTGTTGCTGTGCTGGTGCTGTGCTCACTGTGTGAAAGGTCTTAGCAGACCGACATGCAGACAGAATTTAAATCGGCAAGCAGACAGGCAGGCAGGCAGACAGACCGAATGGCAGGCAGGCAGGCAGACAGACAGCTAGGTAGGCAGGCAGGCAAGCAGACAGATAGGCAGATAAACAGACAGACAGACAGACAGACAGAAAGACAGACAGGCAGACAAGCAAGCAGACAGGCAGACAGACACATTAGCAGACCGACATGCAGACAGAAGTTAAATACTTCATTACCACTACAATTGATATTTCCACAAATATAATGACATATATTCAATATGACAAACAACCTTCCTAGACGCACTCAGATTAATCACAATAACCGTCAAAAATACAATGATAAAGGTATTCTTTGTATTTGTGTATTTTGTAAACTTCTTTAATCCTACTTGGGAAATTTGCCTTAGTGTCATTGCAGCCCAATTACAACTGGATCAGACACGCCGTCGCCACAGTGCAGCGCCAATGGCGGGGGGGGGGGGGGGGGGTAGGAATTAGCTTTTTAAAAAAAAATTTTGCTCGGGCAGCGGCCTGTTCTTCCCGATTTCCAACTGCTAAGGTATCTTTAACGTACGCAACATGCACACGAGCCATCCTAGTTTTTCATCCTTATCCGAGAAGACTAGGTGCTCGATCCTACTTACCATCGGATCAGGGACAGGAAAATATGAGGTAAAATCCAAACATTCAAACATGCCTGCACCGACCGGGAATCGAACCCGGTACCCTCATCATGAGGGGCGAGCATCCTGCCTCTAGATCAACGTGTCCCAAATATAATTATAATAATATATATGCAATTTTAGTGGCAACAGATTTTGCAATATTAGGCATGTACTTTTTTTTTCCATTGTTGTTGAATTGAAAATTACCCAAATGGGCCGCTATAATATCATTTTGAGGAGTTTATTTTGAGCCACAGAGGGAAAAAAAGAACGACTATAAAAAAAAAATAAAAAAATTTCAAACATTAGATCTGGGCAGAACAGAGCGGCTCTACTTTGAAACCACCAGCGAATTACATTTGCATAATAAACGATGTGCTAGCCTTTTCATGAAGGCTGTTGTTATAAGTACGTACGCGCTCCAAGCGTTTTGCACTAGGGGCGCGTACGTATACGTACCTCTATACCTAACCCAGCCCTTATCTTCATGCCTAAATCTTATCGAATCCCTAACCCTGCCCCCCCCCCCCCCAAACCTTTCAACAACAACAACAACAACAAAAACAGGAGGAAAACAAATTGATGGAATACCGCCCCCCCCCCCCCACCCAAAGGAGCTGTCATTTGCAGTTGTACGAACACACCGGTGTGGTTTCATTAAAAGGGCGAGCGTGGTGAATAATTTTCTAGTTAAGACATACCTGCATACAAAGCCAAAGCGCTACTGAAACCCTAGCAGTCATCAAAGAGCAGCCTTCGTCTGCCGGTGCAAGATTAAATCTGGACCCCCCATTAAAATTGTACCCACCGGTCCAAATGTTACATTATTATTATGATAAAATGATCCCCCTCGTGATATAATTATTTAGACCATCCCCTCCCCAATTTCTCCCCTCCGTTTTTCCAGATTTTATTTTGGGGCTGTTGTCGTCTGTTCTCACGGTAGATTCATGAACGTGACGCAAAAAAAGACCTTTTTGGCTTCTCCATAAAGGTGTTTTGTTTTTGTTCTTTATTTAAAAAAACAACAAAAACCAAACTGAAGCCATCGCAGTGATGAGAAACAACACAACAGATTTACGCCAGGCACACACATTATAATATAGGTCAGCATATAAAATTATTGCTTTCTGAACGGAGTTATAATCAACAAAAGAAAGCAAGCTTGACAAGTGCCACAGGGCATTTTAAATAAGTATCAAAGAGTATATTTGTTATACCTCTTCTACATACTAAAAGATCTCCAGGTTTTCAGAAAATGGAGATACAGAAGAATAACTAAAAGTCGCGTTTTGTAAATATGCTAAAGATCAATCCACGCCATTGCCCATGGGGATTAACTTTATCGGGCAGGTAAATTTAAATATAGGTGTCCTTCGTAGACCACTAACAAGGGCTGTGTTTAAACACTTCTAGGCCAGAATACATGTGGTCAGCCAAGCGACTAAGACTTGTCCACGCCATGTGTGGGCAAGAGACGAAACCCGGAAAGCAAAAACCTGATATTTGAAATTAAACTCATCGTTCAATATTGTAATAAAATGGTCGTAACCCCCAACATCGTCGTTTTTTTCGTGAAGAGCAAAGAAAAGTTTCCTATTTTTTCCTCCAGGAATTAGAATGTGTGATTAGGTTTTTATCTTAGGAGATTCGCTGCCGTGGGCATTTACACCTCACTTTCCTGTTTATTTTCTTCTTGTTCTTGTTTCTGTGTTTATGTGGTGGCGATCAGGGTTTTTTTTTTAGAATGTTGCCCGGGCAGCGGCCTTGTCTGGCTTGCTGTTCTCGTCTTTCAACTGTCAAAGGATCTTTAATGTGCGCACGGGTCCTCCGAGTTTTTCGTCCTTATCCGAGAAGACTAGGAGTTCGATCCTACCTATCATAGGATCAGGGACAGATTTTTTTCCCCCCGATAAAAATTCCAACAGGCCTGCGCCGACCGGGGCTCGAAACCAGTACCTTCGGCATGAGAGGCGAGCACATTGCCTCTAGACCACTCACGACACCTTTGACACGCCCGAAACTAGTGAGACAGTCCTGTTTCAATCTGGCCAGTGCGCCAGGTCCCCTGTATCTCCAATCCACCGTCAACATCTCCCAGTAAAACCAAGGCAAACACAGATTTCAGTCTCAACGTGTAATACAAAGGTGTAATAAAGGCTTACCTGGAAATAAAATCTTCTCCGATGAAAACTTTGTGTGGTGAGTACTACATATGCTCAAGCTGAAGGCTGCCGAGTTGGGAACTTGCTCCTAGGTATTTCAACTGTGGAGAGAACCAGAGAAACACTGAAACTTTAAAGAGGAAAACAAGAATTGAAGCAATACAAGTTATGTCAGTAGTTGACAGTGCACATTACTATACAAAAAGAAAAAGCCGGGGAGATGTTCTGATGATGCAGAGATGAGTGGACACAGGGAAAAGGTATGCGCGTGATAGATAGATAAATAGATAGGCAGAAGGACAGGTGGACGGATGGACGGATGGACAGACAGATAGACAGACCTATGTACAGGCCGACAGACAGGTAGATAGACAGACAAATTTTTCTTTAAAAAATACACTGAATGTGGAGGAAGGAGGATACCGTAATAGCACAGAATGGATGAATAAAACACAAAAAGAATCTGACCGAACATAGCAATAATTCAGCTAAAAAAACTAGTTCACACTCACAACGATTTCTGTGTGCAAAGACACAAATTTATCCAAACGCAGTACATTTTGTGAATCCGAAAATGTTAACAACGCAGTATAACACCGAGCAGCGGGCATTCTCATCACAAACATTGCAAGTAATAAAATCCACCTATCAACAAACCTTTAGTGTTTTGACAGGCCACAGCATTACTATAGTCCCACGTAAAGCTAACCTATCCAATAAAAACGTCAATTGCCACACTGTTGTATGAATAATCCTGCCCGCATCCATAATGAAACACCGAGCGATATAACTGTGTACGGATTATTTTTAAGGTTACTAGGCCCATGTAGTTAAACCCGAAATACAGAATACTAAGACGAACCATTCCTTTTCCCACTATATGTCCACCAATTGCGCGCGTATAAATACGGTAAGTACTACTCTCTTTCGTTCAATTATGAAGGGGTGTATGGTGCGAATTGTTGCATTGTTGACATCAATGATACGCGCGCGTCGACGGACGGAATAATTATGAGGAATTGATTCGCCTCGGTATTCTGTGTCTCGGTTAAACTACTCACTTATTTCATGTCCTGAAAACGCTTTCAGTAAAAAATAACACTGAATTTTCAAGTTTGAAGCCTATTGCAAGCCTGGCGGCCAATTCAAAATATATACAAAACTTTGCAAACAAGACACGACATTAGTTCTTATTTGTTCTATCTCCATTTTCTGAAAAACTGGAGATTTTTTAGAGAAAAGAAGAAGTATAACAAATGCACACTTGGACACTTCCTTAAAATGCATTGTGACACTTGTCACGCTGTTTCACAGTTCAGATTTATTCTAACTCCTTATCATAGTACTTGAAGTAAAGCCGCAAACGCTTAATGTCGAATTTCTCAGTTGTGCAAAAAGTGGAGTTCGAACAAACAAGAACTCCTACGGTCGCCAAGATTGGAAAAGACAAAAAAAAGTTTTAAAAAAAAAAATCGCACGCAGTCATTCATTCTCTCCGCTCCTTGCAGCGTAGAACAATAATCATATTCACTGACCTACAATAATACACAATAAAATGTAATTGATTGATAATTAGGTAGGGTAAAGCATGTACTTAGTCATAGCCCTACCAGAGAGCAAAATGCCATACCGACAATACCGCATTAACTAGTGATCCATTCCTCTGCAAAACATTCTGTCCTAATGTAAGACAGACTTGAAAATGCTCCCAGTGAAAATGACACTAGCTCAAGTAGCACCAATAGTCCTCGCAATCAGTGGACAACACACCACACAGCAAACTATCACCATTCCCTAAGACTGCAGTAACTCAAACGTTCCAAAAATTGATTTGTATGCACATTCAACTACATTCAAAGCCACATCGAATGGTCTTGCTTATGCAGACTCCTAAGCCGATGAACAATCGAATACCAAACGTCCAACAGTTCATCGTAACTAGACCAGTTGTGCTATAATAAAACAGCTTTTTGCCCCATCCTTAAAAGTAGCCAAAAACCAAGTACTACAGTTTTATGCTGGGTTTTCACATGAACGGGAACGGAAACGTCAAAAACCTTACAGGTAAGTGATACACATGATACACACATGGAAACACCAGTTCTCTTCTCTTGACCACTCGGTGGATGGTTTTTTTTTACATTTTCCGTTTCCATTTCCATACACAGTCATGAAAACACAACTCTAGGGGCACGGTGAGGGGATTATCTACCCCCTATGCAATCTTCTTTCTCAGACAGAGCGAAATATCGACAGTCTTGAAAAAAGCTTCAAGTAAAATTGACATTCTAGTATAGCCCTCGCAGTCAGTCAAATTGCCATATCTTAAAATTATTCATCCACTGCCTACAACGCTCTTTTTCAGTGTACGACAGGCATTTTGTGTGTTTGTATGTTTGTGTGTGTGTGTGTGTGTGTGCATGCGTGTGAGTTTGAGCGCCATACAAGTTAATTACTACATTACATTACATTACATTACATTACATTACATTACATTAGAAGAAAAAAAAAAAAAGCTTGCAGGCAGTAAAAAACGACACCGGTAATTCTCATATTCCTCGCGGTGAGCAAAATTCCATACCGTCAAATTATGTATCCAGCCACTGTACGAATCTTGAAACACGCGTCAATGCAGTAAAAAATTGAATTCCCAGCGCTGTTCGAAGGTTTGAAGACGTACGGATGCGTAGTATCACACTAACCACTAACACTGATGCAGAACATCTGCTGCTTCTCTCCAGAGGTGCATGCTGATTGCAACTACTAAAGTCGCTTCTCGACACTCGACCAGACGAGTTGATACGATCGAAACTTCCAACTTGTTTCAGTGGGGGATGAATTTCACCGAGCACTACAAGTATCTGCGTCAGCAGCTGTGCTCAAAGTGTGGACTGAATACACAAATTGATGTAGTTATATTTAATTCTTTTCTTCCTTTGGATTTCTTTTTCTCCGAAAAGCGAGGGGTGCATGATATGGGACGGGTGCGTCATTGGCTATGACAGAATCAAATTCGTCCGGGTTTGTTTTTTCCTTCCCTTACGGGTATTCATCTATTCATCCTTTTATCTCCTCTAAAGACCTCCTTTTTTTTTACTTCCCTCACTCCCACCTTTGTCTCCTTGCCTGCGTCTGTCGCTTGCTGGCAGCCACACTTTCAGCGAGAAATAGAGGGAGAAAGGGTATGTGTAAAGCCCATTTCTCAACGCTTCAGAAAGCCCACTAAATATTGTTTCATGAAATTGTCATACATAAGATTGAGGGACTAAGAATAATTATGTTTGAACTCGTATCATTATAACAGCGAGGGAGAGAGAGAGACAGAGACAGACAGAGAGACAGGCAGACAGACAGACAGTCAGTCAGACATATAGACACACAGGCAGACAGAAACAGAGAGACAGAGACAAGCAGACACAGACAGACAGACAGACACGAGTGACAGACAGACAAGACGGAGACAAGAGTGGCAGATAGACAGACAGACGGACAGACAGAGAGACAGCGAGAAAGTACTATTATTATTTTGAATAAAAAAAAACATCCTAATTCCGCACAGTAGTCCCCTCCTACAAACACACGGCGGTTATGAATATTCATCAACGTGTGTTATACATCTCACCAAACGCCCCTGAATAATAATAAAGTACAATACGCAAGAATAAAAACGTCTTTTGGCTCTTTTTAACATTCATCAAAGTTCATTACGATGAGACATCGACATCACAGCAGCCATAAATTGGAGCTATGAACTGACAGTCTAACAAACAGATACATCTTATAAATTTAATAAAAGAGGGAATATATCAGAGGTTCCCAACCTTTAGGTCCTGTTACCCCTGGCAACATTTTGAAATGAATGTTGTTATAAGTACATACGTCACTCAAGTCTTTTGCGCTAGGGGTACGTATTTTAAAGCCTTTCGTGACTCCAGAGCTAGAGAGCTCCTACCGATATGCTCATAATAAAAGCCTAAATTAATTATTCTTTCAGATTTTCTTTTGTTTTCCTCCTGTTTTTTGGTTGAAAGAGTAAGGGTTAGATTTAGGGTTGAGGATAAGGTCGGGGTTAGGGATAGGTACGTATACGTACGCGCCCCTAGCGTAAAACGCTTTGGGTCCGTACCTACTTATATCAACTGTCTTGGTGGAATGTCCAAAAGAACAGGAGGAAAACAAAAAGAAAATCTGAAAAAATAATTAATTAAGTCTGTTATCAGGAGTATTTCGGGAGGAGCTCTCTAGCTCTGGAGTCACAAAAGGCTTTAAAATACGTACCTTAGCGGAAAAAAACCCACCTTGGGCGACGTACGTGCTTGTAACAACATTCTTCTCCCAATAACTTTGCGTCCACCAGCCACTTTCTGCTCACACCTGACATCAAGGGTTTTCATCCTGGTGCAGAGCATGGGGGTCACCAGGGTGGGCGCTGTTGTTTTCTTGGGGGGGGGGGGGTGAGGTGAGGGAAGGGGGATGCGAACCGAACAACAAAATAATAATGGTAATAATATCCCATCCCCCTCTCTCTTCCTCTCTTTGGGCTCATGTATGTTCTCTTGTGTGTGTGTGTGTGTGTGTGTGTGTTTGTGACCCTCTCTCTCTCCGTCTCTCTGTGTCTGTCGGTCGGTCTGTCCATCTATGCAATGTGTGTGTTTCAGTGTTTCACTCGCAGTGTGAGTGTCCGTACATGTGTGAGAGAGAGACATAGAAAGGGAGGGGGGGGTGAAGAAAATAAAATAGATTTGGAGGGGGGTAGGGTGATTAAGGGTATTTTATTTGGAAAGTGGACTGGGGTGAGGAGTGGTCTTAGACGGCGATCAGGGTTTTCAGAAAGGGGTAGGAAAAACTGAAAGGACCGAAAACCGCTTTTCCCCCCATTAAAGCTGTCGACCTAAAACACGCAGTCATATTTATCGATCATCAACTGTTTTTGGGGTTAATCTTTCTCTCCCCACTCCATGATAAGTGGAAATGGCGTAAGTCATTCATTCGTTATGTTTAACAAGTTGTGCGTGTGAAGTTTGTGTACACACATTTCACGAGCGCCAGAAGTGAATGAAACCTTTCAACATGCCAACTGTTCTGTATTTTTTAAGGAGACCGTGAATGGATACAAAACTACGGGAAGCATAATTATATGAAAACTTTTCTAGTCGACTGACAAGTTTACCTCAGACACCGGTTTTACTCAGGGGGGGATAGCCCCCCCCCCCCCCCCGAATGTGTGGCATGCAATGGTTAACTATCAATAAAACATATTATTTTAACTGAATATGTGGATTTCATGCATATATTATATATCCGAAGAAGGCATTATGCCAGCGGATCCATGAAGGAATTAGTTTCTAACATGATCGGAAACTTCGTGTTTGACCTCTCTTTACACAATGGTGGTCCAAAATCAAGGTCAAGTTCGCACATTGGAATGACGTCAAGATTGCACGCAGGATTGACGTCAAGCTTGCACATAGGACTGACGTCAAGTTTGCGCATACACATATAATATCAGAGAGTATAGATATACACAGAGGGTTCACTTCCGCCAAATCGCGAAACTAGGTCGCTGCCGTAAACAAGAAATTGAAGAATTGAAAGAGACCGCCTTCACCAAAGATAGTGTGCATATCTGTTTAACTGTGGTTTGTTCATATTTTTGGGCTGATTGAAACTATTTAAATCCGTTTGTAAGCTCCTACGCCCCGTGGAAATGCACGAACGGATATTGTTTACCGCAGCGACCTACTTTCCGCTCCATGCTGATTGAAGATCTTTTGGGAGGATCTCTGCACTGGGCATTTGCACCTCTCTTTTTCTGGTTTTTCTTGTTCCTTGTTGAGTTCTTTTCCTTGACCGTCTTGGCTTTCTTAGCCCTGAAAAGGGCTTTCCGCTCCATGCTAACAATGGTTTCGCAGAGCCTCCCGTGTCTCGCAGTGCAAATCCACCAATAGTGAACTCTCTCTATATATCTATACTCTCTGTATATATCCAGCGATAAGGCCCGGAACTCACTAGCCGACTTTGCTCGGTCGTCTAATTGGATGATGACGTCACGACATTGAGATTCAATGAGACCACGCGCAACAGTTGTACAGATTTCATTAAAGCTCAATGCCATGACGTCACCGCCCAATTAGTCCGCCAACTAAAACCGGCTGGGTGCGCGCCTAGGCTAAGCCTGTCCGAAAAATTCCTTCCCAGTGCCAGTCAAAACAGGATTTGGTCCCATGGGCCAAAACATTCACCCCGCTTAAAAAAGGCAACGACTTCTACCCTACAAATATGCCGGACTGGCTAAAAGTGCGAAAATTACGCCAAATTTACCACTAAACGGGATAAATCTGGCCACCTGGCACTGTGTGATATTTCGGGCTATGACACACGTACGCACTGTCGTTTTACGGAAAAAGACCGGACGTGCCAAAAAAAGCTTTTTTTTTTTTTTTTGGTCAGGAGACGCTGAAAACAGTTTGCATTGCATGCAACCCCGCCTTTATTCTTCGTTCAATTTCTCCATTTTCCGATGACCAAAAGAAACGAATTAGTGGCAGAAAGAAAGCGTAAGCACATTTAATTTTCTAAATTAATGTCTAGATGACCTACCGAGCATCGTCCCGAATAAACTTGTGCTCTCTCTCTCTCTCCCTCCTCTCTCTCTCTCCTCTGTCGGTCTGTCTTGTCTATCTCTGTCTCTCTTTTTCTGTCTGTCTGTCTGTCTGTCTTCTCTCCTCTCTCTCTCTCTCTCTCTTTCTCTCTCTCTCTCTCTCTCACTCTCTCTCTCTCTCTCTCTCTCTCGCCTTTTCTCTCCCCCTCTCGTTCCTATCCTCATCCCTCTCTCTCTTTCTCTGACCATCTGGAATTCTGTCTAACATCTAGAACAGCCCTCTTCCCACCCTCTCTACCTTATTCCTCCTCCCCCCCCTCCCACGCCCTTTCTCCCTCTCCGCCTCCTCTCCCTACCCTCCCTCTCCGACCACCTGAAATCCTTGCCCCACCCACCACCTAGGAAAGCTGATGTTGAAATAAAAGTGGCAGAGCCATGCTATTTAGCTGTCTAGTTAATTAATCAACAGACCCCCCCCCCCCACCCGCAAAAAAAAAAACGAAAGAAAAAAATGTCAGATTAATGAATCCTGCAATTACAGGAAACCTAATTAGGTACCAGCTGAGACTGTAAGACCATCAGTCATGACGTAGACTACTGCTAAGTCGCACACTTGCAGGGGCGACGGACAGGGGTCATTCATAAAGTACGTTGGCTTGATTTGGGCGATTTTTGACCTCTCATCTCCCTTGCACGAGAGTACAGTAATTAGAAAGTTGCATGTCAATGGCAAAGGCTTGAAAACTTCAAATGGCATTTTTGCATGAACTCTTTTGTTACTGGTTGTTTGTTTTTTTTAATCTAACAAATGAAATTGTATTTTTTTTTTAATAAATAAAACCATTTTTTTAAAGAAACGTTACGATAGTTGAAAAGGTGCATACGCCGCTCCTCCAGATATCCCCCCCCCCCCCTCGTGTTTCCCATGTATAATTTTCGTATGCTGGAGGCACCCTCCTCCCTCTCTGAAGGTGCGTGCTTTATGGATGGCCCCTCATGAAACAAAAAAGGGGTAGGAGTGGAAGATGGGGGGAAGTTTACCAGTGTAATGTACCAGTGTAGGAGTTCGCAGCCCGCTGAGTCAGCGGTTCCGGAACTTTCAGAGCACCGGAACCTTTTTAAGGAAGCCGCGGTTTCGCGGATCCCGGTGACGGCACAGTCCGTACCTGGGTGCCCATGTCAGTCTATATCTGCTTTTCTAAGTCAATCCGTATCTCCCAAACTCCACCAGTCCATGTCTGCAAGCCTACGCCAGTCCGTATCTCCGTGTCTACATCAATCCATATCTGCATGTCTACTCCAGTCCGCATCTGCGTGTCTACGTAAACCCATATCTGCATGTCTGCGCCAGTCCGTATCTGCGGATCTACATCAATCCATATCTGCATGTCTACACCAGTCCGTACCTGCGTTACTACGTAAACCCCTATCTGCGTGCTTATATCAATCCATGATTATCTGCATGTCTACTCCAGTCTGTATCTGCGTGTCTACGTAAACCCCTATCTGCGTGTTTACATCAGTCCATAATTATCTGCATGTCCACGCCAGTCCGTAACTGCGTGTCTCCGCAAACCCATAATTTCTGCGTGTCCAAGTCAATCAGCACATGCATGTCCACGTCAGTCCATACCTGACTGTCTCAGTCTACGTCAGTCTGGACTTCCGTATCTACCATTCTACATCGATCCTTACCCCCGCTGACGTTATTTCTCGTGAGAATGAGTGCGCAACTTTTATCACACCATGTCAAACCGGTCCCAGCTCCCCTGCAAATCGCTTTCACAGCAACACTAAAAAGACCGTAATAATAACAACGGTGCACAGGAAGTACTGACACTTCTTCAAACAACAACAGCACAGTATTAAGTTTAAGCATTATCAAGTAGGTTCTGTGATACTAGATTTGACAGAAGACAGTGGTTGCACAAAACTGAAGAGTTTGTCGTTGTTTATTTTTCACATTTTATGCAAAGTGTTAGAAAATTTGTGAAACTCCCTGAGACCTCCTGGTGATATGGTGCTTTGAAGATACATTTACTATTTTTATTTTTACTAGTATCATTATTTCCATTATGCAATGCCATGGTGACAGATAACGAAATGCGCAATATTCTATCACTTGAGGCGTATCAAAGAATTCAGCTGTATTGCCTAGTCATCCTCTATTTATGCTACCACGAATTGGTTATTACAGAACCAACAAAACGGGCCCTTATGTTCTGTCAATGTTACCACGCCACCCTGCACGGAAGAATCGAACAAAACAACACAAAACGCGACAAACCAACGTACATCTATTCAATTAAAGTGCTGTATTCTTCGACAAACAACTATTACGACGCTAAAAAGACTTAATAAACATAATTTTTTTTTTAAAGCACCATTGTAAGAACAAACTAAAATCACAATAGAACAGCTTTGCCAGCAGAACCAGCATGACATGGGCACCACAAAGCTGCAATTGTAACGAATGAAAAAGGGACCCAAAAAAATTCTATTTTGCACGGGTTCTACTTTAGCAACTAACGACCGTAACCACAAAGGTTGTAAGAACTTTTTCAACTGAATCCAAAATGATAATAAAGTATTATAATACTGCATGTTGTTTTTTTCTTTTTTGGGGAAAATTTAGTGTTATTATTACAGTTGTATTGTATTGTAATGCTGATTTCTAATGAAGTCCTTTGAAAAAATATGTTTTTTTCTTCTTTTTTTTTCCAGCCATATTGTTAAAATTTTCTTTTAGTATGTTTAATCCTCACAGCCTAGGGACATTAAAAATAATATTGGGCGCTGCGCAAATAGGAAACCGATATAATAATTAATTACTATAACACGGGGCTAGCAACGCAGTATATTCTGCATACAATAGAAGGCAGATATTGCGTCGTACGGCCAGATTTTGCAGCCCGTGGGATCTGACTATTTTGGCAGCTGTGATGGAACCAGGTGGGGAAAAAACCAGAAGAAAAAATTAAATGTTGCCAAATGTTGAACTTGTTGAGAGATCGGACATGGTGACCGGGGCAAGGTGGTCCAGAGGCAAGGTGTCCGAATCTCATGCCGAAGGTACCGAGTTCGATCCCAGATCGGGGCAGGCATGTTGGAATTTTTTGGAAGAAAAATTTCTGTCCCTGATCCAATGGTAGGCAGGTAGGATCGAGCATCTAGTCTTCTTTGGCAAGGACAAAAAAAAACTCGGAGGGCCCGTGTGCAAGTTGTGCACATTAAAGATACCTTGGCAGTTGGAAGTCGAGAACACCAGGCCCAACAAGGCCGCTGCCCCGGGCAAAATTAACAACAAACTAATCCCTACCACCCCAACCCCCAAATGGGATCAAACAAGTATACAAAATACAATATAAATACAACAACAACAAAAACAAGAACAAGAAAAATAAAAATAAAACGAGAAAAAGGGAGATGCCAGTGCCAGTGCCAGTGCCAGTGCCAGTGCCAGTGCCAGTGCCAGTGCCAGTGCCAGTGCCAGGGGAAAGATTCTCCCAAGAACAAAAATCTCAAAACCAGGTGGTAAAAACAAAAATGGAAACTCGAAATTCTGCCGAAATTTGAACTTCTGGAGAGTGGACACTACGGTGATCGAGTCTCGTAAAAGGAGCAGGGAGACACTCGGAAAGAGGAAGACTGTAAAGGCTAGGCGTACACTAGTTGACTTTGATCGGTACACTACTTGGAAGGTGACGTCACAACATTGAGATTCAGCAGAGAGTATAGATGTATAGGTAGAATGCGCATGACGTCACAGAGTGGTTTCGTTTTGGTTTTCCGCCATGTTGTTTGGCCAGTGGAGTCGATTCAAGTGAGTGCGAAGCGTGACGAATTCCACTTGGATATTAAAACAGTTACAATGATAGCGAAATGCATCGTTGTTGGTTGCAACAACAAGGGTGGAAAGGGTGACTGTAAGATGTTCAGATTCCCTAGCGTCCGTGTTAAGGAAGGAAAGGAGTGGCAGAATTAACGGAACGTCGACGTCGTCTGTGGTTGAAGGCAGTGAACAGAAAGGGAATTGACTCCAAAACTCTGAAGCCGCACCATTTTGTTTGTGCCGAGCACTTCGTCTCGGGTAATCATCATTTTACATCTTAAATGAATAATGTCATAAAACTAAGCCTGTTATTTTCGTCGCAGGAGAGCTAGATCTAGATCTCCATAGGCTACATGTATTGCACGATATTGCAGGCCAGATAGATCTAGCCTAGGGCCCTAGAGCAATATATTATATCCGAGTGAAGGTAGGTGTCTGACAGAATTAACGGTTAGGACCAGGCAGTTCGGTAGTAGGTTTCGGAACTGGGTTAGTTGTGAATTTCTTTCAAGTTGAATCATTAAGAACATCCTACTTGTTAGTGTGTTTTCTGGAGGTAAGCAGATTCAGTAAATTCCTTCTGAACTGCACTGATCAAGATCCTAGATCTAGTAGGCCTGATTTCATCCATTTTAAACAAGTTCAACATGTTGTAGTTTCAGATTACTGTTGCTTAATGATACAGTGTAATTTAATTTGATAAAATTTTATGTTAAAATGACAAGGCAAAACTGAGCTGCCACAGATAGGTTGGGGGAATTCCCCCATTATTGTAGGTGATACAAGTTGAAACTGCGGTCACAGAACAGTAATACTAATAGAACACAAAGATAACTGCTAATATGTGAAACCAGAGAATATTCATTTCAAATTTTTACAATTCTTGATCTGCATAGCATTGACTGGGTCCAAATGGCTTACTTTAGCGTCTTCTACACTGCATTCCTCCATTGTTGTGGACAGGTCTAGCCAAACAACATGGCGGACTAGGAAGTAAAGTGAAATATGCGCATTCTACCTATAGAGAGGTTTCACTATTTGTCGATTTGCACTGCGAGACACGGGAGACTCCGCGAAACCACTGTTAGCATGGAGCGGAAAGTAGGTCGCTGCGGTAAACAATATCCGTTTTGTGCATTTCCACGGGGCGTAAGAGCTTAAAAACGGCTCTAAATAGATATAATCAGCCAAAAAATGTGAAGAAACCACAATAAACAAACATCCACACTATCTTCGGCGAAGACGGTCTCTTTCAATTCTGCAATTTCTTGTTTACCGCAGCGACCTAGTTTCGCGATTTGGCGGAAGTGAGATCTCTCTATAAATACATACTCTCTGGTTTCAGCAAAGGGCGTGTATCATGTATGTATAGAGAGGTGTCTCGCAGTGCTAATCGACCAATAGTGAAACCATTCTATATATACATACTCTCTATTGGACCTCACTACAATTCAATGTCGTGAATGCACCATCCAATTAGCTGGCCGATCAAAATCGGCACGTACGCTTTTCATTTTATGCCATATACCCACACACCCTTGCACGAACAGTTACTACAGCCATGGCCACGAGAATGGTCAGTGTCCATTATAAGACCTTGATAATTATTCTAGAACTATTACAACCCATGAACAAGCGTAGGAGCCGTAAGAATGGCGAATGTCCATTATAAGCCTTGATATTCTCAAACTGTTTCGACCTCCTGTCCAAGCGCACGGCCGTGATAGTGCCGAATGTCCATTACAAGGTCTTGACATTCTAAAACTGTTTCGACCCCGTAAGCAAAAATGATGTCCTTGATATTCTGAGACTTTTAATTAGTGGCAATTGACACGGATCGCTTCACTAGAAACATGATTTTTATAACCCTGCAGATTACGAGCTATGAAACACCATAGAAATATTTTGCCCCCCCCCTCCCCCCCTTTTTTTATTGCCCCTGCTCTACCCACCTCCCCTAGGTCTGGACTATTCTAGAAAAAACAAATCCACAGCATCTGCTGCGCTTTCACTTTGGCCTCCACAGTACAGTAACGTGTTAAAATGCCCCCTTTTGCACATTCCTAAACTTTATTAGAACATATTTCACACGGTCAAAGGAAATATTAGGCGCACAGCCAGGACACTTTATGCATTGGTACTTAAATACCTGATTGGAGATGGCATGCTTTTGCATTTGCTAACTGTCCGAATTTGGCAGCACGACAAATCACTGCTGTTAATTTTAATATAGACGATTTCTCGATGGAAAGTTAATGGTAAAACCCATCCATCTGGAAAGAAAAGATCATGAGACGCACCTGTCGCCTATAATATGAACCTTGTCAAGAACAGATTTAATTCATAAATGTTTCCACTGACTAAATTTTTGTGAGAGAGCAGTGAGTAATTTTTGCAAACGTAATTATTGTGCGAGCCAGCATACCTTGGTCTCGTAAACAATTTGTTTTGAACAGTTTTTTTTTATAATAGATAGACAGAAGATGAGGGGAAGGATAGACGGACAGCGTAGGTGTGCATGGCTGAGCACTTTTTATATCTCGTGTTTTGAACTAGGTTTAGTAGAGAGGGAAGGGGTGAGTAGGAATTAAATGTTATTGAGACTTCTGTTGACGTACAGAAAATACCGTGATCCAGAGTAAAAGCTCGGGGTTTTGAACATGTTAAGAATTTATTGCTATAAAATTACATTATATTGTATTGAGTGATTCGACCTTTGATGTCGACCCAAGGTCGTTGCGTAGGGCTGTTACTTAAAATAACTCAGTTCGGCAGCTGAGCTAGAAGTGGTTGCACCAATCACAATCCAGGAATTAGACGGTAAGCTGCAGATGTAGTCCAGTATTTAAGGCCATACAGAACTTAGTTCTGGGCCACATGTAGACAATCCATTTACGAGGTGGACGGCGATAGTCCTCAGCCAGATGAGAGACATAGAGACGCAGTTGAGCAGTCCATTGTGAGGAGCCTGATTTAAAGCTCCAGAGCCTAAGCTACTTGGTTTGATATAAACCCACAGCGTTTACATCCAGCGCTCTCACTCCATTCCTGCAGGGGACAGTGCAAGCAGGGAGAAGGAGAGGCAGACAGAGGAGGAGATGGCAGGACAATATCCCAAGAATGGACGGGCTTGAGGTTGGCCGATACAATCAGGACGTCAGAAAACCGAGAGGATCAGAGGATGTTGGTTGCTAGATCACCTGTGGTGTGCCGGGAGGGAGAGAGAGAGAGAGAGAGAGAGAGAGAGAGAGAGAGAGAGAGAGAGAGAGAGAGAGAGAGAGAGAGAGAGAGAGAGAGAGAGAGAGAGAGGGAGAGATTGAGGTAGGGAGGGAGGGAGAGAGAGAGAAAGGGAGGGGGAGGGAGGGAGAGAGGGAGAGACAGAGAGAGAGACAAAGAGAGAGAGAGAGACAGAGACAGAGAGAGAGACAAAGTGAGAGAGAGACAGAGACAGAGAGAGAGAGAGAGAGAGCGAGAGCTGAATTGGGATTTGTCTGCGCTGGAGTTTTGTGAAAGAGCAAGGATGAGATAAGACAAAATAATATAAGATAAGATAAGATAAAAATTATTTTATTAACCCATGAAGGAAATATGCTTTCACTGGGCGTTTAAGAGCACATGCATGGTACACTTAATATCTAACGCATCGTGACATAACCATAAATAGTAACTCACTAACAGGATTTTTACACGAAGTAACATGGCGTCGAACCTTGGTAAAGTATGGCATACGTCTAGCTGTAAGCACAGTGTCTTGTTCAGGTGAATGGGGTCGGAACACAAAACGATCAACTGTATCTATCTGTAGGTTTATGATTACGTCTGGCTCGCGTCATGTGACGAATTTCAAACGTGGCATTAGAAGGCATTACACTGGACATTAAAAGGTGAACTAAAATTTAGCGAGGTTAAAAAAAAGAGGGCGAAAATTTGGAATGCCAAAGGGAGGAATTGGATTACACATGTCAGTTTTGCGTCAAGTTACACAGAAAATCACTTTATAGCGTTGTGTCAACTTCCTGCTACGGCTCAAATCCAGGCTGATTAAAACTTTTGACTTTGTTTTGTCCCTCGTCACGGTCTCAGTGAGCATGACTGAAATGACACTGACACCGACTGTTTGACTACCGGGAGTGGTGGAGAATTTTGTGAATGGAACGAACGGGATGATTGCAATGATATTATTATAGATAGTATTACTCTCGTTCTAAGCGTGCGGGGGTTGAGGGGGGAGGGCGGAAAACGGGAGTGGCTAACTGTGGAAAAAGAAATGTTAACCACAAAATAATGACGAGATTCGGCTATGGGACTTTATTGGGGGAGGAACAAGGGCGGAGCTAGGTTCTAACGTTAGGGGGGGGGGGGGGAGCAAGCTCTTAAAAAACGGCTCCAAAATACGTGCCAAATAATATTAAGAATAAAATTAGTTCCACATTTTTATTTGGTATTTAAAATAAAAAACACAAGGCAGATGCAACGATGAACGAAGTGCATGTTATTTTGCATTTAAACTCGAGAAAATAGTTTTTTTCAAATTCTGAAAAGGCATCATTGTTTCTTAGCGATATGAGCAAGGGCCCGTCTCTCTATTCCCCCGTTAGCTCTACTACTAGGGAGGGGCACACCGAAAGTTTGGGGGATAGGGTTCATACAAAGTCTTGAAAACTAATTTTAAGGACTTTTTAAAGACTTCCTAAGGACTCACAGTAAACAAATTAAGGACTTTTGTGCCTGTGACCAAGAAATATTACAACTATACAAGTGGTGTGCAGCACTCATCGAAACGGTATGTTTCTGTATCCAGAGTTCAAACATAGTAGATTCACTCTGAAAAGTTCAGTTATTTCAAAGTATCAATTATCCAGTGTGCAACTGGAAGATTTGAATCTCAAATGTTCAATTGTAACACAAATTTTAAGGACTTTGGGATCATTTTCGGAATTTGAGGACATTCTGAGTACTTATTTTTTCTTGTATGAAAATAAAGGACTTCAAGGACTTTTAAGGACCTGTGTGAACCCTGAGGGAAAGGCTAACCCTGCTCTCGCTGAGGGCAGATCCATAGCAAGGGGTAAGCCAGACCAAGTCTGGCGTTGGCCCCAGATTGGTGGCTCGCCCCCCGAATTATCATGCATCGCACTAAAACAGTTCTCACTGCACATACCGAACGAGTGTGGCCGGTGAGTAGTGTTTTAGTGTGATGCGTAATAATTAGTGGCCGTATGCATGAACTTGGTGTAAATCCGGCCCGTTTTGCACCATGGTGCAGGCTTAGTAGCGCGTACAGCCACCTTGGTGTAAATTCAGATTTTAGTCGGTATGCATTAACTAAAGTTACACCTACCTCTACTTACGCATCAATTGCCGCTTACCGCTGTAACAAAAATTGACAATGCGCATGCAGAATTTATACCGGCCAATCAATGCCACGAGAAAATATCACCGATCAAAACAAAACTAAGAGATCAAGGTCAGATTAAATCCATTTTTCTTTTCCTTAGCCTGTAGCCCAGAGGTCTGGATTACCCCTTAAGCCGGCAGTAGGCCCAGGCCAGCTAAAATATGTCGGCCCCTATTTCAAATTGCTGAAGTATTTTTGTTCTAATTTAATAGATACACATATATATAAATTGGCAGCACAAGATGATTTGTTTCTTATTAATTTTCTTCTCTGTATTTTATCAGTAAGAATCTTCTACCAATCCCTGGTAAAACTAACATTTTTTATGCTAAAGGGTTCGTCCGTCACTCTCTGTACGATGTCAATATTATACCAACACCCCATCCCATAGTTTGCTTCTGAACTACTAGAGGGCCCTCAAAATCCTAGGCCATGCCAACTGGCCCATCTGCCCCTTCTGGGGGGAGGAGTACGGATTGGGGAGGGGGGCGGATGAATAATTGACGGGTGTAATAAGTCCCCCCAAGAAACGGGTCAAAGTTCGCGAATGCGCTGCTCGCTACGTCATTTCTGTGCTGTGTTCAAGTTCACTCTAACCACACACAAACCTGGGCCCGTTCACGCAAGGATAATTTTAGCTTCATTTATAAATAACGCAGCACACTTTTCCGGACAGACTTTTCCGCCTTTCTGCTGGGACTGAAAAGTCTGTGAATATTAACTTTTTTTGCCTCGCTGGATTTTCATGGATGTCCCAAAATCTGGCCAAATAACGCCCCAAATAATATTTTTCAATGTTCGCATGCACATCTGTTTGGCTGTTTGCATTGGGCTTTTAGGTCCCCCTCCAGTTCAGTAAGGCTGTTCCAGAAGCCAAGCTACGAGCCAGTGCGATATGCGACAATTTCATGTGGACAAAAGGCCTTCAGCAAGTGTACAACTAGATCTACCATTTGCTTTCCTTTCTGCCATCTTGAACTTCATCGTTTTTAACAGGGGGAGTGGCAGGCAGAGAAAGAAACGGAGAGGGACAGACAGACAGACAGAGAACGAGAGAGAAAGGCAGAGGAAGAGACCTCGAAAGATAGGGTGTGACAGAGAATGAGACAGAGCAGACAGATAGGGATAGAGTAAGACACAGGTAGAGGGTGACATACAGAGACAGGTAGAGGGTGACATACAGAGACAGGTAGAGGGTGACATACAGAGACAGATAGAGAAAGAGGCACACAGAAAGAGAAAGGTTGAGGGAGACAGACAGAGAGACAAAGAGAGAGAGAGACAGAGAGAGAGAGAGAGAGAGAGAGACAGAGACAGAGACAGAGACAGAGACAGAGAAAGACAAGATATAGAGATACTACGGGGGGGGGGGGGGAGGGAGGCAGAGAAAGAGGCCTCGGAAGATAAGGTTGAGGGAGACAGACTAAAGAGAAGACAGAAAATGAGAGGGAGAGGGGACAGACAGACAAATAGAGAACTTTAGTTTGCTTTGTATCGTTTGGGTTTTATTTCTCACGCGGGGTTTCGCAACATACAACTTTTTCTTTTTGCCCAATTTTGACTTTGCTTATAGCCCTGCTGCGACCCCACAGTTTTTCTGTGGTTTTTATGATATTACGTGAATCATTCAGCCATTCTTTGTCCGGGTAGCTTCTCTTTTTCTCATCCTCGAGTCCACGAACAACAACCAAAAAAAAAAAGCACCAACAAACGCCTTCGCTACAGGGAAGGGTGGGGTAGGGAAACAGAACGAGTTCATGCCCCTGACAATTTCAAGACAGCCAATTCTCTCCCTTTGTCTCAGCCTCGGCTAGCTCAGTACTTTTAGGTACAAGAGGCAAATAATACACGCGGGTTTTGAGAGACGGGTAGGCAGGAAGGGTGTGTGCTCCGTAGTGGAGTCGGAACATCCAACGGTTTCAAAAATGTTACGGGTGGGCAGGTGTTTCAGTGGTGTCTGTCTGTGTGTGTGTGTATGTGTTAGCCCTAGTGTGCTGAGCACGCACTTTATCAGATACAAAAAGACGGCAGGGTGTTTTTGTGTTTGGACATATTTAACTTTGCATGTTAAAATTTTGTCCGGGCGAACGGCATTATTTTATGGAGGCTGGGTGGGAAATGTTGAGATTAATTATTTTAAATAGTTAACTGTCTGGTCAGGAGAGAGAGAAGGGAGGGGGGGGGAGAGAGAGAGAGAGGGAGGGTGAGAGAGAGAGAGAGGTGGGGGAAATCAGTGACAGACACCGAGAGAGAGAGAGGGGGGGGAAAGGGAGGAAGAGAGAGAGGGAGGAAGAGACAGAGAGGGAGAAAGAGACAAAGGCAGAGAGAAAGAGACGGACAGAGAAAGAGAGAAAGACATACGACAGACAGACAGAGCCGCGGCAGAGAGTAAGGGAGAGTGAGCGGGAGTGTATGTGAGTGTATACGTGCGTGCGTGCATGTGTGTGTGTGACAAATTAACGTGCAATCGCGTGTGTTTGTAGCCTGAATGACTTAAGTGCATGTGTAAGCAGGATCGGTCGGTCACCAATGAACTAGAGAGCCTTAGAATAGGTTGGGTCGTCTTCTCCATTGGGATTCCAGACCTGTGAGTGAGTGCGTGTTTGTCGATTGAGCTCTACTGTCCGGATATTTGCAAAGGTGAGGAGTTAAAAAGGTCATGCCGGGCACAGTTGACATAATTAGTAGGAGTGTTATGTATACAATAACAGGCCCTGAATGAGGTGTCAAAAATGCCAGCGAATTGGAAAGTCTCCTTTAATGTTTGTGGGTGAGGGAGGAAGTGACTCTTGGGTGAGGAAGAAAGTGACTCTTGGGTGAGGGAGAAAGTGACTCTTGGGTGAGGGAGAAAGTGACTCTTGGGTGAGGGAGAAAGTGACTCTTGGGTGAGGGAGAAAGTGACTCTTGGGTGAGGGAGAAAGTGACTCTTGGGTGAGGGAGAAAGTGACTCTTGGGTGAGGGAGAAAGTGACTCTTGGGTGAGGGAGAAAGTGACTCTTGGGTGAGGGAGAAAGTGACTCTTGGGTGAGGAAGAAAGTGACTCTTGGGTGGGGAAAAGATGAATAAGACAGAGAGAGAGAGAAAAAAAAAACTTCAGGTGGGAGAAATAGAAAAAGAGGGGAAGAAATTGAGAAGGGAGGGGGGGGGGCGAGGGAGAGAGACAGGCAGATAGACATTGACAGACAAATACACACAAACACAGCGACAGATGGCCAGACAGACAAAGAGGCGGGGACAGACAGACAAAGAGATACATAGAGAGACAGAAAGGCAGACAAAGATACACATAAGCACAGCGAAGATAGGCAGACAGACAAAGAGATAGACTCAGACCGACAAAGGCACATACACACAGCGACAGATAGCCAGAAAGACAGACAGGTAGGCAAAGAGAGACACAGAGAGAGAGAGGGATAGACGGACAGACAAGCAGACAGTAGAATTCCACAGATTAGAAATAAGAGCACCTTTCACACAGCCATAAATAAACACCTGTGAACAAACTTGAAGGCATATGAATAGTGAATTCTTCTGTCAGTCTGTACCAATAGAAGGCCTTGGACACAATAGTACTGGATGAAATTCTCCTTTGAAAAACACCGAACCATTTGCATTAGATGCAGCTGGCCGATTCACCATGAAAATCCTAGTTATTATGCAAGGATTTGTTTGACAAAAGTAAGTATCTGCATGCATTAATACAAAATTGTAATTTCAAAATGGTACCCTTTCATTCATGCGGCTCTGTATCAAGAAAATCCATTAAAAATACGATAAAAATAAACCTTTATTACCAATCGGCTTCAAAACTGTTGACCTGATCTCTCTGAAATTTGGTATGAAGAAGCGAAATCTTGTCGCGGAACTCATCCCTTGGGTCTTTTCGTCTTGACAGACGGTTGGCAGCTAAATTCACTCCTTTCTACCGCATTTTCTCTCATGGCTTATCCTACCGATGTTGGATAAGCAGCTCCTATTGCAGTACTGGCAGATAAGAGAGGTGCCGCGGATCTCATACTAATAGGCTGTAATAAAAGTTTTTAATCGGGCGACACTGAGGAATGATTTCCTAAAATGTGCAAGTGATCGAACTCTTAGCATGAGAGAGGGTTTTAAGCTGGGTTTTCATGAGTACAGAAACGGAAACGGTAACGGAAATAGAAACGGCAAAAACCCTTCGAGTAGTGACATAGAAAGGATTTTCTCATGTACACAGAAACGCCGTTTGCCGGACACATTGACAAACTCTTTCTTTTTACTACCTGGTCAATTTTTTACTTTTTCGCTGCCGTTTCCTTTCCCGTACACATGAAAATACGGCTTTTGGCTATATGTTACGAAAGGGGTGTTTAGTGAACGAAATTACTAATACTAATAATAAAAAATAGAATTTCTATAGCGCATTTCTAATAAAATTATTACTCAATGCGCTGTACATTGCATCAATGATTCATGCATACACTTTCCAAATCGCATACTAAAACACGCACTCTCATCCATACACACTCTAAGTTTCACACACATAGACGCTCTTAGTCATATAACACTAGCTTATATAATCAATCACAGCATCAAAGTACAGAATAGAATTTCGAAAATTTAACAGTTTCGGGGGAAAAGGTGATGTTTTACGCTTTTCTTAAAGCTTTCAAGATTCGGTGATTCGCGAATGTTCAAGGGTATCTGGTTCCAGACAAAAGGTCCAAAATAACTGAAGGATCAATGGCCTATAGTTTTATAGTTTTTAGATGGGATTCTTAAGATTGTTTTGTCACTTGATGATCTTAGTGAACGAGATGGTGTGTAGACTTGTAAAGAATTTTTGAGATAGCTGGGTGCGGCATCCCACTGGGCATCGAATTTTGCCATGTTGCTGTTAGTATTGCAATTGTTATCTTTGCATTCTGCTTTGCTTTATATACTCCAGTTTTCATTTTCCTACACCAATTATCAACGCCCTGTTCCTATAAATAGGTTTCATACTGGTAGTTAAAGAAAACTATAGATTTGAAACGAGTTGCACTGCTTCACTATGTCGTCACTGCTCTACGATAATGGCATATGTCAGGCGTGTGCCAAAGGCAATTGACGGTTCATTGCATACTGAGCATGAGGGCTATCAGATAATATTAAAGAAAAATAAATGGGCCAATAAGAAAAATGTAATAATCCAATAGAATCATAATGGCGTAAGTCACCAAATGACAGGAAAAGAAGACAGTTTTTCCTTAATATCTCAAAAGTGTCAGAAACGGCTTATTCCATTACCGTATAGCAGTGATGAGTTTTTGGTAGACTTCACAGCTATATGAGCCAGGATTTAACGTTTTGGCTCACATGTGCATCCACTAAAACGCCATCACGTACCAAGGTATTCCATTTTCGCCAAACAATGAAAGAAAATGTTAGGCCGAGTTCAGCAGGCTTTACAGCGACACGTGTCGCCTAGTTAACAGAAACTGTGTCACCGCGTGCATGCAGCGTTTCACGGTCGACACTTCTAGAGCACAACATATGCGCTCACGAGAGGGTGTCAGTACTGCTGCAAATTTTATGACAAAAGATGAGCTTTGAAATGACACAGAAACGACATATTGCACGAAACATTTCTTTGTAATTCTCGCCAACAAGGACCCAAGTGTTACTGACAAAGGGCAGAACTCAATGAAACCTGGATCAGTTTAACCCCGTGGGTACGTGTGCACTCTTTGTGGTATTTATAAAATCCAGAATATTGTGTAAACGCCTATTATTGTGTGGACTGTCAGTCTCTGTATGTACTCAAACGCAATAAAACTTTGTAAACGCCAACTGTTACACAAAAGACAACCATTGCTCTGTCGGCACCAAAATGGAAACTGTTATGCGGTGTGTCGCAGTAGGGCCTGGTGTGAGATGAAAGTTGGCTAAAACAGAAAAAATGACATAGATAGGATCGAGCACCTAGTCTTCTCGGATGAGGACGAAAACCTCGGATGGCCCGTGTGCACGTTGCGCATGTAAAAGATACCTTCGCTTTGGAAATCGAGAAAGCATGCCTAGCCAACAAGGCCGCTGCCAGGACAAAATTCAAAAGAAACGAATCTCCACCACAAAAACACACAGAAACAAGAACAAGAAAAATAAAAACAAGAAATGTGAAGTGTAAAATGCCAAGGGCAGAGAATCTCCTAAAATAAAGGGAGAGAAGGTGGAGTTGCAGGTATCGCTGTGTAATAAGTAAGCAATGGCAGAAGGACTGGATTAACCGTTAAGCAAAATAAGAACGTGCTTAGGACATCAAGGGAAAGGGGGGGGGGTGGAGGGAGGGAAAGCACCACAGAAATGTTTAATTGCCGGATTTACCATGGACCACATGGTGCAAAACGGCAAATGGTGCAGCTGAAGCCGGGTCCACCAAAAGGGGCCCCCACAATAAATGGAAAACAAAATAATAAAGTATTTGCTGAAATACAAGGCTCGCTTTTTTTTGTTTAATGTATCACATATTTTGAATTACATAGGCTACAGTGTTTGGGGGCACCAGAATCTTTAAAGTGGTAGGGCCTCTAGAGGTCTAAATCTGACCCTGAATGGGAGCGTACTTTTCAAAAGTGCTCATGCGTAAACTACGAGGATGTGAAACAAATTCCCATTCCGGGTGTCAAAATACCAGGATATTCGATATAATATACACCTCTAAATACATGAACACACATCACAGTCTCCACGGTGTAGGTTTTACATGACGCAGTATACAATTCCCTGTAACGAAGATTGGAATTTCAAATTCTATTTATACAATTTACACGAGTGCTGACAAGGAAGAAGGCCTTCGTTATTTCACGCTTGGGTTGACAGGTTTGTAAAGTCAAAAAGTTCTGAAATGCAGGAGGGGCGGTTTCGTAGTCGCAATCACTGACTCGCTTGTCAATGAGATATTCGTGGGCACTATAGTTCTAATACAGCGAGCATTCATAATGTATGACGATGTATCAATATTCCACAATGATAAACAAAAGCCGACGATCATACTAAATGTAGATCGATAACACGAAGATTGGAATTTCAAATTCTATTTATACAATTTACACGAGTGCAAACGTTTCTCATTCAATCAACCCAATTTGACTGCATCATAATTACGGGGGGGGGGGGGGAGAGAGAAGACTAGGTGGGGCAGACCAGGAGACTTGGTGAAAAGGCACAGCTGAAAGAAATGCATGAACCCAGAGAGCGAAGCTAATATTGTGCCAGAGCCTTTCAAGAGGCGGCGTTAGGCGAGACTGAAAAGAGACTACGTCATGTAATCCATTGAACGTCGCTTAGTGACTAGCGTGAGAAGTTCGTGATGTGATTTTAACGAAGATATTTCCGGGCACGTTCTTGCATACGCTGTGCCAAAAGTAAACACGTCCACTATCACTCAGGCTGTCATGGCAAAGACCAGTGGTTTTTAACCTTTTGACACCGTCTCCCTCATAATTATCGTCACTGCTCTATGCTAATGGCATAAGTCACTTTTGAAACTTTTGAAACTTTTGAGATATTAAGACAAAACTGTTTCTTTTCCTGTCAATTGATGACTTACGCCATTGTGATTCTAATGGATTATTACATTTGCCTATTGGCCCATTTCTTTTTCTTTAATATTATCTATAGCACTCATGATCTGAAATGCAACGAACCATTAGCTGTCTTTTGGCGTAAGTCTGACATACGCCATTATCACAGAGCAGTGACGATATGGATTTTCCGCCAGGCGCACACCTGCCACTTATTCTCGTATTACTGTCGTGTTTTAGTTTCCAGTTCCCTTTGACTCCCTAATGAGCCAGTGTTTTGCATGTTCGGGCATTCACTTATCATTCGCCTATAGATTTCAAGATTTGCGACGCGGCTGCCACGCGACGGCAACACGACAGAGTTGAATGTGTGCTCCTAGGTTTAATATCTCGGGGCTTTGTTCCACCCCCCCCCCCTTTTCCCCCTGCTTTCCTCCTGACACAAGCAACAACAACAGTCGGTTTGGTTTCAAAAGACAATTCACGGAACTCTTCTCAGGATTTTAATAGAACATCGTTTACAAGAGAATGTGAGTGTGTGTGTGTGGGGGGGGGGGAGGCAGGGAGATCTCCGTCCCATGGATGTCACAACACCTTATCGGATAACGGGGGTCAGTGGAACTTAAGCTGAATAATTGAAATTGAACTGAATTATGAACGGCAGACGAAATTCTTATGAATATTCTGGAATAAGCAAAAAAAAAAAAAAAAAACGAAAAAACCAACAGATCCTGTACTTTCCCACTACAATCATGTACATGTGCTTGGCACAACTACAGGGCTGGGGTAATCACGAGAACGGTCACGCTGTGCTAGGATAAAAAGGATAGACATAATTATAATAAGAGAACAAAACGACAGAAGGGGACACTACCGGGTGGGCAGACCAATCACCCACTCTTCTCGAGAGAAACAAAGATGACAAGCCCCCCCCCCCCCCCGCTCAGGTTGGGACTTCCCTTCCAGGTTGAGAACCTGTGATATAAAGATTTCTGCTCTGACATCTCCATCTCTTAAACAAGGTGGAGCACTACACTGCCATGTTACCATAAAACAAAGTATTAAGCCAATCTAGATCAAATTCACGCTTTTTTTTAATCATAGGCTGAAGAAATGTGCTTTGTCTAATGTCTTTCTAACTGAGTACAACTTAAAAGTTTCTTTAGGTCATCACAAAAAGGAAACCGGACAAAGGAATAAACCTGACCGAGGCGCCAAAATATATTTCGTATCCCAAGTAAAACTGCTGTTTTTGGGGCTTACTGTCTTTTTCTGGGGCACGGCAGTGCAATTTCTTGAATTTCACTTACCCATTGGGTAAGCTACGGATGAAATTCGCGACTTTGGATTAAGTTACAGACGTCTGGATTTTCAGTCTCTCGTTTTTTGTTGTTGTTTTTCCCTTTTACCGCTGGTTTTTCTTTCTCATGTCATTTATTTATTTATTCATTCATTGGTTCTTTCGGTTCGTTCGACCGTCCATTCGTGCGTTGGTTGTTTTGTTCGTTCGTTCGTTCGTTCGTTCGTTCGATCGTTCATTCATCCATCCATTTATCCGTCCGTCCGTCCACCCATCCATCCTCCATCCATCCAACCATCCTTCATTCCATGCATCCATCCATCCACCCATACATCCATCCACCCGCATACTCTACTAAAGACTCAAATCAGGCCCATATTTTATCCACATTAAAATGTAACCGTTCCTTTTCCACATGACCCCGTGACCCACGCCCACTCCCCCAACACTATATGTTTAATCCAATGTGCATATTGACCCTTTATCCCCATCCTGGGGCATGCAGGAGTGGCTGACCTCACTGGTTCCTTATGCATAGTACAAGACACGGTCTCAAAACTATTCAGGCCCATTTCCAGGGTGCGTTTTACATACTTACATTAATATTTTTACATATTTAATTTACATTTTTACATATTTAAATTACATTTTTACATATTTAATTAACATTTTTACATATTTAATTAACATTTTTACATTATTTAAATTACATTTTTACATATTTACGGTCCGAAACTGCAGTTGCAAGTGACGTGCCTTGTTTTAAAATGCTTATTTTGCTATTTCATTGTGGGCACGGGACATGTTGAAGAACGTAATTATGATGGAAATGAAAAGTACACACAACTTTTGCAAGAAACACCCGTGAACGAAAACACGTCCGTAAAAAATCCGCCGCATGAAAAGCGGCCTTTAAGTGGACTTGTGCTAAATGTCGTCGTGTAAGTACAAAATGTCTACACAGAAAACTCATCCTGGTTCAGCGCCATAAAGACTTCATATTTTTTTATAATTATACTAGATGAAGTTCCCGGCATTACCCGGGATAAACCTGTGAACCCATCGTTCTGTCTTTCTCTCTCTTAGATCTAGAAAGCTTCCCATACTCTACAGCCTTACTACAGATTTCATGCGCACCAGAGCACTACGCACTCATTTCTGACAGGGAAATTGCGTGCACCAAATTGAACGCCTATTAATACATCGTTTCCGGTGTGGTGGACTTGCTACAGGGAGCCAAAACAAAGATCATTATATTTTACATTTTTACAACTTTTTTTTAAAAATACCTGAAACTTGAATCAACACAATCAGTCGATACAAAAGCGATTGAACTGGGTTAGTTGACACTTAACAAAATTAATTTTATAATTTTTGAAACTGTCATTTAGGCTGTAGCGTCGAGCAAAAAAAGAGGCGAAATTGCACCACAATGAATTACTCCCGCCACAATTTTTTTTTATAGTAAGATTCCGTGGGGTATTTGCCATTAGGGACCGTTCACAAATGACGTCAGCTCGGAGGGGGGAGGGAGGTCAGTGAAAAGTTGACAGAAGTTGACATGGGGGGAGGGGGGGGGGGTCCTTACAAAGTTGACATCAACCATGATGCTCTAAAAGGTTGGTAAAAAGAAAAGTCAAATCTTCAAATCAAGAAGAAAAATATAGACCACATTTTCTTGGCCTAAAATGAACAGTATTAACAGTTATCTCCCCATAATCGTACACCAGTCAGTATATATACATGTATGGAAATCTTCCCCACTTGTTTACAGTTCCAGGATATTTTCATGTGCCAAATAATATGTGCCATGCATAATTAAATTCTTTTTTTTTTCTGTGATTTATTTGATATTTATTTTTTCCAAGCTGAGATGATACTGATACTCCAATCTTTTTGCTTTGTTTATGCTTGATATCCAATCCATGCTTGCTATCGAATCTATTTGTTTTAATTATTTTGCTTGGTTAAATTTGGATTTGACAGTTCAGGTATTTCTTTGAGGTATTTTTTTTATAAACAATAGTTTTTATTTTGATTTAAAATAAAGATCAAAGGTGAATATATATATTAAATGCATCCTGTACAGGTTCTATCTAGATGTACATGTACATTTTGGTTGACGTCAACTTGGTGGGGGGGGGGGGTGGGGGGGATGAGAAAGATGACAGAAGATGACAAGGGGGGAGGGGGGGGGGGTCATTTTTGGCCAAATTTTAGCTGACATCATTTGTGAACGGTCCCTTACGGTTGTATGCGACATTTTGCGGATTTTGAGCTTTTTGGCAAAGTGGTTCTCTCGCTCCTGATTTCAGTACGTACAAGTGTCGTTCCAATCGGTTCAGTTTCGATTTGGAAAGGTGAAGAAGAAAACCCTGATTTTACACAACTCTTCCGTGTTTCAATCCTCATTTCCTTGAAAAGGCCAAAAATAAACATACGACAATATGGAAAATACATGACGCAGCCCCGACAATCTTCCCCCTCCTCCTTGTTTTCAGATAATAATTAATAATAATAATAATACACAGCATTTATATAGCGCTCCATCCCGTTAACAACCAGGTTCTAAGCGCTTCACAACATTTAAATCATATAAATCATACACACTAGAGACAAATATACTCGGGAAAAACAAAACATGGACATTCAGTGTGTAAAAAGACGACTCTTCAGCTGATGCTCAAAAGTCATGTAATGTCTTTCTTTAATGTTGACAGGATAGAGCTTCTTCAAGCTCTCCCGTAGAACGGTTATCGGCTTACGATTCTCTCAATGAGCGGCACGGTGCCAGTTGTAGTTTCTCGTATTTCGTATCCCAGTTACGCTTCCTCCTACAACCCCCCCCCCTGCCCCCTCAATTCCGCAGCAGCCCCAGCACATCAATTTCAAATCCGGCAACTAAAAATATTTTCAAATCAGCAGTTTTCCAGAGGCCAACCACCCCCAACACTCAGGTCAAATCCACAACATCGCCAGCAGCAGCTGCTGTGAACTCGCTCAGTATAACATTCGTTGTGCATCGCTTTCCTGTCTCACAGCTCAACTTGAGATGTTGATTGCTTTTGTGAGCGCATTTTGAAGAATTGAAAATCAGCACATCGATGGTGTCGGGCGCAAACCAGCCAAGACAAGATAAGCAAATTTTACAGGAGGAACAAAAAGTTGCAGATAACACAAAAGGGAAATGCACTTAGCTGGTTTGATCACATGTCTATTTTGAATGTTTCTATTGAATTATGGTAAGAGCCATTTTTACAGATGATGCGGGGTTCCAATATTCATTAATTGGTACTATAAAAAGTAATATGAAATTTTCGGACTTAGCTGGTTTGCGCCCGACACCATCGACATACTGTTTGGGTGTTGGATTTGGGTTTTCATGGTCTTTGGGGGAAGTACTTTTATTTGTTTTGGTACTCAGAACCTCATCAGTTCAATTTTCACAAATAGAATTTAGATAGTTCCGTATAAACTTTATTATTATTGGTAAAATTCTCAAAAATTGTTTAGTATTAATCTAACATGATTTGTCTTAGACAATTTGTGCCTTTTGTGCCCCTTCGGAATGTTAGCATCAAATACTGCCTTCTGTTGAAAACTGGAGAGTACTAATTGTTGTGAAAGTAGAGATGAAAAGCTCAGTAGCGTAATTTACTTCAAGCCACAACAGCAAAAAAACGTTCATTTTTGATAAAAGTACGAAACTTTGCGCCTTGTGCGTTTTGCTTTCTGACTCGTTTTATTTAAAGGCCTAGATCTATTCAACATACAGTGGGAGGATATCGTGTAAGCCTTGGCGCGCACCAGCCAGCCAATTTTGGATTCGCCAACTAGTTGGATTGTGACGAAATGGAATTGAGTCTCAGTGATCCAAGTAATCCAATTCAAAGCTAGCAATGTCTATAGAAGCACAGCAGTGTTGCTTGGGCATTAAAAGGGATACAACCCTTCACAACTTTGCCGGAGGGCTGTTGTTACTTGTACGTACGTACCTTAAGCGTTTTGCGCTAGGGGCGCATACGTATACGTACCTATCCCTAATCCGTCCTTATCCTCAACCGTCGTCTTATCGAATCCCTAACCCCGCCCCTTACTCTTTCAACGAAAAAAAAACTGGAGGAAAACAAAAAGAAAATCTGAAAGAATAATTAATTAAGGCTGTTGTTGGCAGTATTTCGGGTGGAGCTCTCTAGCTCTGGAGTCACAAAGGGCTTTAAAATACGTACCCCTAGCGCAAAAAAAAACTTGGGGAACGTACGTACTTGTAACAACAATCTCGCCGAGATGTACGACCCACACATCAAACACTGACCACATCCCGGAGTTCAAATATCACTATACAGCAATGACAACATATTACACACACGTTTTAGTCTATTTCTGAAGACGCTTCGCCGAATTTAGCTTTCTGTTTGCAGATACACCTACTACTTTCTCCTAAAAAATGTGGACACCGCTGCTCGTGGTACTCAACTGTTACTCAACAGCAGTCCTCCCGGACATCAAACATCAGTCCTGTAGCAATGTTGACCCGGTGTTAGATATCAAACTTCATGTCTTTTTAGGGGTAGAAAAAAAAATTTGCTGAAATTTAGACTATAGTTTTATAATCTTTCCTTCTACGAAAAAAAAAAGGTGATTGGAGGTATCTGTCCCCTTAAACTGACATGGTTCTACATCTCCTTCAGTCAAATTTTGAGAAATTGATGATTGAAGTCTCACGATTGTGCTCATAGCTTTTAGAGATTTTTTTTTTTTTTTTAGTAACATTTACTCATTACACACCCAATTCGCTTCATGAGACCCGTGGAAGTAGTGTGTAGTGTGTAACTCAGTTCCGCCAGAAAGTGAAGATTTAATTTTATCATTCTAAGGGGACACGTTGTTATGGAGCTCTGTAGCCTAAATTTTAATATAAAGCCAAATAGAGAAAACATAGAACTGTGTTGACTATTCAGCTCTTGCTTACTCTTTACTCTGTAAATCGATATTCCGGTACTTTAACAACTCCAGATACGACACAGTTTTGCCTCCCTGATTTCAAATACTGTAGGCTACTATCAACTTTGCGATCGCACTGATGAGTCAAATTCAACGTTGGCAAAGGAGAAGGTGGGTAGCTCGTGTTAACATTACCTGATTATGTCATTCAACTAACTTACTTTTCGTGGGGTTGAGTCAACGTGTGGAAATTACCACGACCACCAGCAATCCGTTTCTTCCCCACCCACGTCAAACATCAACTTGTGCTATATTGTGTATAGACAGTACGCAATTGTGCCGAATTTCGTGCGTAGCTCGCTGGCTGGCTGCGCCCACTCGTCGATTCCCTTCAGTTTCTATAATAATTACGAGTGGTTCATTTTGGTAAAGAGGGAAAGGGATTACCCGGCTCGGGGAAAGTGGAATGGGGATAAAGGGGAGTGGAGGGGGGGGGGCGGCGGAAGGAGAGGCGGGGGACTATTCTGGGGGTCGGTACTCAGTGCCCCAGGATCTGGGGCTGCGACCTCAGACACCTCACACCATGACAAACGGATTGTCAACCAGGTTGTCAGTTTCGCAAGAGCAGAGAGAATTTAGTAACTACGGTACCCCAGCGGTTCTTAAACACAGGGAACATCAATGCAGAAACATTGTCAAGTGTCGCAGGGAATAAAATAGGAACTTGTTCTGTCAGATTTCTAAAAGCGGGGGCCATCCATAGAGTATGTACGTTCGGGAGGGGGGGGGCGGGGGTGAGACGGGAGAAGGGGTTGACCCCATCGTGTGAAAAGCGATCATGGGGGGAAAAGTGGATGGGAGTCTGAGGAGCGCACGTGATCTTTTCAGTTATAGTGATGAATTAAAAAGCTGTTGTTTGTGTTTTTTTTTTAAACAAAAAGAATTGCAGAAGTACATTAAAAAATCGCATTTAGGCCACGTAGCTTGTGAAACAAATCTGATAGTCAATACAAAATGCCATCTCTACCTTTTAAACTGCAAAGATGTCATTTTTTCTGTTTTTTACCATTCTTCTTGCCGAATCGCGCGTATAGAGCAAAACTGTTGTATCCCCAGGTTTATGAATAATGGGAGCTTACTCGGAAATACCACAATATTGCTCTCAGTGATCGCATTTTGAAGGGAGATACAACAATACTGCTTCTCTGTAACTTGGAACTGGTTAAAGATAGCGGAATAACGAAAAATTGCAAGAAGCAGTTTGTCATTATTACAGTACTGCTGCTTATGAACCCCAATACATAAACCTGGAGATACAACAGTTTTGCTCTATACCCGCGGTATGCTTTGTAAAGGGGATTTTGGGGTGGGTGGGTTGGGGGGGGGGGTGCACTGCCAAGCGCATGAAATTTGTCAAATTACCAAAAATCGAGTGTGCGAAGTTTGTTATTTGGTGACCCCGAATTGCATTAATTAAAGCGTTTTTGTTTTTTTTTTAAATAAAGTGGCTGAAATGTATGGTGAACAAAAAAAGGTATTACACAACATGAACGTGCGGGTGAAACAGGGTTTTGAATGGCCGAGAACCATTCTGAACAACATGTGTCTGGCCTCCAAGACTTTCCCCTCTTTGATTCACTTCCCTTCACCACAGACGTGTAACCCGAGCCACGAGTGCAACTATGGGTTCATGGCGCCCACAGAGAGTACAAAGAAGGTGTAGCTAGCTGGATCTAACTGCGCATTGTAGCCGAAATACAATATTGTAATGAACTTTTAATGGATGTCTCCAAAAAGCTGTCGTGATAATGTCGCAAGCAAAAAAGGTTGTCGTGACAAGGTCACAATCAAAAAGCTCTTGTGACTAAGTCGGGAAAAAAGAAGGTTGCGACTAAGTCGCAACACAAATATATCGTAACTATGTCACAACGCAAAAGGCATTGTGGCTAGGTGTCTCAACAAAAATGTATCATAACCATGTCACAAACAAAAACTAAGGTGTCTATGATTGTCACAAACAAAAAACTATGGTGACTATGTCACAAACAAAAAACTATGGTGACTATGTCACAAACAAAAAACTATGGTGACCATGTCACAAACAAAAAACTATGGTGACTATGTCACAAACAAAAAAATATGGTGAATATGTCACAAACAAAATCTATGGTGGCTATGTCACAAACAAAATCTATGGTGGCTATGTCACAAACAAAATCTATGGTGACTATGTCACAAACAAAAACTATGGTGACTATGTCACAAACAAAGAACTATGGTGACTATGTCACAAACAAACAAAAAAAACGATCGAGACTATGTCGCAACAAAATATCATGGCAACGTCGCAGAAAAAGTTACCATGACCATGTCCCAAGGAAATCGTGGCCAATAATTAATTAGGTAAACCTAATCATAACCCAAGTCCTGACCCTTGCACTGTCCACAAAAAATTCACTCATTCGGGCGCAAAAGAGTTGTCGTGGCTATGTAGCACCGAAAAGCTTCCTCTGGCCAATTACGCAAACCTTAATCATGGCCCTGATCCTAGTCTTTGCACTGCCTCCCCCCCCCCCAACCCTCTCCAAATGGCTGTGCCAGGGGACCGTAAACTAATTACAAAGCCGTATAAAGAAAATACTGTGTTCCCTTCATTGTTACGCTATAGCTTATAATGCAAGATACCGCGGTCAATTAACAGCCCAAAAAAATACCTAGCGCCGACAAAGTACAGCTTCGCCATATGGCCAAAATAAACCATTCCGATGGAATTATCAACCGAGACTCAGGACACAGAGACGGTTCAATTCGCCAAATTCCGTCCGTGGACTTGCGCGCGTACCATTCATGTCAACAATTCGCACCGCACCCCTTGATAATTGAACGAAAAAGACTAGTACCCAAGACACAGGATATCGAGACGGACCAATTCATCATTTTCCGTCCGCCGGCTTGTGCGCATACCATCCATGTCAACAATGCAACAATTCGCGCCACACCCCCTTCATAATTGAACGAAAAAGACTAGTACCACCCCCGCTCTGTGAGTAGTACCCACCGTGTTTATACGCGCGCAAGTTGTGGACGTATTAGTGAAAGAAGGAATGATCCGTCTCGGTATTCCGTGTCTCGGGGTAGCTGGGAAAACACCAATTTCTACCTTGTAAAACTGCGCCTGGCGAACGGACGAAATGTTAAACAGCGTGTATTTCAGCGTGTCAGCATCCTATCCTTCTCCCTCCCATGTGTGAGGCAGTAACGAATGGGGAAAAAGGATTACTCATGGATAAATAATGCCGTTTTTTTCCTGAGCGATATGAGAGGTGTGGAGGAAGATGAATGAACAAGAAAACAAAAAGACGTGCGTACTTTTTCCGATCTGAACGTTTTCGAGCACAGACAGACAGACAGACAGACGGACGGACAGACAGATAAACAGACAGATAGACAGATAGACAAACAGACAGACACCAGCTTTCCTCCCTCTCCCTTCCCGAAACAAACGCACAACACATCTAAAACGTGAGAAGAAATAAAATTGTGACAACACAAGTAATGTCATGGCCTATTTTTAAACAATACATCTCGGTATGAAAGGAATTTACTGTCGAGGGAAGGGTATGTAGCCTCAACAGCTGGATAAATCGGAACTTCTAGGCCAGACGCACGTAAGTGATTTTTTTACTTACCCAATCCGAAAAACTATTTAGTTACCGATAATGAAATATTAATTTTCTTTCTGCAGACCAAAAAATCACCCGTGTGCGCTTCGAGCAGGGGGGCCGTTTGTTTTCTATTAAGATAGGCTGTTTGTTATAAGTACGAACGTACCTCAAGCGTTTTGCATTAGGAGCGCGTACGTATACGTACCTATCCCTAACCCCGTCCTTATCCTCAACCCTAAATCTTATCGATTCTCTAACCCTGCCCCTAGGCCCTTACCCTTTCAACCACAGAAGAAACAGGAGGAAAACAAAAAGAAAATCTGAAAGAATAATTAACTAAGGCTGTTGTTAGGAGTATTTCGGGAGGAGCTCTCTAGCTGTGAAGTCACAAAAGGTGCTTGAAAATACGCACCCTTAACGCAAGAAACTTGGGGGACGTACGTACATGTAACAACATTCATTCCGATAACTAAATGGTTTATCGCACTGGGCAACTAAAAAGTCCCTCGTGTGCGCCTGGTCTTAGTTAGCGAGCGAGACTAACTCAGGTGCATTTCAACATTGCATTATAATTATTATGAACACACTGCATCATTTTCAGATTATAAAGGGAAATAAGGGCTCCAATGTAATCATGGAAGAGTTTTTTTAACCGCAGAATCTTAAATTCTACAAAAATCGCAAAGAAAGACGCAGAGATGTACGTGCGTGGCTATAGTAAATGTTCTTGGAGTTCGCTTTATGTGTAATACTTTCGTTGATTTTCAGCCACGACTGAGTTGAACAGAAGAAAGTGTTCCCACATTTTGAGCCGGAAAAAAAAAAAAAACCGCAAAGGAGGGGAATTAAAAAGTAGGACGGGGAATTTCGTTCTGGGACTCAATGTACACATTGGTGATAGCAACTCAACTTTAAAAAATCACATTTGTGTATTCCCCACCCGAGTCAGCGGGCCAACGAGTACCATTAAAAATGAAAAAAAGTACAGTATAATACTGGGGACTCTCTATAGTAAGCTTACTCTACAGGGTCTCTGAAAGTACCAATGGCAATACAATATACACACGTACTCATTTATTATCCAACCATAAAGTGGTAAGCCGATACTTTGGTCCCGTATCAACTTAGGTACAGTTCAGCACCGTTACATAATAAATACACCGTGCTCAGGCTTGAAATGATTATTTGTACAGAACCGATGACTTTTCTTAATACAAATCTCTCTCTCTCTCTCTCTCTCTCTGTGTCTGTGTGTGTGTGTGTGTGTCTTTGTCTGTCTGTCTTTGTCTGTCTGTCTCTGTCTGTCTGTCTGTCTGTCTGTCTCTCTCTCTCTCTTTCTCTCTCTCTCTCTCTCTCTCTTTCTCTCTCTCTCTCTCTCTCGTAGTCTTAGAAGACCGTTGGGGCGTCATAGAAGACTTCGCAACCAGTTTCCTCCGTTCCTCCAGGTTCTCAGACGCTCTTATGCAGTTGCTGAGTGCGAGACCAGTCCATTTACTGATGTTGTCTTCCCATCTCTTTCTCTGTCTTCCTCTCCTTCTGCCTCCTCGCACTGTTCCTTGTAGAATGGTTTTGGCATGTCCTGTTGATCTTGATACATGACCATACCATCTCATTTTCCTTCTTTTCACTGTGGACAGCAGGTCTTCGCTTGGTTCAATGGCTTGCCTTACTCCGGTCTGCACCCCCAAGTTGGTGTAATGTGGCCTTTGTATGAGATGCCAAGGATCTTGCGGAAGCATGTCATCTCTAACGCCTGAGTCTTCTCAAATTCAGCCGAGTCCACGTCTCGTAGGCATAGAGGAATGAGGCAATGACCAGGGAGCGTATCAGTCTGATCTTTACCCATTTTTAATCAATAGAAAAATTGAAATTCCTTCAAGGATTTCACTGAATATCTGGCAAAAAAACAGTTCTTGTGCGAATATACTTGCGCGGTTTCATGATTGGACCAGCGTTATAGTACTGTACGGCTAACGGTCTCTTTTGATCACCATGAAATGGAAATTGAACAATTCAAGAACAGGGCAGGACTCCACGATGCTGTTTGTGTCTCCTGTCAACCTCTGGTTTGTTTGTTGTTGTTGTTGATGTTTTTGGCTCATCCATACGCGTTTCGTCCACAAAATGGCAGAACTATAAAAGGGTGTCCAACCGTGCACTTAGTATCAGATGGATAAGCCCCAAATCCCATCAGCTGTCAAGTTAGATCAGTGGTTCTCAATGTGGGCAGCATCGCTCCCCAGGACAATTTTGTTGGGGGGGGGGGGCGGGACGGAGAAATGGGCGACGAGGGGCGCGAAAACGGTGAAGGGGGGACGGAAGGCGGACAAAAACCTGAATCGAGAACAAACTGGGGGGGGGGGGGGCAAATACCGGGCAGCCATTGACTTGTTCCACAACACACGTAGATGGGTTTTATGAACAGTAAAAAATGCTGTTTCTTTTTAGTGCACTTCATAAAGAATGATTTCTGTATCATAATGAATGATCATTCTCATGTCATTGATGGAGCTTTGAAAAACTTGACACCATAATTTATGCGTGGTCTGTCATTTTCTGAGATGTATCTGTTGGGTTTTGGTGGGAATTTGGTGTGGGTGTTTTTTTTTTGGGGGGGGGGGGGGGAGAAGGGGTGGCGATGACAGAACAATTGGAGCCTAATGGGGACGATTGTCCGAAAAAGGGGTTGAGAACCACTAATTGACATCAACACGGTTAAATAATAAACACGCTGTGCCTAGACACACAGTATAGCTAAAATAGCCCTTTCAGAATAACAGATCTGTAAAGGCGTAACCGGCCGTGACATGCGGGTACGACGACACACTATTCAACTATCGACATAATTATATTTCAATTCAACAACGTTACATAATAAAGACACTGTGCTTACACTGTCTTAAAGACAACATAGACAATAATTGTGAATGGTAAACAAAAACTCACTAAAATAACAAAGGCTATTCAAAGAGCGTGTCGAAACCAAATCAGGTTTTACTTGAGTAGCTCAAATTTCAATTTTCCAAGACAGCTAAGAGAAACTGGGGAACGGGGGAGCTTTTCTGGATAATTTTCAGACGAATTGCTAGTCAGCTGTTATATGTAACAGCCTGATTAAAAGAGGCACGCCCACAATCATATATTAACCCCATACTGTGAATATGCATGTCAGCTGTATACCAGAGATGGCTTATGATACTTCATTGTATTGCCTGGAAAATTACTGTTCAACTGTGTTGATGACAGCGAGTTAGTCTGAAGGTCTATAACTTTCTACTTGAGCTTGATATAAACAATCACTGTCTCTCTCTCCGTCTGTTTCGCCCTCCCCCTCTTTCTCTCTCTGTCTGTTTACCCCTTCACCCTCTTTCTCTCTGTCCATCAGTTTCTTTCTCTGTCTGTCTCTCTCTCTCTCTCTCTCTCTGTCTGTCCGCCTTTTTCTTTCCTTCTCTGTCTGTTTCCCCTCCAAGCTTCCCTTTTTCTCTCTGTCCGTCTGTTTCTCTCTCTCTCTCTCTCTCTCTCTCTGTCCGTCTGTTCCCCTCACTCTGTCAGTCTGACCCCCCCCCTTTCTCTCTGTTCATGTTACTTTTTCTCTCTCTCCGTCCGTTTCTCCACCTCTCTCTCTCTCTCTCTCCCTCCCTCCCTCCCTCTCTCTGTTTAAGGTTTCAGGAATTTCCTGTCTTTTTATTGTTGTTTTTTTTACAGTGGGGGGCGGGGGGGGGGGTGATGTCACAATATAGTTACGTGTTCACTGTGTGAAAGCCAACTAATCGCTGGTGGAATGTCACATTTCCGATCTGGGTACTCGAAGTTAAAAGCATTTCACACACCACCACCGTGCCCCTTGTGTGTTCCAGTCTGGCAGAATGATGGGTGAGTCCTCGCCGTCTAGGGTGAATCACAGCAGTGAGAAATATAAACTTCTTTCATAGACAGGGCGAGGTGGCAGTTTAGTCTAGTACTCTGGTCTAGTAGGAACAACATACCCGCCGGAAGGTACAACACACCCCCTCCTCCCCCCGTACACACATGAAATTCGGCATTCAATCCTTCTCTGTGAAAGGAAGACGCTACATTTTAAACTCCGATGACCCTGAACTGCCACCCGAAGGGAAAGCGACGTAACTGACAGCATGACCTTTTGGTACTTCATTTTTTTTTTTTTTCTCTGATTACGAATAGTCGCTAGTCGCTTTTCTTTTTATTTTGTCGCTGATTACGAATAGTCACTTTCGTTGGACAAAAAGCATGTTGGTTATTCATTATGGTAAAACCAAAAAGCCTTCTTTATCAAATGCACACACAAAAAAAGGCATTTTCTGTTCATAAAATATAACTTATAAGTTTTCCGTACTAAAAACTACTATTTCAGTGGCGCAATGGCCTTTCTGCCATAAAAGAATTGTGTGTGAGACAGGTTTGTAAAGACAATAAAGAATAAAAAGGCCATGCTTTCAGGTCGTTTCTTCTGGGCGACAGTACACAGCTTCATTTTCAGTCTGTTTATTCTTTTATTCATCTATTCATTTATTTATTTAAATTCTGTGTCATGAAAGAAAACGAAATTAAACAAATGTACATAGGCCTATTGTAAAATGACGGCAAATTGCGGGCTGTGAGGACCGAACAGCAATATCGGCAGCCGTTGGATGTAGCCCCGGAGTTCTGGTTCACGTTAGCATTGTGGATGTGATGGATTTGTCATCTATCTCAAGTTCTTTACTAAAGCAGTGGCTCTTAACTTCTCTGAGGGAACGGGGGGCGAGAGAGAGAGAATACATAGACCGTTTAAATAATGCAAACAGCACAAACTGTCATGTTGCAGGATCGCCAATCTTTATATTTTTCCAGATTGTACACAAATGATTTCTGGCCTCCACACCCCCCCCCCTCTCTCTCTCTCTCTCTCTCTCTCTCTCTCTCCCCCCCCCCCCGAAGTCTTGTGGACCGTTTGGGACGCCACAGGTGATCTGGCAACCAGCATCCTCCAATCCTCCCGGGTTTCTGACCTCCTGATTGTATCGGTCAACCTCAAGCCCGACCGTTCTGGGATATTTCTAGCCTACTGACGTTTAAATTCAACCTTTGTTACTTTGGCCCAACTAATTCCATTGGCCCGGATTGCCACCCCCATTCAGCGTTTTTAGGTCAAATGGAAATTGAACCTTGAATAATTCTTGTTGGGGAAGGGCGTGGGGGCGGGGATGAGACAAGAATTTTGGGGAGAAACGGAGGGGAAGAGTTTCCCCTTCTTCCATCAGGTAGTCCGATCCCAAATAAGTAGACGAATACCGTATTTAAAACCTGAACACAGAGAGCCTATTAGACGATCTTTTTTGCCATCCGCCACACGAAGTAGGAGTGTTTCCTGATGTGGTTCCGTATAGTACACATATGCTGTTAGTTTTCTAATGGATTCTTCTGACAGTGTGTATGTGTGTGAGTAAAATGTTCTTATTTGCTGGTAATATTGTGTGCGCAATGTGCGTGTGTTCGGTATGTGTTAAAGACCTGTGTGCCTATTGTGTTTTCTGTTTACTGTTACTGATACTGTGACAACAAATTTCCTGACAACAGGATAATAAAGTTGTATCTTATCTTAACTTATTTCATATTACTTATAATATGTCCCGATCACTTTGAAGTCAAACAATCCTTTACAGACCGTCTCGATATTTTTGTTTTCTGGTTGAAAGCGTAAGACTGAGGTAGGGTTAGGGAAAAGACTTGGCTTAAGGCTTAGGGTGAGGGATAAGAATAGTGTTTGAAATAAGTTCAGGGTCAGGGACTGACTGGGTGATCGAGGCATACGGAATTCTTCCAGAAACGTTCAAAGTTAAGAACCACTGTGCTGTTTAGAGTGAGTGAGCCACGTGTGTCAACATAACAGAACAGACCATATGGCGCGACTGTGAGTGGGGATGTGTTCGCTGCTGTTGTGAGATAGGCTACACACATAATTAGATACATAGATCTAGGTCTCTACTCACCTCTGATATAAGAAAATGATTACTCGTGGTCCCCCAGCGCAAACTATTGAACAAAATCCATTGAACTCCCGGCCACTGCCGTGTGGGCATACTAACACACAAAACTACACAACTGTTACTGTTCCTACCATTGGAGTGAGTGAAGACTTCACGCCATGTGAAACGGAACAGCAAAGTTGCTGCCTTTTTATCGGCCGGGTCGAAAAACGCGCGCCTTTCTCTGCGCGCTTGGCTGGCTTGCGATTCGGCTGCTTTGCAACAGTCTGGCAGGCAGGCAGGCGAATCTGCGCTAGCAGTAACGCACTAACACAGACGGGGAGGAAAAAAGCAAAGTCCCTATCTGGTAACAAGCCTACAAGGCACGGAAGCTCCACTGTGATAAGATATTATTATTTTGACCTGGGCCTATTATTTTCACTGCCTGCACCTTTGTAACAGTCAAAAATTGGCAAAAAGAAAAAGTTGTACGTAGCAAAGTCTCATGTTAGAAATAATACCCAAACGATACAATAAAACGCAAAGAAAACGGGGAGACAGGAAACTACCGATATTTCGGTTACGGCCTTTCTCAGGGAAAAAAGAAGAAAGAAAAAAACAATAAGTTTTTTTAAAAAATGGAAAATTAGGCAGATAAATTTTTTTTAAATGTAGAATCTGAAACATTTATAGAATATTAAAGATTTACTTGTCTGCGAGTCCCGACTTTTCTCTCAAAAAAGAGGCACGTCTGCCAATGTGTGGAGGCTCGAGGTGAGGCCAGACCTGCGCTCAATTTTGGTGATTTTTGACCCTCCCCCCTCCCCCTACCCCTTCCCTTGTAAGCTTTCATACCCTTGGCTTCAGATCGCCCCCCCCCGTTCCCCCTCCCTTGTAAGCTTTCATACCCTTGGCTTCAGATCGCCCCCCCCCTACCACCTCCCTTGTAAGCTTTCATACCCTTGGCTTCAGATCGCCCCCCCTACCACCTCCCTTGTAAGCTTTCATACCCTTGGCTTCAGATCGCCCCCCCCTACCACCTCCCTTGTAAGCTTTCATACCCTTGGCTTCAGATCGCCCCCCCCTACCACCTCCCTTGTAAGCTTTCATACCCTTGGCTTCAGATCGCCCCCCCCTACCACCTCCCTTGTAAGCTTTCATACCCTTGGCTTCAGATCGCCCCCCCCTACCACCTCCCTTGTAAGCTTTCATACCCTTGGCTTCAGATCGCCCCCCCCTACCACCTCCCTTGTAAGCTTTCATACCCTTGGCTTCAGATCGCCCCCCCCTACCACCTCCCTTGTAAGCTTTCATACCCTTGGCTTCAGATCGCCCCCTCCCCCTACCCCCTCCCTTGTAAGCTTTCATACCCTTGGCTTCAGATCGCCCCCTCCCCCTACCCCCTCCCTTGTAAGCTTTCATACCCTTGGCTTCAGATCGCCCCCCCCCCCTCGTTCCCCCTATACGCGGGTACGTCCATTAAAATATTAAGTGTCCACGAAAAAACGTTGATATTTTGGAGTTTTAAACCAAATGGCATTTTTTGTGGAAACTTTTTTACTTTTTCATTAGCAAAATAGCCTGTAAAAAATTGGTTATATAATCCTTAGTATCCTACAAACCTGTTTTGTTGGGGAAAAAAAAAATAGATAAACCCAAACTTTTTAAAATCTTTACCGTAATTGAAAAGCGCATGTACACTGCACAGAACTCCGCTTCCCCGCCCCCCCCCCCACCCACCCACCTCCACCCCCTCCGTGTACGCTCTTCATACGCTGGACCCAACCATCTCCTTTCCCGCCTCCTTCCGAGTGTATGTACTTTATGGGAAGATTTTGTACGATATGATATTCATATTATTATTATGGAACAGGCTATTATATATTTTCCCTATATACACAACCAGTGGCACAAGTTATTAAAGATCATAATTTTGCTTTTCACATGTACGCCGACGATACTCAGCTGCGTCAATCTGTAAATGTTAACAACGTTGACCAAATGATGAATGACCTAGTTATTTGTGTTCAATCTATTAATGCATGGATGACTGTTAACAAATTGAAAATGAACAATGAGAAAACTGAAGTAATGTTAGTTGGAACACCTGGAAAACTGAAGTCCGTACAACGGTCCACTATCGAGTTTGATGACACTAAGATACCTATATCCCATTGTGTGAAAAATCTAGGGGTTTACCTGGACTGCAATCTATCCATGGAGAAGGCCATTTCGCATGTTAGAAAAATTTGCTATCTTGAGTTAAGGAAAATTAGTCAAATTAGGCATCTTATTTCAGAGGAAGCAGCCATTAAACTTGTTCTATCTTTTGTTATATCTAAATTAGACTATTGTAACGCTTTGTTTGCTGGAATTTCGGAGGATAAAATGAATAAGCTGCAGCAAGTACAAAATCACGCTGCTAGGTTGGTAAAGAAAGTTTCTATGAAAGAGCACATTACCCCTGAACTGAAGGAACTTCATTGGCTGCCAGTAAGATCTAGAATCAATTACAAAATTTCGTCTTTGACCTATCAGTGTCTGAATGATCATCAGTTCCCGTCTTACCTGTCAGAGAAAATAAAGATGTATGAACCACCACGCTCATTGCGGTCAGCCAAACAAAATTTGATAGTGAAACCAAAAGCCAACAAGAAATTTTATGGTGAACGTTCTTTTGATTTCTATGGCCCTTCTCTTTGGAATGATATGCCAGAAGATGTCAAAGCATCTGATTCATTACCTTCTTTTAAATCTAAATTAAAGACATTTTTATTTCAGGCACATTTTAACTGAACAAAATTATGTCCATATTTTTATTTCTATGTAATATATTATGTACTGTGGTTTAATGCATGCTTTATTTCGAGGATGAGGGAGACGGAAAAGGGGAGGGGGGGGGGGGGGGAGATATGAATGTAATGTTTTGATGTCTATATTTTTATTCTCAATTTTATATGCATGTATCTACGTATACACTATTTAACGCCTTCTACGTAATGTTTTAGAACATTTTATGTCTTTTGTAAAGCGCTTTGAGTTTATAAGGAAAGCGCTATATAAATAAACTTATTATTATTATTATTATTATTAAGACCATGGACGAAATATAAAAACCACAGAAAAACCGTGGGGTCGCAGCAGGGCTTTAAGCAATGTCAAAATTAGGACCGTGTAGCCAAATCAGATTTACGTTACCAAATTGAATCAGATGTTAATTTCCCCCTTAAATCATCCTCTGGACACCCCAAAATGATGAAGTATTAATTATCACCGTTTCCTCATTGTCATGAATGACAGGTGGCACCTGGGAGATCATTAAGTGTTTCCTGTAATCAAGGAAGAACCGAGAAAACTAATGACTTAACTGACCGTGCACTGTTCAGTATTGGATTTAGAGATACTGGCCAATCTGATAAATCTTTGCAAATTTTCACTGTACCAAGACCAGCTGCATATTTAAATCTAGGTCACATTAACAACGACACTTGGATTCGAAGCAAAGACTAATAAATCTTTTGTTACACCACAATTCTTTGCAGACTACACACTGTGTGATAAAGTTGACTTCCCGCCACCAATGTGTAAAGAGTGACGTAGAACGCAATTTCCGGTCACACTTTTCGATTCTTGTCGGAACATTTTCTTCTGTTCACCTCAGCTGTGGCTCAAAATCAATGAAAGTATTAAAACTATAGGGAACTTCAAGACCTTTGAAAATATGCCCACGCATGCCTTTGCGTCTGTCTGTGCGTAGATATTCTGTAGAATTTAAGGCTCAGCGGTTAAAAAGCCTTTCATTGGAGGCCTTACTTCCTTTATAATAATAGATATGAAGCTAAATGAGTTACAGTTTGGGGTCTTATAATCCGCAAGGACCTCACAAAGATTTTTAAAATTATAATTCGTTGAATTCTTTATGTAGTTAATTATTAAATGTAATATGGGTGTTTTAAGTGGTTTATCATGCTGTTAAATAAGTAAATGATAGGTCAGGTCAGAAAAAATCTGCTACTGGTAACATGTAATCCAGTACAACCTGTTTCATGAACTGGTACGCTAGCATGGTATCAGTGGGCGTGCACCTGTCGGTGCAAACGGCCAGGGCGGAGGAGGTTTCATCTAACCCAACGGCCACATGCTAGGGCACAATGTGACCCTCAGTACTTGAGTCCTTCACATTGGCCCCCGGTAGCGGTGTGGTCATAGGCTTGTTTGCCTAAATCACAGACGAAGAATTGAGCAAACTTCCCGGACGCAGCTTCGAAGCTGGCGGCAGCAGGCCAGTGGTTGATTGATAGGGCAGATGGCAATATACCGTCACTCTGGCCTGGATATCGTGACACAGAGCATCCACCAGCATTGGTGTTCTTTGGTTTGGGTCCTTCACCCTAGTCAGTTGGGACTGCGAGGCTGTGGAGTAGCCTACAGGCAGCCGGTCAGGCAATATGACTGTCCCTCTGGCATCCTCCTGCACCTGGATACATTTCCATTCGTCTTGACCCTGTCTTGCCACTTGGATAAGTTGTGTCCAGGCGAGAGAGTGAGTCTGATGTTTGCGCAGCTCTTTCTCACTAAAAACAAATTCTTTGCGCCAGTCTTAACACTCACCTCGTCTTCTTTCATCTTTGTCTCGTCTTCTTTCCTCTCAAAATTCCAACGGCGATGGGCGAGTGCGGTGGCAGCAGGTTTGGATAGACTGGAAGCTGTTAGCACAGACCTACACGTTGGTGGCTGTGGGCTATGGTCGCTTCATCGTCGATTGAAGTGGAGGCGTGGGGAGGCAGCACCCACAGTAGCTGAGCAGCCTTATTTAAGGATAGCACTGCTCACCTCAACTGAGGAAGGGGCTAGAAAAGGTGCCCTAAAGAAAGCCCACTTCACATCACCCTGACTGGTATACCGCGACCAGTGGGGATCCCTTTTTTGCGGTCGAAACAAAAAGAAATTCAGCTTACTCAGGCTAGGAGCCTGGAATATACGCACACTACAGGACAACTCAAACAACCCGGAAAGACGCACTGCACTTATTGCCATTGAGCTCAGCAGGTACAACCTGGACATAGTGGCACTCAGTGAGACCAGACTCCCTGATAGTGGCCAACTCAAAGAGCTCAGTGGTGGATACACCTTCTTCTGGAAAGGCAAGGGTGCAGTCGAACCGAGACAGCATGATGTTGGGTTTGCAATTAAAAATGACCTTGTCAGAAACTTGCAGTCCATGCCAATTGAAATAAATGACAGGCTAATGACACTCAGGATCCCAGTTAGGAAAAGCCAGTCAGCCACCCTCATTAGCGCATATGCGCCCACCATGACAAACCCAGATGAAGCCAAAGACAAGTTCTATTCTGATCTAGAATCTGTCATATGCTCTGTTCCGGCAGCTGATAAGCTGATTCTCTTGGGGGACTTCAATGCTAGGGTTGGCTCCGAAATCTCAGCGTGGCCAAATGTTTTGGGCCCTCATGGAGTTGGTTCATGCAATAACAATGGGTTGCGCTTACTTACTTTGTGCGCTGAATTTGGCCTGTTCATTACCAACACAAATTTTAGTCTCCCCGTGAGAAACAGAACGTCATGGATGCATCCCCGCTCAAAGCATTGGCATCTCATAGACTATGTCATTGTGAGGAAGACTGACAGAAAGGATGTCCTTGTAACAAAGGCGATGTGTGGTGCCGAGTGTGGAACTGACCACAGACTCATTGTTTGCAAGCTCAGACTAACATTGAGGCGCAATAGACGCCCTCAAGGGAAAGCGCCACCTAAACGCCTAAATGTTTCAAAACTCTGCTCAGCTGAGAAACAGAGCGAGCTCTCATCAGAACTCTCCTCAAAATTGGATTGCGTGACTTTTGACCCTGAGAACATTGAACAGAGCTGGACTGACCTAAATACGACTGTACACTCTTGCGCCAGCAGCACAGTTGGTTTTCCTGTCCGCAAGCACCAGGACTGGTTCAATGATAATGATAATGAAATCAAAGTGCTCATCAAAGAAAAAAATAGTCTCATCCAAGCTCACTGCAGTGACCCCTCTTCCACAGCAAAAGCTGATGCACTGCGTGCATGTAAGGGTGTACTCCAGAAGAAGCTGAGGAAAATGAAAAATGACTGGCTTGAAGAGCGAGTAAGAGAAACTCAGAAATATGCCGACACAAACAACACTAGAAAGTTCTTTGAGAGCCTCCGAGCTGTGTTTGGACCATCCCGCTCTGGCACTACGCCACTTCTTGCGTCAGATGGTTCAACACGCATTGTTGAATTGAATGCCATAATTCAGCGTTGGGCAGAACATTTCGGAGGTGTGCTAAATCGGCCATCAAATATAAATACTGAGTCCATTGACCGCCTCCCTCAGACTCCTATTAATGCAGCTCTTGCCAAGCCATTCACAGCAAATGAGACCCGAACTGCCACAAATCAGATGTCCTTTAACAAATCACCAGGCGTGGATTCAATTCCTGCTGAGGTGTATGCCTTCGGTGGAGAAAAGCTTATTGAAAGGTTGACCGAGTTGTTCAATCATATGTTGAAAGCAGGGAAGCTGCCACAGGACTTCAAAGATGCTTCAATCATCCATCTGTACAAAAACAAAGGGGACAGCCAAGTCTGTGACAACCATCGGGGAATCTCTCTACTTTCAATTGCTGGCAAAATATTGGCAAGAATGCTTCTGAATCGCCTTCTTGATCACCTCTCGTCAAATGACTTGCTTCCCGAGAGCCAATGTGGCTTTCGTAAAGAGAGGGGAACGGCGGATATGATTTTTGCTGCCAGACAGATTCAGGAAAAATGCATGGAACAAAATAAAGCGCTGTATATCACATTTGTTGACCTCACAAAAGAATTTGACACAGTTCTCGTGAAGGCCTCTGGAAAATCTTGGCGAAGTTTGGGTGTCCACCCGAATTCATCACAATAGTGCGCCAGTTTCATGATGGCATGCAAGCTGCAGTCAAAAGCAACGGCAGTTTCTCAGAGCCCTTTGCTGTCACAAATGGGGTAAAACAGGGTTGTGTCTTAGCCCCAACTCTGTTCAGCATCATGTTCTCTGCAATGCTACAAGAAGCCTTTAGCTCTCCTCCTCAAGGGGTAAGCATCAAGTACCGAACTGATGGCAGTCTATTCAACCTCAGGAGACATCAGGCAAAAACCAAAACCAAAAGTACTCAAGTCTGTGACCTACTATTTGCTGATGATTGTGCACTTCTGGCACACGATGAGGATAGCATGCAAAACTGTGTTGATAAGTTCTCTAGTGCCTGTGACAACTTTGGCCTCACAATAAGCACAAAGAAGACGGAAGTGCTCCACCAGCCTACTCCAGACGACAAGTATCCTGTGACCCCAAATATCAAAGTCCATGACAGTCTTCTGAAGGTGCCGGAGAACTTCACCTATCTTGGCAGTACACTGTCTTCCGCGGCTCGTGTTGATACTGAAATTCTCTCAAGAATCAGCAAAGCCAGCTCTGCATTTGGCAGGCTTCGAAAGAGAGTGTGGGATGTTGCCGGCATTCGCACAGACACTAAGCTGAAAGTGTACAATGCTGTGGTCCTTCCCACCCTACTCTATGGGGCTGAAACCTGGACAGTGTACCAATCGCATGCCAGAAAGCTAAATCACTTTCATCTGGCCTGCCTTAGAAAGATCCTAAGGATCAAATGGCAGGATAAAATTCCAGACACTGAGGTCCTCAATCGTGCCAAAGAATTGAGCATCTTCTGCCACCTGAAAAAAATTCAGCTACGTTGGGCAGGACATGTTGTCAGAATGCCCGACTCCAGACTCCCTAAGCAAATCTTCTTCTCTGAGCTCTCCAATGGAACGAGGAATGTTGGGGCCCCAAAGAGACGTTACAAAGACACTCTCAAGCAATCACTGAAGGCCTTTGCCATTGATGTGAGTGAGTGGGAAAAGCTCTCGCTTGATCGTGCAAATTGGAGGGCGGCCCTTACCAGAGGCAGCAAAGCATGGGAAGCTGACAGAGTCCAGCAGGCTATCAAAAAAAAAGAACGGCGCAAGAAAAGGCCCAGTGGTACTGAACCAACGGAGCACTCTTGTCATTTATGCGGAAGGGTCTGCAGGGCAAAAATAGGACTTATCAGTCACATGAGAAGCCATAAGTCATGAAAGAACAGTCTTTCCATTCTGTCCTCTGTGTCCTTTAGTTCTCTTTATTGTCCATGTGTTGAAATTCTCAACAATTTCTGTTCTTTATTCCTCTGGTGTTGTTAAGGTCATCATCATACCTGATGGACGAACTATTATTAAATAAGTAAAAGGCGCACATCTGTTGTTATTTATTTATTTATTTATTTATTTATGTCACGGCCCAATGTCCTCGTCAGGAACAAATTCACACTTGTGAGACCTTCTAATCTTGTGTATTTCTTTTTACCAGGAGTCCACATGTCTATCTGTTTGTCTGTCTGTCCGTAAGACCGTCTGCCCGCCCGTCCGCCAGCCTATCTGCCTCTGTCTGTCTGTCTGTCTGTCTGTCTGTCCGTCCGTCCGTCTATCCGCCCATCTGTCTGTCCATCTCCGGAAGTGCCAAACAATACACTAAGGATTAAGTGAGTCCAGTCTTCCTCCATCATCATTCTATTTCCCCCTTGACCCCATCAGTGACCCAGTTTCCTGTGACCCCATGCACTTTCCTGACATATTACATCCCCGGAAACACCGACACACACCCAAAAATAGTGCATATTAATTAACCACCGCACCTATTTGCACTGGATAGCACACATTTCCTTAAGTCACCTCCTGTAAGTGGCTCTCGTACCTGTTTTGATCAACCAGTCTTATTTAGGACAGTACATGACGCCATGGCAATGTTTTATGCTCACATCAATAAAAATATTTAAGAGAAAAAGAAAAGTAATAGTGAAAACGAGCAAAATGGGCTCTTTGTCGTGTTGGTAAACCCAAATTAGGGGACAAATTTGTATGCCATTAGAAGACGAGGAAGTGTTCATAGCATTTCCTTTGTTAATGAATAAATGGAGAAAGAACGGAAAGGAAGAAAGAAAGAGAGAAAGAAAGAAAGAAAGAAAGATAGAAAGAAAGAAAGAAAGATAGAAAGAAAGAAAGAAAGAAAGAAGGAAGTGAAGAAAGAGAGACTAATTAATTATTATTGTAATATTTCTTTTGAAAAAAAAAAAGTCTTGATAATAAACAAGATATGTATTATAAATATAAATTAACCCACAAAAAATTAAATTTTTATTTTAAAAAGTTAAGGATGAAATAAATGGTAGAACTAGGAGTTCCATTTGAGGCACACAGCAAGGACACTCCGAGGACATGATTTTGGGAACGACTTTGTGCGTGGGGGGGGGGGTGTAACAGGGGCAGAGCCCCCTGAGCTCCCACCCCTTGCCAGTTCGTCCTCTGGGGAGGATCTTTTAAAAGTATAAAGGACGGCTCGGCGTCTCGCACTCAGAACATGAAACAGGTGCCCGACTAAAGGAGGGGAGCTCATATTTACGGTTTTCCTTCCAATTAAATAAATAAATAGATAAAGAAAGAAAGAAAGAAAGAAAGAAATATAAATAATAAAAGATAAAGACACTTGGAAAGAAATATTGGCCAATTATTCAATAAAATCATCACACGTGGAAATCAAAGTCACGAATAATCCTTATGTCACTGTGCTGGCAATTATTAGACCAAAGTAAAGAAACGAAAACAAACCAATAAACAGAAGGAAAAAAACAACGCTTGTGGGAATTGGAAGGTGCCACGCCCCTTTTCCCGGTGAACGCCTGTGCCCTTAGGAACAAGACAATGGACTGGCTTCTTGTTTAAGCCGTGACGTCATTATAGCGCCAGTTCATCATAAGTTAAACCAGTCAGTTTTCGCGACATGTCGGGAAAATAACGGTTGTGCGTTTTTTCACGACTTGTCTTTTTTTTTTACCAGTCAGTAAACAGCTGAGCCGTTCTCTTCCTCCCTCTCTCTCTCTCTCTCCATCAAACTGGCGGAAAATGACCTCCCTATACTGCCAAGTATGCCTAAGTTCGAGGTTAGGCAAATGCAAAATTCTCACAATGCTCACAATGATGAATGAGCTCGACATAGGCTATTATTATGCAGCCTATATCATGTACGAGTACTAGATCTAGCTACACGAAACCTGCCTATCGCCAACGCCCCACTCGCGCAGCAGATCTGCCAACTGTCTTATTTTTTCCGGGACTGTCTCGGAATGGGATCTTCAGATTTTAGTTGTTTGGGAAGGGTGTAGGCTAGTCTTGGTGCTCAGAGTCCGACTTTACATATAATTATTTGATACTAGTGGTCGGAGTGTAAGGATGCGCCCATGCACCCACCTGCTGACGTGTTTCACAATACAGGGAGTATCCCCGCCTCTTAGACCGAGAGCACGGCTCACAATGGTCTTTGAGGTACTTGAAGTGATCAGATTATGCCATTATGTCTGTTCTAAGAACAAGTCGTGAAAAACCGCACAGCCGTTATTTTCCCGACATGTCATGAAAATAACGGTTGCCGGTAAACAATACCAGACCCTGTTTGTGCATTTTGACGAGGCGTAAGAACTTACAAAATTTAAAGGCTCTAAATAGTTTCAATCAGCCCAAAAATATGAACAAACCACAGTAGACAGATATGCACACTATCTTTGGTGAAGACGATCTCTTTCAATTCTTCAATTTCTTGTTTACCGCAGCGACCTAGTTTCGCGAGTTGGCGGAAGTGGGATCTCTCCATACATCTATATTCTCTGGTAAAACAAAGCTCTTCTATTCCGTATGACTGAAATGGTAACTCCTGTCCTTGTCAGGTCACCATGTTAAGGTATCATTTTTAATATTAATTAATCCCTTTATGTCATGGAAGATTTTACCAAATTTCAGATCCATTGTGTCTCCGTCAGTCCGTCAGTCTGTCAGTCTGTCAGTCTGTACCCCCCCCCCCCACCACCCCCTACCACATTCTCACAAATATGAACAAAACAAGACAGTATATGACATACTCCAGTAATTCCTCTAGCCCTACCCAAACCCTACAGGGTCAAAGCCACAGACTGTGAAAGAATTCTCCTACTTTTAGACCTCATGGTTTCACCCCCGAAGAAATTATTTGTTTCATGGCAAACTCGGTTACCCTTTCGGTGAACGGGAAATCGCAGGAGTTATTTATAGATCGGCGGCGCTTAGAGAACTAGATTCTTAACCCTCTCGGCCCAGACATAAACTATCTTGTCCAAGTATTTTGAAACCTCCAAAATCTACGAATTAAAAAAAAAAAGGGCAAGGCCCATGATAATCAAGAAAGGGATGTATTGATATACCAGAAATTGTCCTAAATCTAGCACACTGGGCACCCAGTGAGGTTTTCCAAATAATACGGTATATTAGGCGCTAGCGGGTTAAAAAGTCGCCAGGGTAGGCAATGGGTTAAATCTATCTGTAATAAAAACAATAAATGACATTCGTACAGCGCTTCGTCCCATCAAAATGCACAAGCCCTAAGCACTTTACAGTCTTTCTTCAACTCGCATCCAGTTCACCAATAAAGAATGTACTAGATTATTATAGGACAACGGTCAGTGTTTTCGGGCCTTCTAACATTTCAGCATCCTGTACATCTCACAGGTTTTGAGGCAGCGAAATCTAAGTTTTGGGGCCAAAGTAAGAAAATGATCGTTTGATCCCCAGGGTAATCCCCACGGATAGCTGTATAATATACTTTTACTTGGTTTTATCTATATAATCTTATACTGACCTATTTATTTACCTAGCCCTTCACGTATGTGCATATGAACACGCCTATATAGGCATCTTATTTATTTATTAAAATTTATTAGTTCATCTCTGCTCGCTTAATTATGTACCTATTATTTAATTGTCGATCGATCTCTAATCAATGGGTCATGCACAGGATGAATATATTTCAAACAGCATTTCTGTCTGAGCCCTTGGGAAGAGAGAGAGAGAGAGCGAGAGAGAGAGAGAGAGAGAGAGAAAATAATGATTGTTCACCGAGTGACTAGAGATAGCGAACTCATACTTTTGTTATATCAGCTGAAGATCGCATTTTGGCGTGATGAAACATAAAGATTCAGTAATTCGATAGTAAGGGATGTTACAGCGTTATAATTATACACATCTGTGACATAATGTGGCCACTTTACACAAAACACTCTCTCCAATTGATCCAGTTATATCAGAGCGAAAAGCAACCAACACCGTCAAATCTGAGAACCCTTGCCCTCACACTTGTCAAAGATCACAAGTAATCAACCACTATTTTTCGTCGGGCTTGTTGTCGGAGTTCATTGAACTGCTTCGGTATCCTGCAATAATATATGACGACCGTTTTGAAGCCGTGTGTGATCGTCACTGTGATAGCCTTAATGTTTTTTTTCTCAGGGAGTTGGACTGGGGATTATAGGTGGTGTGTTCAAAAACGAGCTAATCTCCACATCACCACCATGTGCTTTGAAACAGGGGTAGTTTTTCTAATCATTACTTATTCTCTCTCTCTCTCTCTCTTTCTGTGTGTGTATCATGTGTGTGTGCGTTTCCCTATGTCTGTCTGTCTGTATGACTGTCTCTCGCATCCCCCCCCTCTCTCTCTCTCGTCCCCTAATAATTCTTTTTTTTTTTAATTTGAAAAAAAACAAGGAGGCGGGGGAGGAGAGGTGATCATGTGAAGTTTTGTGTGTGTGTGTGTGTGTGTGTGTGTGTGAAAGGGAAAAGGGGGGGGGGTACGTTACTTCTCAGCATGTTGAGGCTGCACCAAAGACAAAACTTAAACCCTTGTTGCAGGCAGGTGGACAGACAGACAGACGGATAGACAGACAGACGGATGGACAGACAGACGGATAGACAGACAGACAGACAGACAGATAGATAGATAGGTGCCGGTAGATAGATAGATAGACAGGTATATGGATAGACAGACAGATAGAGAGATCGACAGATAGATAGATAGATAGATAGATAGATAGATAGATAGATAGATAGATAGATAGATAGATAGATAGATAGATAGATAGATAGATAGACAGACAGATAGGTACTGGTAGATAGATAGACAGACAGACAGACAAATAGATAAATAAACGGACAGACAGATAGCAGCCACGCCCAACTTTACTCACTGTACAGTACCTAAGCCATACATAAACCGCTGACTACATGATTGTCTAAAGGTCAGAGGTCATTGTGCTTGGTTACCCCAGAGGGAGACATTCACCCAATTAACCTACCATGCACCTGTCACAGTTCTGAGATCATGCACCCCCCCTCTCCCCCGCCCTTCCTGCATTCAAACTGTCAAGACAATCTGCAGGACACAAGACTGTGTCAAGCACCTTCCCCTGTAGTCTATTAAGCCCTGCAGTTTGTGTTTTTTTGTTTTATTTTTTATATACCCTACCCTCAGGGAGGGGGGGGGGGGCATCCACAAAGCAGAACGCTCAATTTAGGCATTCTTTTTTACACCGCCTCCCATCACCCTCAACCTACCCCCCCCCCCCCCAGGCGGGTGGTTGGTGAGCCGCCTCTTTCTATCCTATCATTCTGTCATATTCTGTCTATCTCCTCTTGCCTCTTCCTAGCACAATAATTATGGCTGGTTATCGTGTCGACGGGCTTTCTACGCACTCAGACGTCAACCCCAACCTTCCTCCAGCCTTGTGCACGTTTTTCACACGGTGGGGCACCTGACCCTCCCTTCCTCGTCTTAGAGTATGTACTTTGTGCATGACCCCTCGTCGAGTCACTCTTAAGTCACACACACACACACACACACAAAAAGGGGGGCACGACGCCAAGGGACATAACTCGTAAATCAAGACAATGAGGCATGAGTTACGCCGCCACCACATTAAAATATTTTCGTCTCTGTGTCTTCCCGTTTGTCTGTCTGTCTGTCTATGTGTCTGTGGGTCAGTCATTGCTTGTGTGTGTGTGTGTGTGTGTCTCTGTCTCTCACTCACTCTCTCCCCCCTTCACCTCTCTCTGTCCTTCTCTCTCTCTCTCTCTCTCTCTCTCTCTCTCCCTCACTCTGTCTCTCTCTCCCCTTCTTCACCTCTCTCTCTTTCTCCGGCGCTCTCTCTCACGCTCTCTCTCTCACCCTCTTTCTTTCTCCCCTCTTCACCCCTCTCTTTCTCTCACTCTCTCACTCTCACTCTCTCTCTCCTTCAGCCTCTCTCTCCTCTTCACCTCTCTCTCTCACTCTTTCTCTCACTCTCCCTCACTTTCTCTCTTTCTCCCTCTCTCTCTCTCACTCTCTCTCTCTCTTTCTCTCTCTCTCTTTCTCTCTCTCTCTCTCTCTCTCTCTCTCTCTCTCTCTCTCTCTCTGTGATAAACAACGGGTATTTGCCGGATGCAATATAATGACAATATAAAATATGTTATGTTTTGTCATTTACAAGATGTCTCTGTGGTGAACAAAGTATTAACAGTAAACCTCGATGTAACAAGAAATGCCTTACAATGCAAACTTTCTGTAGTTTCGGTCTCTCTACCTCCAGGCTAAAGTAATCTATCCTAAATGTAAGTGGCTGTATACTAGGCCACAGTTAAATTCATGAAAAAGTAATAAGATACATAAGTAAATATATAAATAGATAAATATTATTTGTTCGATCATAATTTTTTAAAAATTACTCCAAACTGGTCTCAGTGGTCTCGTTTCTGCGCTGATTCGGTTGAGATTTCCTATGCAGTTTACCTTCAGACCAAAGATGAGTTTCTCAGTTTGGTAGCCCCATGTATTATATATGAATTTATTCCCCCCCCCCCTCCCCCACATTTCCACCTATGACCCCCGCCCCCAAATATTTTCCAACATTTTGTTGCTTTTCCCGAAGGTTCATATTTGCAGTTACATAGTACGCCTTTTAGACCTAGAAAATACATAGATAAATTATAAATAAGTAAATAGATGAATAATTAAATAAGTTGACAGATAGACAGGCAAATTTGTATTTTTTTGTATACTTCTTTAATCCCATGTGGGAAATTTGCCTTAGTGTTATTGCACCCCAGTTACAACTGGAGCAGACACGACGTCGCCGCAGTGCGGTGCCGGTCGGCGTTTTTTTTTTTTAGGGGCGGGGGGGGGGGAGTGGTGGGGGGGGGAGGGGGGGGAAGTAGGTAAATTTATATTAATTTTAATTCTGCCTTGGCAGCAGCCTGTTCGGCCTGCTCTTCTCGATTTCCAATTGCCAGGGTGTCTTTAACGTGCGCAACGTGCACACGGGCCCTCCTAATTTTTCGTCTTTATCCGAGAAGACTAGGTGCTCGATCCTACCTACCGTAGGATCAGGGACAAGAAAATATGAGAAAAATCCCCAAATTCCAACATGCTTGCACCGACCGGGATTTGAACCCGGTGCGCTCGGCATGAGAAGCGAGCATAGACGGACGGACGGCTGGCTGGCTGGATAGATAGGTGGATGGGATGGTGGGTGGGTAAAAAAGTAAACAAATAAAAAATCAATTAATTAATTAATTAATCACATTTTACTTCTACAACCGTCTACCTAATCACAATACAAAACGCAGTTTCCAGGAGATGTAAATAATTATAACACAAGTGCGGACAATTCAGTCTGATCTAGGTAACAAAGAGCACAGTCGCTCCTAGGCTGTTATCGCACTGAGACTAGACTGTTTGGAGTCAGTTTTGCCTCAGACCTGAACTTTCTTTGTATCAACCAACGAGACCGACTTTTTTTTTTTTTTTTTAGCCCTCTCGTTTTCGATGGCTCCGCGGAGTTGGTTAGTGCTTCGCTGTTATCTGATAGTCCATAACAAGTGTTGTTAAAATAACTGACTCTGCCTTTCTTTACCAGAGTTATCTTTTGGTTATTTTGTTCAGCTTTACTCCCGTTCGTACAGCAGCGCTTGATTTCTTTGTTTTGTTCTATTGGGGTTTGAACGTAATCTGCCGTAAACGTAGCCATTGCCTATTGTTAATGCATTAATTTTTTTCATTTCCCTCTTGTTGATTGCTCGCTTGAGAGCCTGGGTAGACACAGATTAGGAGAAAAGGGGGAGGGGGGGGGCCAATGAAGGATTGATGTTAAAGCTACACGTACAGAAGACTAATTAATGGTTAATATTAGTATTCTATGCTATATCCCCTGCCCATACAGGTCACGGGGCGGAGCAACCCACAAGCAAGCACCAGAGTGGTGCCATCGCTATCAAATAATTATTTTCTCCTCACCATCTTTTAACTCTAGCCACAAAAAAACACAAAAAACAACCGAATTCTGCAAGAGGACCTTTACTACGGTGACACTGTTAAACGAGACAGACTTGTTTTTTTTTAGTCTCACTAGTGCACGAGATCCCGTTTAGACCCATCGTTCACACGACCGAAGCCAACAAATTCGACTCATAGTGCGCTTTGGGCCTTAAGAGGCCCATACACGTTCAAAAAAAGCGTCCAAATTTTGCATCAAAATTTTGATGTGAAATTTTGATACAAAATTTTGATGCGCATTTGCCCACGCACGTTTCAGTGTTTTCCCATCAAAATTCAGTATTGCCGAAATCTTCGACATGGACGCATCAGTGGCCATGGCACTAGTGTTCGCATTGGACTCTGATGGACCGCCTCGTAAACGTCGGAAATGGTCGAAACAGTGGTTGTTAAAACGGGAAACCTACGGACATGTCAACCTCCTCCAAGAATTACGTGTTAACGAACCAGAAGACTTCCGTAACTTCCTTCGAATGGATGCCCCATCGTTCGATGAGTTACTCGGCCTTGTCGAGCCATTGATAAGGAAAGAAGACACTGTCAGGTGTCCATCGATACCACCAAGTGAACGCTTGTCCATCACACTGAGGTACCTGGTGTCTGGAAATTCCTTTGAAATTCCTGACAGCAAGATCCCCGCAAGCGATTGGAAAGTTGGTTATTGAAAACTGCGAGGCCATCATCCTTTGTCTGAAGCATCAGCAGACTGTAAAGTTTGATCAAAATTTTTACGGAAGCCCACACACGCATCAAAAATTTGACGAGTCGTCAAAAAATATCAAACGGGTTTGATCCGTCAAAATTTTGATTCAAATCTTTTTTTGACATCAAAACGCCCAACACACAGTCAAATTTCGTATCAAAATTTTGACGCTTTTTTTGAACGTGTATGGGCCTCTTAAACCATAATTTTGCTGAATGAGGTCATCAAACAGATTCTGCGCCGTGAGGAGAGGTCACTGTGTGATTTCCATTTACGAAAATGTACAGTATCTATGATTTGGCATGAAAAATGAAAAATAACAATAGCAACAAATAATAAGTTAAAAATAAGCGAAACAAGACAACATGAAGAAATTGGACTTACCACCGGGCACTCTCCTTCTAGAATGAAGAACAAATGGAACTCTGGAGAGAATCAGTCTAAAAGAGGTCTTCAGAAGAAGCGAACTCCCAGCCTGCAAGTTGATATGATGCTACACACACACACACACAAAATTTAAGTCTTCAAATGTTAGCATCTGCTGGACCTCTCCGACTTGCTTTCATCGCTCCAGCAAAAATGCCCATGCTCGCCCGGCGCTGAAGTTCTTAAGCATTATTACAAATTTCATTCCACGATGACGAAGGCCGTTAAAACACGAGGAAATGAAATATGGCCAGCCTGACAGTGTAATTTATCGTTGTCCTTTGCTTCAAATCTACGTCATTTTGGCGGAATTATCACACAACAGGGCCTGGTATTGTTTCCTGCCTAGAAAACACTTAATTACGGGGATCAGGAGTGTAATTCCTGAAAAGTTGCGACCTGGAGGCTAAGGACCACGCTGACCCGTGAAACCCGAATGACTGATGAAACTGTTTTGAGAGCCTAGGGCTGTTAGACAAACTTTACTACCTGAGCATTTAGCACGTTTTGTCTTCCATTGTGAATGGCGTCATCATACACGCGTTGCCCTGGAATTCCTCCTAAGCTTGGGACAAAGTTTCCAGCCATAGACAGTTATAATGGTCGAGAACGTGATTATGTGTTCTGATACTAAAAATATCATAATTATGCAGGTTTTTCTCGTCCTTTCGTCTGTCTGGGCTATTTCGGGAAATCTTTTAATATTTTATTGCATACCTTGAGATGATAATTACTTTCTTTGCGTATGCCTAGGATAATTATAATTCATACCAACTATTTTGGGGACAGAGTGGTCTATTTATAAACTTCACCTTCAGGTTCAAGGTTAGGGTTGTAGGAATAAAAGAGACAGAGGGTAAAAAAAAGAGAGAGAAAAAAAAAGAGAGAACGAGAAAGAGAAAGAGAGAGGGGGGGGGGGAAGAAAGAGAGAGAGAGAACCGAAAGGAAAGAGAGAGAGAGAGAGAGAGAATGTATTTTTGCAAAGCCCCATGTTATCAGCGAATAACCCCCCCCCCACCCCACACACACACACACACACACGAAGGAAGACGTCCACAATCTATTATTATTATTATTGTTACTAAAGTCAAACTCAGAATAAAATAATGCAATAAAGTACAAGTACAAACTAATGTACACAGCCTTACTTGAGACCCCAGTGGCTTGTCCGTGTGGTTTTGTTTAAATGTTTTCATTTTGCGACGTTATTTCTTGTGTCTTCTAACTCCACTTTTTTTTTGCGGCTTTAGTTATTATGATAAGAAGTTAGAATAAATCGGAACTATGAAACAGCTTGAGAAGTGCCACAAGGCATTTTAAACAAGTGTTAAAGTGTGTATTTGTTATATCTCTTCTACATACTAAAAGATCTCCAAGTTTTTGTTGTTGTTTTTTTTCAGAAAATGGAGATAGAATAAACAAGAGCAAAAGCCGCGATATGCAGGGTCGGTGAGTGTATGGGTAGACACATGGGTAGGTAAATAGATGGATGGGTGGGTAGACGCATGGAACGGGTAGATATCAGACCGAGAACTTTCAGGATGAATAAACGGCGAACGATTAAACGCATGAATAGACGGAGAAGTTGCTGCTAGTATACCACATAGCGTGTACAAATATGTAAGTATGTGAGATGGCAGGACGAGGGGTGGGGGTGAAAGGGGGGTGGAGGGTATGTGCGTGGATACGTGCGTGTTTACACACACGTGTGTGTGTGTGCGTATATATGTATGTGTGTGTGTGTGTATGTGTGTGTGTGTGTGTGTGTGTGTGGTTAAATAGGACAAATTAAATGTTAACTTCGCAATGTTACGTCTTTTTTTTTTCACAACACTATAAAAAGCGCAGATTAACCCTATCACAAACGAGAACACGTCCACTCTGCCTGTGGAATTTGTATTTTCGCACTTCACTCTCAAACCTTTCGAACGACACACCCGACCCACCCCCCTCCCCCCCCCCCCACCCCCACCCTCAGGCACGCATGCATGCACGCACACATATACATAGTATAGTATAGTCCCTTGAGCACATCATTTTTGTGTGGATTTGAGCGCTACACTAGTTAATTATTACATTACGCACATGCACACGCACACACGCGCGCGCGCGCACACGCGCACACACTAAAACTAACTAACAACTGACCTTTCTGCCATTATTTCTTGTCCTGAACAATGAAATCACGATCTTGATTAGCTCGTCGTTCTCACCATCTGTCAATCTGACCTGAACATGAAAGAAAGGACAATGATTTGATTATTAGATCTCGCTTCATCTAACAGGCTGCGTTACAATTCGCTCTGAGATAGAAAGAGGTAGAGAGAGTGAGAGAGAGAGAGAGAGAGAGAAAGAGAGAGAGAGAGAGAGAGAGAGAGGGTGAGAGATATAAAGAGAGAATGAGAGAGATGCAAATCGAGAGAACGAGACTTTCTGTAAAGCGCCTAGAGCAAACTCGTTTGGACTGGGCGCTATATAAATGATCTCCATTATCATTATCATTAATATTTCATTCAATTTTCATCTATATTAAGAGCAACAAGAACCACACACACAAAAAAAAAGAACCCAAACTCGCAGGATTTGTAACAAGACTCACCGCCACGATAATTATACAACGCTTCCATTCTTGCCTCATTTTGACTTTGCTTCAAGCCTAGCTGCAATCCCACAGATTTTCTATGTTTTTTTTTTTTTTTTATAATACAAAAATCACAGCCTTACTGCTGCGAGATTGAAAGAATTAAAATAGCGTAATTTCATTAATGCTGTGAGCGTTTTGCGAAGACCTTGCGCATTTACAATGAACAGCTACCGTATACAAGAAACCACCCAAATCTGGATATCTTATACCTTGCTCAGCCATTAACCCGTAAATAGTCTGTTCCGATTCATTCCACTGAACACACAACCATGTTGGACGCAGAATATTTTTTACAATGTCCACTACAAATTAAATAGTTATGTGGACACAAAACGGCCCACAGGTCAAAATTAAATCTGCAAATTGAAAAAAACAAGGGCGATTTGTGTCTTTCCAAGGCATTGGTCTTAAAATATCCTCGGCTGTATACGATAAAGACCTAAGACATGCAGTTTAAAATGAGAATCACCAAGATCTCCTTTCCGGAACAATAAAGTTAGTTTAAAAAAAACAAAAAACTCTGTGCCCTTAACAGATACATGTAATATAACACGGATGGCCAAACCATGGCTCGCAAGCCAAATGCGGCTCTTGACCTTCATCATGCGGCTCGTGGAAATAATGACTAAGCTATTCTTTCATACGTTCAGTATAGTTAAAACAATCAAAAGTCAAGATTTTGAAAACATTTGGTAGATAATTATGTATACTTTGTGTTTAGTGAAACTATTACAAATTAATAATTTTAAAAAATTGCATACGTGAGTAAATATTGTTGCATACATGTATTTCTTGATATTTATATAAAATTTTTGAAACAAAATGTGTATGTAACAATAAAAACGTGTATGTAAATTTGGTTCACATCTTGTGGCTCAAGAACATCTGAAATTTATTGTATGTGGCTCTTACATTAAGCAAGTTTGGCCACCCTGTAATATAATTTAGATGTGCCTATCATTATCTGCGATCACAACTGCTTGGCGTGTGAATGCCAAAGATTTGTTGTTTTTTTTCCCTCATTTTCTCAAAACCCCTCAAAACTCTGATTTTGACTGAGAGATTCCTCATATACAAAAGACAATGTGTGAACAAAAAAAAAAACTACAAAAAACTGGAATCCTTAGCAGAAAATGGGTTAACAACGTAAATAAACAGGAACAACACGATGGGCCAAGCAGAATGAAACTAGACCTCATTTGTCTTAAAGAAAACTGTACCTCCCGGTCCAAAACACGGCGAAGGTAAACAGCAAACTGAAGTTACGTTGAACAGTTTATTCTCGTAAAAGATTCATGGGTGTCATGTCCGTATTTCATCAAACAAATGAATTAACGCAAAGTGTTGGGGGGGAAAAATGCCAAAGCTTGGCCCGATCCCGTTTTTGATACATGGACGGATTAAGTTTCCATTGAACTAATAATAACCCAAAGTTCGCTGTTTTTGTGTTCTTTTTCCATTACGAATTTTACAGCGTTTTGTGAAATTAAATTCCAAACACTTTCGCACCAATGAGGGACAAGTCGTTTGAAGTTCTTAATTGTTTGTAATGAAGTCAAGAGTGATTTATTATTTTTTTCTCAAGATGTTGTGTTTGCGTTGACATGGAGGATTTATCTCCCTTCTTAATTTAAGAATGTTCGCCCTAACCTGTGGAGACAAAACAAAAAAGGGAGGGAGGCGACGCAACGTAAAGGGGCGTAAAGAATATCATCATAAAGCTGGGTGTACGGAAATGGAAACGGAAACGGAAACGGAAACGTCAAAAATCCATCAAGTAATAAAAAGAATGAGTGTTTCCATGTGTACAGAAAGGGGATTTCCGTACCCATGAAAACATTCTTTCTATTTTGCTGCTTGACGTGGTTTTGCCGTTTCCGTTTTGCAAAAACCGCAGGGACCAATATTTATTGTGCATTAATTTTTTTTCTTTTTTAGACTGTACAATCTTGAAAGTGAAATGTCCAATGAGAGAGTAAAGTAGTGAAGACTACAATGACACACTCTTGAAAACGTCCAATCAGAAAATTAAGTGTTAAGAACTGTAATGCATGACATTTCATGATGCTTAAAACGTCTTATCGGAAGATCAAGTAACAAAAACTACTATGAATGACACTTGTTGAAACTGAAAACGTCTAAATCAAATAATAAACGTAGAAGGACTCCAGTGACACTTTTTGAAAACGTCCAATCAGAAAATCAAGAATTAAGAACTCTCATGCGTGACGTTTCTTGATGCTAAAAACGCTCTATCAGATAATCAAGTACGGTAACAAGAACCCCACGACACTTCTTGATAATGAAAACATCCGAACTGATAATCAAGTAACCAAAAATTACAATGACACTTCTTGAAACTGAAAACGTCCGATCAATTAATAATCAAATAACAAAAATTGCAATGATACTTAACATTAAATCAGATAATCAAGGGGGAAAAAATAACAATAACACATCTTGAAACTCAAAACGTCCAAAATTGTGACCAAATAACAAGAACTATAATGAATGACACTTCTTGAAGCTGAAAAGGGCGAATCAGATAATCAAGTAACAAGAACTGCAATACATGACACTTCTCAAACGGAAGGTGTCCAATGAGAAAATCAAGATAAGATAAGATAAGATAATATAAGATAAGATAAGATAAGATAAATTTTATTCGTCCTTGTACAAGGAAATTTGTTTTGATCATTGAATACATAACAATACAGTTACAGAAGCAGAAAGTATGATACATAGCGCGCACACACACATATATACACACACACTGATAAATTAACTAAATTAACAAAATTAACAGTGCACACAATATGCTTCCCTAACTAAAACACATTGACCTGACACGCAGGACATAATTCAACTGTGCACAGATTACGATCAAGATGACGACATTATTGTAACATCCTAGTTGATGATGGAATAAACGATTTAAAGTAGCGCTCAGTTTTAGTTTTCTTTGACAACAGCCTTAAACTTCTTACAGATCTTATATATTCCTTGTTCAGGGGATGTTGGGGGTCATTTATAATAATATTAGCTTTTTTAATACAAGCACCAGTGTACAGCTCATCAAAATATGGCAGATCACAGATACAAATTTTGGATGCTTTTTTAATTAAATTATTGATCTTATTTTTATCTTTTTGTAAGATGTTTCCTCCCCAACAGACAACTCCATACATCAAAACGCTCTGAATAGCCATGGTGTAAAATATTTTCAGAATGCTTTTGCTAACTTTTAAAAAGCGGAGCTTTCTGAGGAAATACATGCGCTGGTTGGCTTTCTTGTATACATATGTTACATGCGCATGCCAGTTAAGCAATGAATCAATAGTAATGCCAAGATATTTGGCCTCTGTGACAATTTCAACCTCTTCATTGTTGATAGTAAGAGGGCAAACAGGATCGTTGTTATTTTTCCTAAAGTCAAAAACAAGCTCTTTTGTTTTCTTAACATTCAGTAGAAGATAGTTGTTATTACACCAACAATGAAAGGATTGTACAATGTTAGAATATTCGTGGCCAGAGTTAGGTAAAAGGCCTAAAATAGCAGAGTCGTCGGCAAATTTAAGAAGGTAAACGTTGTTGTGTGTCACAGTGAAATCATTTGTATACAATGTATACAAGGCAGGTGACAGCACGCAGCCTTGTGGCGCTCCTGTGTTTGTTGTGAGTAATTTGGAAAATGTGTTGTTTATATCCACAAACTGGCTTCTCTGTGTTAGAAATTCGAAGATCCAGCTCTTTAAAAAAGAACTCACGTGTAGGTTGGTAAGCTTTTGAAACATTAAGTGCGGTTGTATGGTGTTAAACGCAGACGAAAAATCGACTAGGAGCACACGAACACAGGTTTTACCAGTGTCTAAATGACTGTAGATGTTATGCAATAAAAACAATAAGGCGTCTTCTGTGTTCCTGTTTTCTTTGTATGCAAATTGCAAAGGATCGAGATTTTGTTTGACCTCCTTCGTTAGTTCAGTTAAAACAAGTTTTTCAAAGCATTTAAAGATAATGGAAGTTAATGCAACTGGGCGAAGGTCGTTCATTTCAGATATTTTTGGTTTTTTGGGGACAGGTAAGATTTTTGACAATCTCCAAATGTTTGGTATGTAATGGTTTTGAAAGGATTTGTTGAAGATGAAAGTAAAAATTTTTGCTAGTTGTTCAGCACATGTTCTCACTACTCTGCTTCCAATGTTATCTGGTCCAGATGCCTTTCTTTCCTTAACAGATTTAAATTGTTTCACAACAACATGACCAAAACAAACGATGCGCATCGTTTCTCATTCAGAAAACGGTCCAGTGTAAACAAACAGCATTTCGAAGGGGGAAATCGGAAAACAAAAGTGGAAAAGCCAGGAGAGTTCTTCCCACACAGTCCCCCATTCCTTTTTTCTATTCCTAAAACCTACCAGTGTAAACAGGCCTTAAGACAAGTCTTTCTGTTTCTTATTTCTTAACAGTTCGTGTGTTCGGGATTTCATTAAAAAAAAATAATACGAAAAAGAGTGAGGACGGGGTCGACTTTGTCTGACACAAATATGTGAGACATGCATGAAAATATATTTGGCAATTTCACGACTGACCGCAGGAACTTTGCACTCTGCGTGTACGTCTCCTGGGCTTGCATGGTTTTTTAATTGTAAGGATAGTTAACCCCGAGACAAACTATTCTTTCCCCCGATGTATGTCCATAAAATGCCCGCGTATAAGTTGCTAAAGTCATGGTAATAAATTACATGTAGTTATTTTTCATTGTATTATAAAGGGATGAGTCACACATTGTCGCATTGTTGACATCGTTGGTACGAGCGCAGCGCCATGGATGAAATTATTTTTGAGATGATGATGCGTCTCGCAGTTTGGTATCCGTTTTCCTGTGTAAAACGCTATGCGAAATCTTTCACTTGCAACAACTACCTGCAACTTTTGGGGGGGGGGGGGGGGGGGGCCAAATATTCCCATGAAAGTCTTGAAATAATTTTATTTTATTGTTTCTGTTGACTAAGGATTAAGACTATTTAACACTATTTAAAATAATTTTATATATTTATATTACTACAAATGCATTTCAGATAAGGAATATGTAAAAGAAAATTAAAATATGGCAAAGTTGCAAAAGCCCACCTTAGAAACAATACAGAAACATTACAATAAACCGCGAAAGAATTCGAGAGGACACAAACAAACAACCATCTTACGGCCCTGATAGATCCATGTTCATTAATTTCAAGTTCTATTATAACGGTATTCTTTTTTGCCTGTAAAATTTGATCCTGCGCATTTGTGCGGTTTCAGCGTAGCGCCAGCGAAATAATAAGTGGCGGAAAAAGCATCTTAGCGGTAAGACCATACCATATATCATCTTGAAAGTCGCATTTCTCACAAGGATTAAGGCTTAACTCCTTCTCACGCTTACCTTGCACCTCTGTCTGGTTCTTTTCCATCCACACGTCCGTCTCTTCGCCAAACTGAAAGTAAGGGAATTTTACCAGCTTGCAGAAGGTGACCTATTCCTCTGGTCTGCTCTTCGGTGTCATTGTGTCGTCACCGGGTACACAGATTATGGCTTCTTCAACACGTGACCATCTCCGAATGCTAAACCTCTCCTATCCGCCATTTCTCACCAGCCCCCCCCCCAAAAAAAAATCCACTGTTCTCCCGCCCCCACTTCATACCAAAACGCCCTCGCCCCAAGTTTTGTTTCTTCCCCATCCCAGCCCTAACTTGTCACCCCCTCCCTCGCCCCCCCCCCCGCACACACACAATCAAAGAAAAAACAAACAAAAACAAAACAACCCCTCCACACACACACACACTTACCACAATCCCCATCCCTCAGATCATTCCTCCAATCCCTCCTCTCGCCATCCCCCTATCCCCTTCCCCAAAGATCTCCCCCCTTTCCACAACATTACCCCCCGCACCATTGTTATCACAGCCCCAAAAATCTCATCCAATCCTGGAACCATACGCCATAACTGCAGGGGCGTAGCCTGCCCTTCTCCCTCCCCCGCGGGCCAATATCACGTCACCACCACTTTGAACGTCACTCGCTACATCTCATATCTCCTACTAACGTCTTTTTGAGAAAAATCTCTTGCTCCTGTATTTGATATTAGCTACTTCCTACAATTAACTTGTCTTCTAAAAGATCAAGCTACATTACATAAAATTACACACATAACTTTTAATTGAAAGTTCAATATCAAGAAAAAGGAAAACACGGCTACCAAAGAAATAAAGACTGCAATGCCTTGGATTTTTTTTTTTTTCATTTTTGTCTAGAAAACTGGAGCTACGCGGTTTTCTCGAAAGATGTCAGCAATGAAATTCATCCAGGCAAGTCACTGTATTTCGGTACATGAGACCCTTTATCGACACAGAAAACTGGACCAAATGTTCCATCCCCCTTCCCCCCAACCACTCACTCTCAGAATTTCTCAGCCTACCATCCCTGACTTTCCCTCGCTACGGCCTCGGTTATGTTCTCAGTCACGAAATTATTTTATGTAGACAAGTAGGCGTTTATAATACTTTATAAGTGGCTGCCAGTGCCACTCTCGTAATTCGAGTTTATTTTATAATCCCGGTCGCTGGTCGTTCAACAGTCAGTAAAAATGGTGATGTCACTGAAACGAAGGGCATAAATCCCGACGGTTGATCGGGTGGTTGAAACAATAAAAGGTCGGGTGGAACAGGACATAGAGTTACCTCTGCTTTTGGTGCCCTCCGAGGGGAAAACGGAAGAAGAAAACGAAGAAAGCAGCCCGATGGGGGGGCCCTTTTGAGGGCTAAGAAAGAAGGAAAGAAGGAAGAAAAGAAGGCCAGGACGAAAACGAGGACCTCGAAAAGCTACCTAGGGAGTCCTTTTGAGAGCTAAGAAAGAAGGAAGAAAAGAAGGCCAAGACGAGGACCTGGAAAAGCTACCCACTAGGGAGCCCTTTCCAGGACTAAGATAGCCAAGAAGACCACAGAAACATCGAGAACCAAACAGGTAAAAGATAAATAAAAAAATAAAAAAAGAAACAAGGAAAAGAGAGATGTAAATGCCAAAGGCACCGATCCTCCCAAAACAAAGGATATGGGCTTGCATTCGTGACAAGCCTGAGATAGCATTAATACATCGCTGGCAGCTGTGGTTGGAAGCACAACAACCAGAAACGGTAACAAATGTTGCAACAATCATAGCAGCAGCAGTAACGGTAACAGTTAACAATAGAATGATAACAGCGACAAAATATCCACCACTGCAAAAATTTAGTAAGAGAAACAGCAAAAAACGAATACAATAATAACAGTATAAAGTTTAGTCAGAATTCCTCGTTGCTAAGACATCTACTTCAAAACAATCAACGTATCTCAACATCTACAGCAATAGCAACAATAAACACAGCAGTAACAAGAACAAAAGTGTGAGAACATCTACCCCAACAACAGTAAGAAAGGCCGTTACCACCACTACCACCACCACTACTACCACCACCACCACCACCACCACCACTACTACTACCACCACTACTACCACCACTACCACCACTACGACCACCACCACCACCTCTACCACCACTACCACCACCATTTTTTACCACTACCACCACCATTACCACCACCACTACTACCACCACTACGACCACCACCACCACCACCACTGCTACCACCACTACCACCACCACTACCACCACTACTACCACCACCACTACCACCACTATTACTACCACCACCACCACCACCACTACTACTATCAGCACCACCACCACCACCACTACTACCACCACTACCACCACTACTACTACCACCACCACCACCACCACTACTACTACCACCACTACTACCACCACCACTACCACCACCACTAAGACCACCACTACCACCACCACTACCACCACCACCACTACCACCACCACTACCACCACCACCACTACCACCACCACCATTACCACCACCACTACGACCACTACTACTACCACCACTACCACCACTACTACTACCACCACCACCACCACCACTACTACTATCAGCACCACCACCACCACCCTAACAATAACAACAACATCACCAAAAATGGTAAAAACATACAAACCGGAATGTTTTAGTAGGTTTCAGTCTCCTTTACACTTGTTTGAACATTGTGCAAATTTTTTATTTTTACAAGGTACACACGCCAGAATCACTGGATAAAGCAATAGTGTACAAATATTTGGACGGCATCACTTCAGGCAATTTTGAAACATATTTTGACATCTGGCTTTTGACATTTCTATATTTCTTCCTGCTGACGGCGAGAGCGACCTGGCAACGCAATGAACTGCTCTTTGAAATGTTTATCCAGCTTCTAGAGCCAGGTTGTCCTGTAGAAGATTTGCAATCCCACCTACGACTTCAAGTTTCTCGACAAGTGATATATTGATTTCCTGCTTCTCGTGTGTGCGCCATTTGAAGCGAATAGAAGTTTGTCACCCTCTTTTCTAATATAAATCCATTAGACTGCCCGACACCTGGACATCTGAGAACTGGGAAGACAGGTAAAATTCACTAAACAAACCAAGATTTTAACTTCGCGTGTGCATTGCCATTTAGGATCTAACCTGGTTGGCATGAATCAGGGAACCCCAGACATTTTTAAAGTATTTTTTGTCCACAGCATCCGCTCCGCTATTTTTACAGAAAATGACGTATGAAAATCTCTCTTTGCCTCTTCAGCGATGAGGAGCGGAGCAGAACGGATTCTGTGGACAAATATACAGAGGCAATGATTATTCTGTGTCATTTTCCGTAAAAAAAACAACAAAAATAGCAAAGCGGAGCGGATGCTGTGTGGACAAGACCACTTATGTCGACTTTTCATGGAATTTTGGCTCTTTCACCGATTCCTGGGTAAAAATAATATAAAATAACATAAACTAAAATAAAAGTGAAATAACTATGGTGGAAATGATGAAATCAAACAGACAAATAGAAGCTCACTATCGTGAAATCAAGTTTAGGGCAAGAAATTAACCAGGCATTTAATAGTCCGAGCTAAGCATTGAAAGTTGTGGTTTTGAAACATACAAGCAATTCTAATTACTTTACTTATATAACTGTAAACTTTTGCCTCACGGGATACAAAAACCAAGCACTTAAATTAATGTTTAAACTGCCATGTTTATTTTTATTTCACTCTTAATTTCCAGCGCAGTTTGTTTTATTTATGCTCCCTTTTAAAGGAGCAGAAACGGTAAACATCCTAATGTCCCCATTACACAATGTGTTTTGCACACCAAGTGAAAAGTCGGTCATTATTACAGCTGTTTTGTGTGTGTAAGGACACAGCCTTGTAATGACTGCAACTGTTTTGCAATCGCTCTATCTCTCTCTCTCTCTCTATTTCTCTCTCTCTCTCTCTCTCTCTCTCTATCTATCTATCTAATCTATCTTAGATCTATCTTAGATCTATCTTAGATCTATCTATCCATCTATCCATCTATCCATCTATCTATCTATCTATCTATCCGCCGATCTACCTATCTACATACCTACCTATCTACCTATCTATCTATATGCCTGCCTGTCTGCCTGCTTGTCTGTCTCTCTTTGTCTGTCTGACTATCTGTCTGTGTGCTTGCCTGTCTGTCCAATCCAATCAATGTTCTATGCTCATTTGAGATAAGTATGAGAGGATGTGTTCAAATTTGTCCCTAAACAATCATACTATTTATATCAGACACCTTTGACTCACAGTTTAAAGATGTTATTTTTTGTGTAGTCATCAGTTGCTTAAAGTTTCATCCAAACTCAGTTGTGCGTGACCTGTAGACGTAATAAAACAATTTAATGGTCAATAAACAAATTGTTGTTAAGCGATATCTTCCCGTTGCCGCCTCAAGCATTGTCTTCAACTTTTTAAAGTAGATCAACGAGGCCCATAATTTACGAAGAGAGCACAAAAATGTCCGTGCAACATCGTTTGTGTTATTGTCCTGTTTAGTTCTGAACATGACATTAATTTTGAGGTCTAAGGGACAGAGTCGTTGCCTTTTTTTAAGGGCTCAGATTGAAGTGCGGTTTGCAATGTATTCATTTTGTGCATGACTCAGTGATTGATAATAAATAGATACGTATATCTGAAGTATAATATATATACTTAAGCGAGCACAGAAAAATGATCTTAATAATTAGATATGGAGCAGTGGAGTTCAAGGAGAATAATCAGAAAGATAATGAATAAGTATGTATAAGTATGACATAAGGTAACGTTGATAAACAATTCCGGGACAGAGTTCTTGTCTTTAGCATGTAGTGAAATAAATGTTGCGTTCAACACCGCTTTGCTCTTTGTTCAATTTTCATTTTGTAAGGATAAAAAAAAACTAAGTGGTACCCGAGACACAAGGTACCGAGGTGGCTCAATTCGCCAATTCCGTCCGTCGACTTGCGCGCATATCATCTATGTCAACAGTGCTACAATTCGTACCACACCCCTTGATAACTGAACGAAAAAAAGACTAGTACCACACAGCTCTGTGAGTAGTACCCACCGTGTTAATACGCGCGCAAGTTGTGGACATAATAGTGAAAGAATGAATGGCCGTCTCGGTATTCTGTGTCTCGGGTTGTACAAACTTGAAACCAAAATAGAACAGACAAAGCACAATTTCAAACTATTTAAAAAAATGGCTATGGCAGGCGTACCCGGCGTTTGTCCTCAACACTGCAGCCTATCTCTGCTGGAGCTTGTATAAATAGGCTGACGCGGGAGTGACAGTGTCTACTGCTGTGGTCACATCAGATCTGTGAGTGGTCTCAGATCTATTCCTGCACAAAAGAACGCTTCAATCCCAACTGATAAATAAGAATGTTGTTATAAGTACGTACGTCCCCCGAGTTTGTTTGTTTGTTTTGCACGAGGGAGGCGTATTTTAAAGCCTTTTGTGACTCCAGAGCTAGAGAGCTCCTCCCGAAATAATGCTGACAACAGTCTTAATTATTTTTTCAGATTTTCTTTTTGTTTTCTCCTGTTTTTTTGGTTGAAAAGATAGGGGGCACGATTAGGGATTCGATAAGATTTAGGGTTGAAGATAAGGACGGGGTTAGGGATAGATGCGTATAAGTATGCGCCCCTAGCGAAAAAAGCTTGGGGCGCCTACGTAAAGTAACAATAGCCAATATATAAAGGTCGCTTTCCATGAAGCGCATTTTTTTTTTACGTGCGCATTTTCTTTCACTCATGCATCTCGCAAAAGTTGTGCACACCGGTAAATTTAATTTCTTCCGTGCTTTTTTCTACATGTCCCGTGGAATTGCCCATAAGAGTAAGAGGAATAGTTTCATCTTAAGCACGTCTTCTGCACACGCAGTCTTCGTCCCGTGATTCCGCAATGCGTACGTAAAACGCGTCAACATACGGACCAAGGAAGTGTGCTTTGACTATACGATACTAGCTAAAATGCCTTTTGTGGAACGCTGGTGACATTGTCACATCGAAATTTCGGATCGTACTTACCAAATCTACTCGAACGAAATTGCGTCTCCTTTTTGTGTCTGAAAAAAATTGTAAATAAATAATAATGATTAAATACCAATTTTTTTTTTCTCCAAAATGGATCAGACCACGTAATTTATCGCTTAAAAATACTAGTTACTACAAAGTTACGTAATTTTTGGTCAAGCAGACACTGACTTTTAAGTGCTTACAGGTTCACCATTGCAGTGTGATACTACACCATTTCCATAAACAAACAGACTACACAGTAGGCGAGGTATCGTAATTCAAGGTGGGATCATAAAATAAATGGCAATTACATTTTACAGCTTCTTGTTATTATAGGGTTAATTCTGTGGCGGTTACCCGACAGCACTCTCGGGACGTGTGAGGGCTCTTGAAACTACACGTAATAAATAAACTACCTTGATTAACCTTGCAAGTTTCACCCTTTGTCCTTCTTCAGATTTCATTTTGTTTAACCTTCGTTTGTTTTCTCTCACGATATAATAATTATGGGAGGTAGTGCTGGGGACCCAAGGTTCTTCAGTTTTCTTGTGTTGCTTGTGTCACAGTTTAAAGACAAAAAAATGAGGAGGACAGGAAATTCGAGGCAGTTCCATCCTCTAATGTCGCTAAAACAGAGAAAGGAGAGGGAGAGAGAGAGAGGGGGGGGGAGAGAAAGAGAGAGAGGCGGAGAGAGGAGAGAGGGAAGCGAGTGGGTGGGTGGGTAGGTGGGCCACTTGATATGGAGGTACGATTTTGAGGGAGGAAGGGGGGCTACTGCCCCTGGTGGAGCCAAAGATGGGGGGAGGGGGGGGGGGTTGGGGGGACTCTTCCGTAAAGAGTAATGTTTTTGTAAGGAGAGTCAAAGTGGACTTGTTAGCATAAAACGATTATATTAATACTTTAAGAAGATTCATAAAAGATTAATTAATAATACAGATAAATATCGATAAATAAATGTATTTAACTAGTTAGTACTAATTACAAAGGTTCTCTACGAGCAGCTCGAAATGAAGGTCGACGGTGTTCTTCTCTGACCTAGGCCTATTACCAGCTTTGTGCGAGTCTGTCCTGTAAAAAACATTCCCTCAGTAAACTTTTTTCCCCATATAATGGCAGCTAGAGATGTACTTTGTCGAGAAACTTAACAAAAATATTTTTTTAAGAGGCTGTTTAATCCAAGCTCTTTACAGTTTTGCAATGACTATCAATGGGGATCATAACAGCAATATCAGGTACTACAAGACAGCACTGGATTTTCTGAAATCGCTGAAAAACGTGTATTGTATATCGTTTTTCTTGCCATCCGAATCTTCAAATTCAAATAGCATGCCACTCCCCCCCCCCTTTTTTTTACAAAGAGGTCACAGCAGAGTTGAGTACAAATTAAAGAATAAGCTAAAAATATTTATATGAAAAATGTGGAGATAAATTAAGAGAGAGAGGAGGGGGGGGGGCAGAAAGGAGGAGGGAGAGAGAGAACGCGGAAGAGAGTCGAGGAGCGAGAGGAGGAAAGAGAGACTGACAGAAAGCCAAAGAAAGACAGAGTCAGACAGGCAGACATGAGAAAGACAGAGAGAGAGAGAGAGAGAGAGAGAGACAGAGACAACGACAGGGAGAGAGAGAGAGAGAGACAGACAGACAGAGGGAGTGACACACACACACACACAGGGAGAGAGAGAGAGTGGGACGAATAAGGACTAAGGAGGGAGAAAAAAACAGTGAACTTTAGAGAACACAGAGGAACCGAGGAGGTGGTCATTCATGGTATAAAGACAACAATAGGTCTACATGTACTGGCGACCGTGCCAGGTTCCCAGACAGAATACTTGGAACACCTCTATTTATCATTGACAGTGCACCTAACCTCCATTACCATAAACAATTATTAATATGTTACAGTAGCTAGTAGTTGTCCCCCCTTTTCACGGGTTTATTGCCCTTGCACATGCCGGAAGAAGCTGCCAAATTGAGTCAAGCCCACTTGCATAGGTGGACAGTAGACACGATGTTTGGCTGTTTTATTGCCCGATGGTGGGACAGTTATTGGAGAGCCGGGAGAGAAAGAGAGGGGAGAATTGAAAGCAGGGGAGAGAGAAAAGAGAGGGGGGAGGAAGAGAGAGAGAGAGAAGAAAGCAAGAGAGGGGAGAGAAAGAGCGTTGGGAGGGAGACGGAGAGAGCGGTGAGAGAGATAGGGGGGGGGGTGATGAAGAGAAAGAAAAAGGCACAGAGAAAGTAGAGGGTGGAAAGAGAGGAAAGAAGAGAGAAATGGAATGCGAAAGAGAAAAGGCGAGAGAGAGAGACAGACAGACAGAGACAAACAGAGACAGACAGAGAGACAGAGAGACAGAGAGAGAGAGACAGAGAGACAGAGAGACAGAGAGAGAGAGAGACAGAGAGAGAGAAAGTATAAGGATATAAATAGACAAAGAAGAAAGGAATTAATCAGAACCGTCTTAACATCATTATGGGCTCCAGGGCAGAGCAACAGGCTGTGGTCTGTACCCCCAGGCAACTACTGCTCATACGTTTGCATGCCCATGCGTCTCGGCTCTGGGATCGACAGCTAAAGGGAACAGGGTAGGTGTGTATGGCGGGGGGGGGGGGGGGGTCTCACAAGATTCCTCACACTATAAAAATGGAAGCGCATATCCGTACAACATGTTGTGCACACAATTCGATGACGAAGAAGAAGCGACAATGTGAATGAATCTTCTTCATTCATAGAAGAACGCTTGCATTTTAGACCAATCAGGTAGAGCTACCCCAGCCCACAACATGTTGTAGTGCATACAACATGTTGTACGGATGTGCACTTCGCTATAAAATTCACAAGTAAGATCACGCCTTCTAAACACATCCGCCTGTCAATCTATCTGCCTGCCCATAGAGCGACATCGCTAAGTCCTACTTTTTACTCGCCTGTCACAAGTGACATTTGCTTCCATTTTTCACATAAACTGGGAAACCAAGACTGGGATTGTTGGCGTTTCATTTGCCGAGATAAAAAAAAAAAATCACTTGATATATTATGGTCCCATTAAAAAGAACCTTAGTGAGGAAGTGTCTTGAGTGGACCTCCTGCAGTGTAAATAAACGCGTAAAAAGGCTCGACAATATCTCCAACAAGCTTAAATTAGCCGCTGGCTTTGCCCGGGATAAACTTACTTTGTACTTTCACTCGTTCGTGTTTTCGCAAATGGTCTCGCATCGCGACTTGCTTTCATAAATGGAAGCGCATATCCGTACAACACGATGATATGTATGTAAAACATACATCGGAATACTATATTACTGGCCTTGTTAATTTGCATAGTTTTTAAAAATATGAATCGGCTTAGTAGCAAAACAATCCGACTTCTGCTCGGAGATTGTGTGATCTGCGCTAATAATATACTTGAGTGTACGTCGATCACCAATGGCTACCCCAGCCCCTTTTCGCCTGATTAGTCAATCTGACCACCGCCCATTGATACAAACTGACTAGAACCTCACGCCCCCAGGTCCATCTGACTATTCCATGTGTTGTCACTTGAAATTCGTGAACACCACACCAAGTTTTGTTTCAGCAAACCTTCACCAGTCGCGCTTTTGGTAAACATGTTGTACGGATATGCACTGTCCATATCCATACAACATGTTGTACGGATATACACTTCCTTCATAAATTAACGTATTCCACTTAAAACTATCACCTTTGCAATTAGTCTACCCAAACACAGGAAGTAATTTTTTCATGGAACCGCAGGCACAGTGTCTTCTTCGGATATGCACGCAGCCTACACATTCAGTTAAAATGTGTTTTATTGATAATTGGCGACTACATGCCACACATTGGGGGGATCTTCCCCAGCCCCACCACCACCCAAACAAAAAACAGTGTGTGAGGTGGGTATGACCCAGATAGTGTCTACTAAGGACAATTTCATCTCTCCAATTCTGTTGAGAGGCATGGGTCCACTGTCCAAGTTGATTTTGGACAGAGTGGAGTTTATTAAATTTGATGTTTGTTGGTCCCATCTTTCCTGCCATCTCGATTTAATGAAGTTATTAATAGCGGGTTAAAGTCAGTGTGTGCTATTTTTAGGTGTGGTGAACGTTTCAGTGTTTCTTTGGCCAACGTATCTGCTGTTTCACTACCCTTAATGCCAATGTGTCCAGAGACCCAACAGAGAACAATTTTATATTTCCAGCCAGGAAGACAACGCCATCCTATATTTCATCGTTTCCTAAACATTCCCTAAATAAAAAAAATATGCCCTCCCATGGGCATATATACAGAAAACGGGCCAATGGCAAAGACTGAAATTGCACCCCCCCCCCCCCCATCCAAACATCTGACACCTATCTATTAGAAAACGTCACCATAATCTTATCAGCTCAAAAACGCAGTTCAAGCTCGTTAATCTTTTAATTAATGAATTATGATTCTGCACGAAAATAACACTTTATAACGGTACCGTCTTCACATCTGAAGAAAACAAAATAAATCTTTTTTTCGCTGTCCCAGGACAGCTTGTGTGACTTACACGGAAATGTTCAGTGGCGTCTCCCTTCTAGTGGGCCTCGGGACACGTGTCGTGTCTACTAAATCATATTATGCCATTGCCTCTTTCCCCGTTTCTCAGTAGTACTTGGTTGTATGATCCAAACAGAACTGTTCTAGATTATTCATCCTTACACACATAGAGGGGAGTTTTCTGTTCTTTCTTAAATGGTATTACAAGAGCTCCTCCCGAAATACTCCCAACAACAGCCTTAATTAATTATTCTTTTACATTTTCTTTTTCCTGTTTGCTTTTTTTGGGGGGGGGGGGGGGGTTGAACGGGTAGGGGTCAGGATTAGGGTTCGATAATATTTAGGTTTGATGATAAGGACGGGATTACAGACAGGTACATATACGTACACCCCCCTAGGGCAAAACGCTTGGGGGACCGTACGTACTTATAACAACAGCCTTCTTTCTTAAGAAAATTGTCCACATCGCACGCTCTCTTTTTGCAGGCTTAGGTGACACCATTATGTAAGAAGACGCATCATTAACTAAAGTACAATAGCTGCTTTTCGCGCCAATTCACCCGCAAACTCGTGCAAAATATTTGCCAATTGTCGCGAATGTGGTTTATAGCAATCGACTGCAATTCAAGAGGAAAACACACACTCTACGAACACACTAACTTTCCTACTGGAATTAATTAACAACTCAAATGAATTAGTTTTGTCAGACCTGTAGGGCCACAATAATGTATTGAGTTAGCTGCATAAGATAACATATATAAATGAAATGACCGTCAGGGTAACTGCAAAATGAGAATACAATTTTAGAATGGTCTAAAAGGTCCTAGTACTGGATCAAATATAACTAATGACTTATAGGATATTTAATACAAATTATAGTCTTCGCTGTCTCAGCACACGCCAGCTCCAATGCAATGGCTCCTGTCATATATTCTAATACTGGCACTGCCTGGCTGTGACTCTAGGAGCAGACTCTCATACTGCTGGTAACATCTGAATTCTGACATACAATTACAATGCATACCATTTTTCCCTGGCCATCAAGAACCAGGGAATATCAAATAGAGCGTTGCATGGTGGACAAAGTCCGGGTAGCTATTAGCTGGAGCTCGTCATTTCTAGGCTCCTCATATAGATGGACTGCTCTATTGCGTCTCTGTTCCGATCTGGCTCGAAATTAGCCGACCACTCCGCAGTGGATACTTTTCTGCATGTGATGATGGACATAGGTATGGGCTGACTTTTATAATGTCTAGCCACCTGCAACTACCGTCCAAATCCCTAGATTTGATTGGTGCAGTCATGCGAGCTGCAGCTCGCAGTATTAATTTATTCTATTGTGTAAGCCGGTTACGGCCTTGCACTAAGACAGACAAGGTCGTCTTCTAAATAGGTTAATAACAATTAAATCCAAAATCTTATTAACTTGACTCAGCACAATTCGTGCTTTCACGAACCACTGAATGTCAACAGTCAATTACAACCACCTCACACCCTCTAACAGTGCTATCGAATCACGAACTGGAGCTGCTCTGCCATCCCTGGTTTACCTACACATATTCCTTTTTAACCATCTACAGTTTTTATGTTAAAAAAACACTCAAAACATGTTGCTCACTAAAACAGCTCAAGGACACTTCACTAGGTAGTTTTAAAAAAAACAACTCTGAATTCAACCCGTGGCCTAGCACGGCATTTATACACTTAACCTGCTCTTGACACATCCCCCACCCCAGTGGAAATTTTAAGAAAAATTTACACGATAAGATCTAAGAAACTCCAACGATATGAAAACGACTCTGATATTGTGGTGGGGGCTTAAGTACTAAAGTAGAAAAACTAGCCCTAAGATGGATAAAAAAGAATTTGACTAAGAACGTGCATAGTGGATGGACACAAACTACACAAGTATTGATGCAACGTTCTGTAGAATCTAATCTATCAAAATATATTGTCACTTCATCTAATCATACTTCTGATGAACATTTATAATAATACTTAATTATTTCACTGTATACTCCTGAATCAAAGTATAACCATATTTACACAGTCACAGTATCATAGTCCTCACATTCACTTATGTCCCCATAAATCATGACTGCATAAAAACAAAAGACTAACTTTTAACAAAATTTTATGAGAAAGATAAAACTGATAGTGGACCATAAAAACTTTGCCCGAAAACATTCACAAGGTGACTTTCAAAATAAGGAACCTCTCAGTCAGGCAGTGTATAATAGTTTTGAAGCAGTTCAAAATTGAAGTGACAGTTTAAAAGTCATGACTGCATAAATAATGTGTATGAAAAAAATGTAGACCAGTCGCCTAGGGCAACCCGACAGATTTATTCTGGGTCGTAAATTAAATTTTTCGTTTCGTTCCCTGACCCTGAAACTTTTTAAAGTCTCCCATGTAAAAGTAATGATTTTGACCGGAGGTAACTGTTTGATAGGGCTGGGCGGCACCAGTACTTTTCAGTGCCGCGATTCCAGGCTCTGGCACCATAACTTCTCGTTGGAGTCGACACCGATTCCAATAATGTCACGGCTCCTTGCCGAGAGCTTCCAACACTGGTGTCGATTCTAACCTCGACACTGACCCGGAGGAAGTGACACCAGGGAGGCAGAATTAATTCTCTAAATATTTAAAATCTTTATAATGTACTATTTGCACGTACCAAATGTAAATTGAGCAGTGGTAATGAGAAAGAAAACTAGAGAGCCGCCGTAGTATCGGCACCAGACGAAGTACCGGTACCAGGTTCTGGTGTCGGAGTCGTGAGATAAAGCTCAGTGCCTAGGGAGTCGACACTGGTGTCGGAGCCGTGCCCAGCACAACTGTTTGATACATGTCACCGAAAACGCTCTATTGCTTTAGGGTCTTTCATAAACTCCGAAGCATCGGCGCAGTGGTGTAGTGGTCAGAGTGTTTGAGGTTGGTGGGAGAAGAGTTTGAATTTCGGTTTTACGGCACACCGGCACGACAACGGCCACTTTGCGCTTTTCACGCTTATTTGGATACTATTTATGTCTGGTATTCAGAGCTTCTTTCACAAGTGAAACCAAATAGTTCCGTATAAATTTCATCACTCTGATAAAATTCTCAAAAGTTGCTTTGTATAAATCTGAAAAAAGAGTCCTGTAAATGCGCGCAAACATTTTTAAATCAAGTTGTAGCCAGAGGTCTTAGGTTCAAATCCCGCACAGGCCGTACATTAATTGACCGATTACCTTAAACAATTTGAGGGTATCGTCTCGCCTCCCTGCTTGCATCTTTAAAAACAACAACAACAAAAAATCTCCCATTTCCTCAGATTTACATCTGAAGACTACAGGAGAAGAACGCCAGTTGTCACAAAATGCCAGTTTTCTTGGTACATCCCTCAGCTTTTAACTAATAACTAACTTTGTTCCTCTCATATCGAATAAGTGAAAAACAACCGTTGTCCAGCAATGGGATTAGGAGCAAATTTAGATATGGCATCCTGTTTTCAACCTTTGGACTTTCAAACTTTGAAATGGGAATTCTCCAGACCTTCATTTTGTGACAACTGGCGTTTTTCCCATGCAGTCTTAATTTAACCCTCACGCTGCGAGAGGCGTCGAAATACGGCATCGACTTTCCAGGCATTCCTTCTGCACGGGCGTATCAATACGGCATGGTCAAACTGACCGCACCGCGCGCAAGCCGTATCTTCACGCATCAGGTCACTGTCCTCTTTGAGACGTAACCACCGTGTTATTGCTCACTATATCTTTTCTAAAACAAAGGTATTGTGACAAGGACATGTGAACCACTGGTCGGAATCACAAAGACTAAGCGTTCAAAGGCTCTCCCCACACTAGCAAAAGTAAATCGACATGCGAACAGTTGCTCAACAAATTTGCAGGACCATCTCATTTTCTCACAAGCTGACCATCTTCTAGAGTTGTCTGTATCTAAGAACCAATCAGAAACAAGCTCTGAAATCACCTTGGCCCCAAATGCCCACATTGGTTCATTAGTGTGTGTCAATCTGGCTGAAACCATTGATTAAGAAAAAAATTGGGTCGTGGTTCAGAAGTTCAAGTTACTGTCGTACGAGTGTCTTTTGTGTGAGATAAGATAAGAATCACTTTTATCATCCCATGAGAGAAATTCTCTTTTCACAGAGCGTTTATAACATATAAACGTTACATATATCTTACGTATCTCACGCATCATTACACAAACACTTATCACAACTCAAAAAATTCAAACACGGGCATACGTGAATTGACAGGAGAAGGAACCTAGGTAAAATATGGCAGGCATCAGGCGTCTTTTTGAGGCGAATTGCGGAGGGCAAAAATGATTTCCGCCAATATTATTCTAATACAATGTCAGACATACTGACTGAAAATGATATCTATCACCATCCATGAGCCTTATCATTCGAAAGCTCATTTCACATCACATATTTTGTAGTCATTTGAGGACTACGTTTCTGAACACAGTAGACCTATGTTCTTTTACAACTTTGAGCCGCAATTGAAACCACACAATTTTATGAAACTCTCTCTCTCTTTCTATCTCTCTCTCTCTCCCTCTCATAATTATCTTCATGGTGTTTGGATCTTTTGTTGCTGTTGTTGCTGTTGCTGTTGCTCATTAGAACTTTATTTCCACCCCAGCATCCCACCCCCTCCCACATCTCCCGCAACTGCGAGCCAAAGCTTTTAAAAAGACCGTGAAATTTATGTTTAAAACCTCGCCTTGACCATGAGAAAGTGATCTAATGATTGGGTTTATTGTTGCTGTTCTTGATGTTGCTGTTGTTTTGGGGGGGGGGGGGGGGCGGTGTTTAATATCGACCAGCGATAAATTGAGAAGACCCATAAGTATTATCTAAGCCAAATACGTTAATGGTCCATAGACATCATCTACAGCTTGCTTAGCACAACTGTGCTTCATGGGATAATCCATGTCAAGACCACATCAACAAAGTAATAATACTTACTAATCACAGATCCATTTAGTCCACAGCTTCCCTGGCGTCAATAGTAGAAATCTCTCTTAACTGATTCACTCCCATGAATCGCTCTCAGCGGTGCATACGAAAAAGCACTGGGTTCAAATGTTACATGAAAAGTACACACACTCACACAAAATATCTGATTTTAAATTTCCAATAATTTGGCATTTTTCTGAATCTCACAAAATTTCGTATAGCCTCACCACTGATCCTTGACTTTCAGAGTCGGTGTTATGAGCGCTGTGGTCATCTTAAAGAAACACTACGAGTGAAAGTATTCTATTCACTCTCCAGAAGAATGAAAAAGAGCGGTGTACAAAGACCATCTGACTTGAAAAAAGCAAAAAAAAAAAAGCCTCCCAGCAACGTCAGCTGTGCCAACCAAATCTCAAAATATAATGTTTACACTTGGTAATGACGCTGAATCGACAACAAAAAATATCGAACAAATCATGCGTGTGGCCACAGCACTCGTCCGTTACATAGTAGTGAGCTATAGGTGAGCAGAGAACACAAATCAGTCTTTTCTCTCTTCAGCTTTGTAATTAGACCAAGGTCTTCTTCAAGAAAACCATAAGTTTAACCAGAAATAAACCTTCAATAACTATAAATTTAAAACAAAAACAAAAAACATTATACACAACTGAACTTCTGTCTAGTTTGAACTTTCAAAATCGAAATGCTCACAACTCACACACACACAGACACACACAAAACAACAAACAAACAAAAACATGAAATAAAAATTGTGACTATTGTTCTGTCAAAGAATTGTTAAAAGATAAATAACTAAAAAAAAAAAAAAAAGTGGCACGGGGACTCCAGCACACATTACCCTACTTAGCTACACTAGATGTGCCGTTTGACTATGTGGTTGCGAGAGCACTTTTCCCATGACATGGACGATCCTAAGTCTAATACCCTAAAGTACCAGTTGCCCCTTAAGATCTAAGGAAGTAGGTTCTAATCCGTATGTTTTGTCCGGCCTACCCCCGACCAAACTCCACCCCAACTCTCAGTCCCTCAGTAGCGCCTTAAGGGAGGAAACTCGCCAGACCCTAAGCTTTACAGACTAGTCGGGCATGACTAGCCGTGCGAGTACCTTGGTCGACCGCCGACCTCGACGCTACATGGAAGCAGGAGCCAGTGACCACCCGGGTTTCCCCAAAGTGGCTGTTCTGTACTATAAATACATTTAGGTTTTTCTTATATGACACAGAATCCACACCTTGTCTGCCGTTATGGGTTTGACCTCATTATGCATAAACTCATAGATTAAATCCATCCCTTTATCAACACTACTAAAAACACCTCGTTTTAATTCAAACCTTTGTGCTTATTAATATTTTTTAAGATGAATGTCCCTTGATGCGGCATAGCTACATAATTTTGCATTCTCAAAAAGACTATACCCCTGTTACATGATTATCGTCCTTTGTCCTTGACAAAATCTTAGTTTTTACTATAAACCAGAAGTGGATTCGATACTATTATTTATTCGAATACATATGCCATTGTTGAATGTGACAACAAATCAATGCCTATTTTTTGGAAAATTCCGTGTCTCCATTTCTGTTTTGCAATCACATTTTCCTCATAATTAGCCGCCAGCTCTCCTCCCCCCACCCCACCCTTTTTTTTCCCATACATGTTTCTTTTTTTGTGTGTGTGAATCTATACAAGACTTGAGAATGACTTCATGTCAGATCCCTAATATTAAAGTAAATTCATTATCAAGTGAACTAAAAGCGATGTCGAAATTAACATAGGAAGGCGGGGTGAGCATCCTTGTCCCTGGACACTTTCAAACTCACTGACCTTCAAATTGGAAACAAGATACAAATGAACCCAAGAAACAAAACAAAACATCAAGGGAATTGATGCAGTTGTCAACTCAGACTGTCAATAGCTGTACATCGATGAATAAGAATGAACCAAAGAAAATCTTACGGAACAAATATACAACCCCAAACTCATATAATACCAGGCCTGACAAACACCATTAATGAGAATTATAAAAATACAAGGAATCTGTCAGCTGGATATAAAATAAAACAAAAATGATGTCTGCGAAATGCTCTCGGCATCCATCAAATCTATATTACAAAAAACTCGCCACTCATACGACACGGATTTGAGTGAAATTTTGAAGATAACTGCCTTTTCAGTCTGCAAAAGGTTCTTTTTTAAACTTGAAGACTTGAAATGGTGGGCAAGTATTTTCTTCGTGTTTACTTTGTGTCTCTGATTTCATCCAGATCCTTTATTTTTCACCAACACAGAAGCCCATGATGTTATCAATTTCTGCCTAAGCTAGAACAACCATGCTGAGTTGACACTGCACAATGGTGGACAATGGTTGTTCTATAATGACTCGGATTGATTCGGATCATTGGGTCGAGTGATTCATTTGAACCTAACAACGACAGGAACTGTGTCACTAATGGGTCCTAACAGGGAGAAGCACTGATTTTTTTCTTACCGTGGGGTGCTGAGCCTGATCCTTGCATTATTCCCTTATACCAGTCCCTCATCAAAGTCTGCTCCGCCGGCTCCTTTGCGCTATGAGCCTCATGCAAGAGGCAAAGCAAAGGTGATATGAGAGCCAAAAGGGAGAAGGAGCATCGGCGGATCCAGCAGTACCATGACAACATGACCCTACAAAAGAGGAGGGTAAATGAGAAGCAGATGAAGCGATACTATGCCCAAAAAGAAGCAAAGCAGGAAGCAGCTCCGAAAGCCTCACAAGTTGCTGAACAGCCTAAAATGACCAAAACATCAGGCCACAATTTTAAAATGAATTTGAAGAAAGACATTCTTAGTGGTATTCAGATCTAATATTCATACTTGATATGGTGCACAGTCCACAACTTCAATCGTTTCCACACATTCATGACGATTAAAAGCTTGCTTAAATTTCTGTTAGCGGATAATATTAAATGATTGAAAAGTAGTTTGCATTGAAAATTTAAATTGTAAACAAAAAGCAAAACAAACAAACTAGCAGATATTTTTTAATTTCTCACAATCCATAATATTCATCATATCTCTTGGCTTGCCAGAAAAGTGCACAAGAAGTCAACTTTATCTTCATCAAAATCTCAACAGTTTGAGAACTTGTGCATAGGTGTAAAGCAGTCTGTACCAACGGAACGTCCACATTATTATTATTTATCAGAAATACCCTATTTGATCTGTTACATTGTAAAGGACAGTAGATCTGGATATGATGTGAGGATTAAATGAAGTGAATCAATTCAATGTGACATTATATGCCAACTACTCAAACTCTTTGATTAGTGGGTTTCGTTCTATATTTAAGTTTTAGTCACAGTGTTTCCTCGTTCAAATCTGCGTTTTTTACACTCTTGAATGTCTCATTTCCATTTTGTTTTGCTTAGTATTTTGACGTGTTTTATCTAGGACTTCTGTTTTATCAGGGTCAGTTGAGGGAAGAAGAAACTAATGACTAGAAAATGTAAAAATGTCCAGGTAATACGGAGTAAACAGAAATAGTTGCGGTATAAAATATGAATAAAATGTCTTTCATTTGTTTGTATTTACCAATGCTCTGAAATAATTTGCTGTTCTTGCTTTGTATCATCCAGCCGATGATCACTGTTGCAGAGAACTCCAATTTCATATATAGTGACAGCTCCTGTGCCAGTCATGAATGTGAAGAGTAGCCTGGTCTTACAGGCGTCTGAAAAGAAAAGAAATAGCAAGTAAAGTCACAGCACTGGGGTGCTTAAGCATGGCGCGAGGTGATGTGTAAAGGTTAGCATTGTTATTGATGTAACCAAGGGACCTCAATTGAATTCTATCAATTATGGAAAGTATATTAGGAAAACAAAACTTAAAATATCCCAAACAAACCCATTCCTTTTTTATACTCAGTGACCAACATGTCGTCAGTTTCACGACAAATGGGCGAATAGTTAACATCTTTTGTGGTTATGAAAAGTATATTGCAGGGGGCTTTACCCAACACAAGCAATTTTGCTAAATCTCATTTAGTTTTCAACACTGAATTTCTCGCAGCACTGATTTTGGCACGCGGTTCGCTCCTTCATTATACAGAGAAGTTAAGCTTTCGCCTTTTCCTTGTACAGCTATTGGTATGTATTCGCCCTTTGTCCTTAAGCCGACCATGTATTACACTGGGGAATAAATCTTAAAAGTGGATGATGTGGCCAAAAAAGACCGATTTCAGATTTTAATTCGGTTAAATTGCCATACACATTTGCGCAACATTACAGCATTACATTGTAGGAAGTTGTAGCAGCGACTCGCTTCCTAATAAAAATGTATTTAACATGAAGTAATGCTTTGTTTGGTTATTACCTGAAGAATAATTATTTTATAGCGTAGACTTACTGCCATTATAAGACTACAGCCACGTTGGAACTACTGAAGTTTAAACAATACGACACGGTGTCTGCAATGCTTACCTTGTTTCAAAATCTAGTCCATACGCAAATTCTAGTTACCATTAAATCAAAATTGTCTTACTAGATAACATAACATTTTACACAGGTAATATTCGTGTGTATTTATTGATAAATAAGCTTTGGAGACATCCGAGGCTTCGGTTTCATTTCAGAAGCTAATTTGGTCCAATTTTTTACTTAAATAGTAAAATGCAAATTAAACAGCAATGCTGGATGATCAAATCACTTGATCAGATAATAACGAAACAATTCTTTTACTATTGTTTCACCAGTCACTGTTGCACTATGTATGGGGTGTGCTTAACGTAGCCTTTAATCCAGCCAATTACCTTATGTCAATCCAACGTAGATTACCGTAAGGGCAGTTTTTCCTACATGAAACCGACGTCGGTGCGTTGTAGTAACCAGCGGATCTACGTAGGAACTATATCATTCCCATCTGCAAACTTGACGTCAGTCCTACGCCTTGGATTTCCGTAAGGTTGCTGGTTGGGTAAAGATTGACATGAACGGAGCTGGAAATCCAGTTGCATAAAACAACAACAAAGAAAAAGGGTAAACTTGATTACGTTATTAATATATATTTCCTTTGATTCTTCAGATAAAGCGTGCACGTCACAACTAATCCATGCAAATGAGCCGATATATTAAATAATGTATTTGTCGAGATTTCAGAGGGGTGAGATGCGGATGGATGACGACGTCCACTTTACAAGTTAGCTGGCACATTGTCAAAACTGATACATGTATTTAGAGTGCTCCTCCCGGCCCGCTTTTCAAATAAAAAACGTGGGCCAATATTTCATTTTAAAAAAAAGTAAGCTCGAGTTATCACTATTCTATCTCTTCCTCCAAATAAATAACCTGTAAAGGTAATTAATCAATAAGCACTCACCATGTCATGCGGGACAACACACTCATCCTTGATCGCAGCTAAAACTGTGAGATCTCCAACACCCAAACCCTATGGAAAGGGTTTTTTAATGGTGTTCCGTGTGCATCAGTAAGCCTATAGCAGCTAGTCGTCTTTGAAAATGACACTGTGCTCAACCAGAGAGTAAGTATATGCAATCATACTTGTCAAGAACAGATTTAATTCATAAATGTTTCCACTGACTAAATTTTTGTGAGAGAGCAGTGAGTAATTTTTACAAACGTAATTATTGTGCGAGCCAGCATAACGTGGTCTCGTAAACAATTTGTTTTGAACAGTTTTTTTCCTAAAAGATAGACAGAAGGTGTGGGGAAGGATAGACGGACAGCGTAGGTGTGCATGGCTGAGCACGTTTTATATCTCGTGTTTTGAACTAGGTTTAGTAGAGAGGGAAGGGGTGAGTAGGAATTAAATGTTATTGAGACGTCTGTTGACGTACAGAAAATACGGTGATCCAGAGTAAAAGCTCGCGGTTTTGAACATGTTAAGAATTTATTGCTATAAAATTACATTTTATTGTCTTGAGTGATTCGACCTTTGATGTCGACCCAAGGTCGTTGCGTAGGGCTGTTACTTAAAATAACTCAGTTCGGCAGCTGAGCTAGAAGTGGTTGCACCAATCACAATCCAGGAATTAGACGGTAAGCTGCAGATGCAGTCCAGTATTTAAGGCCATACAGAACTTAGTTCTGGGCCACATGTAGACAATCCATTTACGAGGTGGACGGCGAGCTCTCAGCCAGATGAGAAGTCATAGAGACGCAGCGATTGAGCTGATATGTACAGTGATGGAGCATTGTCAGAAATCTACGCTCCTGAGCCCAAGCCTACTTGTTTGAGCATTAAACCCACAGCGCTAATATGCGCCGAATGGTGAGCTAAAGATTTTAATTCCATGCTGAATTTACAGCCACCTACACATGTAGACTGTTGACCAGTACTGCCAGACCACATGCATTTCCCGCGACCACGTGTGAACTACACCAGAGCGCGCCTGGCAGAGACGCTATATAAATATGTTTTAGTATGAAGAGAGATAGAACTTTAAACCTTACAGGATCCGTCGCCCTCGGGCGCGGATTCTTTCGAATGTAAATTTATTGTGACTTAGATAACTTCATGTTACATTGCCTTAAGTACTTCATAGTTGCTCCTCAGCTTAGTTGAGCATTTTCAGTTGCTATTGTATTCGCTATCTATTGTATATTTTATCTTTGAATTTGTTAGATATATAAACTTTGCAGTCTGTTACTCAAATTGATTTATTTGGTTTTTAGAGTGAAAGTTGTTTAATTGTTGTTGTTTTTTTTGTGCTCGTGTGATTGGGAAGCGGACCTCTTGATCTATATTCCCCAAAATCCCGATCCGCGACAATACTCTTTGGTTCAACTGCATTTCCTTCAGAGCGGAAAGAAGTTAGCTTGTTTGGAAATTCACAAACAGCACGCACAAAACCGTTATTTTCCGTGGTTTTGAAGAATTGGATTGGGGGTGAAACGCACGTTTTTGCTCTTTATTTCATGAGAAAAAAAGCCTTGACCCATTTCGGGGAACGCAAAACAAGACCATCTGATGGCCCATTCCATGTGTCGTGTTTTTGGAGGAAGTACAGGCTGCAATAAAACAAATAAAGAATGGAAAATCCCCTGGATTAGACAACATACCAGGTGAACTCCTGAAACATACCAGCGAATCAGGAATAAAAGCACTCCACCAAATGATCTGCAAAATTTGGCAGACAAATGAATGGCCAACAGACTGGAAGCTACAAGAATTCGTCATGCTATACAAAAGCGGCAATGTCAAAGACTGTGGAAATTATAGAACCATCGCCCTCATCAGTCACACCAGCAAAATCCTGCTCATAATCATACTCAACAGAATGAAATCTAAGGTAGAAGAGGAACTATCAGAATGTCAAGCTGGTTACAGGACCAACAGAGGAACCGCTGACATGCTCTTCATACTACAAATAATGATTGAACAGATAAGAAGCAATGGAAACGAAGCCTCCATCACGTTCATAGACTACAGCAAAGCGTTCGACAGCGTTAGGCACCATCACCTGTTCGATATAATGATTAAGATGGGATTCCCGAAACACCTTGTGACCCTGATCGCTGCACTATACCACGAACAAAAGGCAACGATTAGATGGAACAATGAGAACTGTCCATATTTCAACATCGAGAAAGGAGTCAGACAGGGTTGCATACTTTCACCTCATCTTTTCAATATTTATACTGAGCAGATCATGAGAAACGCAGACATAGAAGATATGGGAATAAAGATCGGAGGCCGAAACATCACAAACCTTCGCTACGCTGATGACACAGCTCTTATGTCAGATAACATCACCAGCATGAAAAGAGTGTTGCACAGAGTGGATGAAGCGGGCAAGACAGCAGGCCTACACCTAAATGCTAAGAAAACGAAAGTCATGCATACTGGAACAGGGCACCATGAACACCAGGAGATACTAGTAAACAAAACAGTACTAGAAAAAGTGACTGATTTCAAATACCTAGGATCACATAAATCGCAAGATGGAAGCTGCTCAAAGGACATAAAAACAAGGATAGGAATGGCAAAACACAAAATGGTTCAACTAAACAACATTTGGAAGGATAGAGGCACACCAACGGACCTCAAAGTGAACATACTTAAGTGCTTGATCTGGCCAGTCCTACTATATGGTTGTGAAGCCTGGACACTCAAAAAGGCAGACATAACAAGATTGGAGGCAGCTGAAATGTGGCTTTACAGAAGGCTACTCAGAATAAGTTGGACAGAAAGGAGAACAAATACAAACATCTTAGAACAGCTTGGCACCACCAGAAGAATAACACCTGAAATAAATAAAAGAAGACTTGCATACATCGGCCATGCGGCCCGAAACAAAAGCACGGCCCTTATGATATCAATCCTTCAAGGAAAGACAGAAACAAAGAGAAAACAAGGAAGACCACCCATTACATATCACGATAACATCAAGAAAGTCAGCCAGCTGGAAATAAGTGAACTAACTAGGAAAGCTAAGGACAGGATTGGGTGGAGGAGATTTTGTCGTGACATCCACTGTAGCAGCTAACATCGATGACGATGAAGCCGACAGGTGACAGGTGTGACCGGTTTTTCACCTCGCATTTCTTCCAGAACAAATCATTAAATGGGATATTATGTAAAGCTTTCGACTGAAAAAAAACCAACACAAAATAACACCACTTTACAAGTTTTATCTTCAATTAAAAAGTTAAAAAACTTAAAGGTAAGATCTAAGTCATGGTGCTTAACTTGGCGTGGCGTGTGTTACATTCACAAAAAGTGCTTTTCTAGTTTAAGTAACATTTTACGGACCTCCTGTGAATGTAGTCCAAGAATTTCATCTAAACTTTTAGATAATACTTGTACATGATTGCTATGAAATTCTGTATCTCATAATTCTTACATTTTTAGATGATCTAGACCAAAAAGTGTCATGACGTAAAGCATGTGTTACATCTTCACTTTCAAGCGCTTTTTTTTTTTTTTTGCTTAATTATTTACAATAATGCATTGTGTTTTGTTTTGTACATGTACATGGTTTTCATATACCTCAAATAAAAATTGCTAGAGAAAAACTTCAAGAAGTGAAGAGTGGTGTGTGTTACACAGAACCAATGATGCGTATTGGATTCTTTCTGGTCAAAGCCTAAGTCGGTAATGGAATTTTCTTATTATATTTATATTGTCAAAATGTCAGTGCAATAAAAGAAGGAACAAAAACCATTGATCACACCATTTACTTGTTATTAAACATATAAGTGCAAATTATATCGAATATATTTGCTCCTCAATATGAAAAAAATTATTGCAGTCAGAAAACATGCGGTAAAAAATAATATGAAACCCGGTTCGTTTTCTTCTTCTGAAGACATTTCCTTGACACAAAATCACTTTAGAAGTTAAACCAATGATTTTTTGTTTGATATTTCAAATTCCTTATTTTCTCATACTGGTTGACATTTCATGGAATGGGTCTGATGCAGAGTGAGTCGCTGAATGTTTCCGTGCTCGTGGGTAGGCTACTGGCGGGTGTGTGAGTTCGTGAGTTCATTGAGAGTGAGAGAGTGAGTGAATGAAAGTATAAATGAGTGAGAAATGTTTGAAGAACTGACTGTTGCAGTAGTATTTTATGTCAGTTTCTCACCCGCATTTCTCCTTTTCTATTTGGTCTTCCTACTGACTTTTTACTTTTCTTTCTTGTTTCAAATCATTATTTATCGCTCATGCTGTTCTTTATGGCTTGAAAACATAACATGCCGTTCATTTACTACTGTCTATGCTTCTCGACAAAGACTGAATAAATTTATAAATGGCATGTCACAAGTGTCGCGATGTGGGTTACATGGGGATATTTCGACTGACACTCTTTCGAGGTCCGCTCCCACAATCGACGAACACACAAAAATAAATACTTGCACTCTAAAAACTAAATAAATCAATTGCTTTCAATTTTAGCAGAACTGTAGGGCAGTTTAATTACAGGAATTAATGTAACAAATATAATTATAAATATATATATCAATTCCAAGGCAACTGAATCTAACTAATGAAACTACCGCTTTTATAAAGACTAACGTATTCAATCTAACTACTTGCAGGTCATATGAGTTATATGGCAAATAGAATCCGCGCACGTGGCGACGGATATAACAGTTTAAATTCTATTAATTCAATGAGACATGTTATGATATGGACATTTCCTCTAGACACGCCATGGAGAATGCTTGTACAACCATGCGTTGTCTGGCGGTAGCTCTGAAACTGTCTTCAAAAGTAAGTAGAACGGTTCACTTTCATCATTACAAATTAGTATGGACTCTCACCATGCGGCCCTCACTGGGAGTGAGAGCGCTGGATGTAAACGCTGTGGGTTTATATCAAACCAAGTAGCTTAGGCTCTGGAGCTTTAAATCAGGCCCCTCACAATGGACTGCTCAACTGCGTCTCTATGTCTCTCATCTGGCTGAGGACTATCGCCGACCACCTCGTAAATGGATTGTCTACATGTGGCCCAGAACTAAGTTCTGTATGGCCTTAAATACTGGACTGCATCTGCAGCTTACCGTCTAATTCCTGGATTGTGATTGGTGCAACCACTTCTAGCTCAGCTGCCGAACTGAGTTATTTTAAGTAACAGCCCTACGCAACGACCTTGGGTCGACATCAAAGGTCGAATTACTTCAATACAATATAATATAAATTTTATAGCAATAAATTCTTAACATGTTCAAAACCCCGAGCTTTTACTCTGGATCACGGTTTTTCTGTACGTCAACAGACGTCTCAATAACATTTAATTCCTACTCACCCCTTCCCTCTTTACTAAACCTAGTTCAAAACACGAGATACAACAAGTGCTCAGTCATGCACACCTACGCTGTCCGTCTATCCTTCCCCACATCTTCTGTCTGTCTATTATAAAAAAAACTGTTCAAAACAACTTGTTTACGAGACCAAGTTATGCTGGCTCGCACAATAATTACGTTTGTAAAAATTACTCACTGCTCTCTCACAAAAATTTAGTCAGTGGAAACATTTATGAATTAAATCTGTTCTTGACAACAAGCCTCTGCAGTTCATCCGTGAAACACCTGCTGCATATTTCCACTTTTCCTGGACACTGTTATTTGATCTTATTAAATTTGGGGGGCTGAAACCTGAACCCCAGCCCAAAGTATGATTAACGAAAAAACTGTGAAAGGCGTAAAGTGGCTGCTAACGTGCTGACGCTCCATTAAACCCAAACTCAAACCCACTTTTCCTGATAATCCGAACGATTCGCCACCTCCTGCATTGTTCTTATCATTTTCTCTGGCCTGCTGAAGTGTTGTTCTCTGGCCTGCTGAAGTGTTGTTCTCTGGCCTGCTGAAGTGTTGTTCTCTAGCTTCCAAAAAGCTGTTGCTAAGAGACGTGGTCAAATTACAAAGTCGGAATAGAGAAAATAGTTGCGTTCACTGCTCAGGTGTAGCTTACTGTGTAAACTACTACGGTTCCCTAGCAACAACCTTTCCACAATAGTTTTTCTAGAATGTGGCATTGGTCTGGTTTCTTTGCATAATTTCTAAGCATCTGAACTGTATAAAATGATTGTTCCCCCTTATTAAATTACTGTACATATTCCCAGCTCTCTGATCGTTGCACGCTGTGCAGTCTTTGCAAGATGAAAAGAAAAGGCCTGTGGCAAAGAGAACCCTCAGTAAGACGTAAGAAAATTAAATGTATAAACACGTGGACATTGCATGGCAAATGTGCAAAATTCTTTTTTCTTTTTTTTTTATGGATTTCAACTTGTTATCCCAATTTTGTTATGAATATCGTCCGTCTTCAGCAAGTGAAAGAAAAAAATTAATACCAGTATTTACAACAATTTGCTCACACGGACTTCTGACTGTAAACAAAAAGTGTTTCTGTATCTTTTACAATGTCATTGCTTGTTTGTTTTTTTTTCAAACAGTTCAGATCACTACACAATGATCACTCCACTTCCTTCTCCTCCAATCCTCCAAAATAACACATCAATGGTAGACCGCGTACATCTATTGGATTATGGTCTGTGTACCTTTATATTATTATAATTAAGCCTGTAGCCTACCTTGCCATTGTTTTTGTGTCCCCGCTATACCCCATCCACACTGGCGGATCTACTATGAAACTAATAAAGCTTAAACTCCATGGCCCCTAATTCCGGAGCAGCCCTGAAGATACTTTTTTTTAATGAGTGAATTTTGAATGTTGCCCAACTGTTGCTGGTTGCGAAATGGCTCCATAACAGTTCAAGCTTCAAGGTCCCCGAATGTAGGTCCACTACTATTCATACATCCATCCTTCCACTCTTTTCCCACCACGATCCTATCCATTAACCATCTACATACAGTACATATACTCACTTACCTATCCACCCACCCAACTATCAAGCCATCCAACTAACTACACTGTACATGTGTGTTACTCTCAAATCACAAATTTCCAGGATTGCTAATCACAAAGCCCCCAAACTCCCACCTTTAGAGCCGTGCACTCACCATCTTCATCATTATCATCATCACATCATCTCTGTTCATTAAGATCATCAAAATCACTAAATACCTTTCCTTAGGATTGAAATTAATACCATCATTGTGACCTTTACCATCCCAGCCAGTAACCCTACGCCAATCTGACGTACATTTCCAAAGGATTGGTAGGAGTACCATAAGGACAGGTTCCCTGTGTCAGACCGAGCTCAGTGTAACGTCGTAACCAGTCAATCTATGTCGGAAGGACATCATTCCAATATGCAAACGTGTCGTCAATCCCATGCATCGCATTTCCATAGGGCCATGGCTAGGATAGTTTTGTTCACTATATCGTCTTCTACTTTCATCACTGTCATGTTTTGGAAAGTTTTTTAAGTTCTTTTATCATCATCATCATTATTGTCGATACCATCTTGCTCTTGACCTTTTGATCGTTAAAAACATTAAAGTTGATGGATCTTTTCAAAATATGTGCAATAGTATCAATTTTCTTGTCATGTGCTGTTGTGCCCATTGTTCTCTTGTGCCTTCTTCTTGCTCCTTTTTTCATTCTTTTTGCCCCTATCCTTCCTTCAGAGATGAAATTTAATGACAATTAAGGTTGTCGGTGTACTTTAAGATGTTGTACATTTAATAGTCAAGAAATAAATGAATGCATTGAATGATGACTGAACTTCATGTGTGATTAATACACACAGTAGTCAAGTAATACCAGTTGTTTCACGTAATTAGGATTCATGATTCTTGTGAAATCAAGTCTCAAAATTTCTCTTGTCTTATTCACACAGGCCTCTTGTGGAGAAACTAAGATACACTTAAAGAATTATACAGAAAAACAAAAGAATTTTCAATGTCATTTTTTTTTTCATGCGGAGTTTATTTTCAGATACATTTGAGACATAGAGCAGACAAGCCTTTTTGTTTCTGATCTGCTGTAGTTATAACCAATACATAAGAACAAATGCACTCACTAAGGGAAAGGATGTTGAGAATGATAGAAAAGCAATGAGTATGATAAGAGGAAAAGCTCTTTGTTCATATGTTATCTCTGCCCATGAAACATTTTCATTAAGGTTAATAATAAAAATACTCTGGGGCTTATTTGCTGCAAACAAAGTAGCAATAACAGATCGATCAATGGATGGATGAATGAGTGAATGGGTGGGTGGATGGATAATAATAATAATAATAATATATACATTTATATAGCGCCAGGACTAAAACATTAAAAGCTCTAGGAGCTGTACACAGTAAAAAATCATAAAAGCACATTCAAATAAACTTACACACACAGACAAACTAGTTTTATACATCCATAGCAAGCTATAAAATTCAGTTTTTAAAAAGAAATGTTTTTAACCTGTTTTTAAATATGTTTAGAGAGGCAGAATTTCGAACCTCTTGTGGTAAAGAATTCCACACACAGGGACCAAAACAACTAAAAGCTCTATCTCCATAATTTGATGTTTTACACCTGGGAACAACCAGTTTGTTTTCTGTAGTAGATCTTAAAAATCTATCAGACTCATGTTTTTTCAAAAGTTCCGAAAGATAGGAGGGAGCTGAACCTTCAAGACATTTGTAAACCAAAACTGCAGCTTTAAATTTTATTCTGTTTTCAACAGTAAGACAGTGAAGTTGGTCAATAAGGCTTGAGGCAGATTCTCTTTTTGATTTTCTAAAAATCAGTCTAGCTGCATTATTCTGAATTATCTGAAGGCGTTTTATTTTGTTGCTCGGAATTCCAAAGAGCAGAGAGTTACAATAATCAAGCTTTGAAAACATAAGTGAAGTGATAAGTATTCGAGTTGCCTCTTGGGGTATGAATAGACGAATAGAGCTGATGTTTTTTAATTGTAACATTAATGATCGACATAATGAACTTATTTGATTTTCCATGCTGAGATCTGATTCTAAAATTGTGCCTAAGTTTTTAACTTTATTCACGTTTGCTACAGTGCTTTCACCAAGATTTAATTTTACATTTTTAATTGCAGTAATTTGTCTTTTCTTTCCAATAATCATAACTTCTGTTTTGTCTTCATTTAGCTTTAGTTTGTTTTGGTTCATCCATTCTTTTGTGTCCATAATACACTTTTCACTATCTTTTATAACATTGTCAACATGACCTAAAGTCGTACCAGGGTGATATAGTTGGACATCATCAGCATACTGATGGTAATAAAAACCATGATCTTTAAAAATATTAGACAGGGGCCCAATGTACATAATAAAGAGAGTGGGACCTAAAACTGAGCCTTGTGGAACACCATATGGCAGTATGTATTCTTTTGATTTTATGTTATCTGTTACAACAATTTGTTTTCGGTCACATAGATAGGACCTGAACCATTTCAGAGCTATACCAGAGATCCCATAGGTTGCTTCTAATCTGCAAAGAATAATTTCATGATCTATAGTGTCGAAGGCAGCTGATAGATCAAGAATGTTTAAACACGAAACCAAGCCCTTGTCCAGTAATCCAAACAAATCATTAACAATCCTCAATAAAGCAGTTTCAGTGCTACAATTTGCACGATATGCTGACTGGAATGATTCACAGAGAGCATTATTGTTTAGATGACCAAGTAGTTGTTTTAAAATTACTTTCTCTAAAATCTTTGATAAAAATTGAAGATTAGATACTGGTCTATAGTTTTTCAAGTTTTCAGAGTCAAGATTAACTTTCTTAAGCAAAGGTTTAACGAGTGCAACTTTATAGGTCTCTGGCACAGCACCTGTACATAAAGAAGTGTTAATAATTTTTGTGATGGATGGTAAAAGATCAGGTAAGCATTTTTTTAACAAGTCTGTGGGCATGGGATCTAGTTCACATTGCTTAGTAGCAGCAGAACAAATTATGTCATTGATTTCATCACTGGTAACTTCACTGAAACAAGAAAGATTATTCCCAACAAATACAGAATTTTCACTAGTTATATCACAACTACTTAAATTGTCTCTAATTTTTTCTATCCATGGATGGATGGGTGGATGGATGGGTGGATGGATGGATGGGTGGGTGGGTGAACAGGTAGATATAGAGAGACAATATGTGTATCTTTAAATCTTTTTTTCATCATAGTTTGCTGATAATTGATTTTACCCCACATTACAATTATCTCCATTGTTTGTTTCTTAATTTTGTATTCCTTAGCCTGTCTAAAATCAGCAAGGCTATTCCATTTCACAAAACAGGTTGTACTGATTATATCATATAATAGCACATTATTAATGTCTGCTACGATAGACAGACATGTTTTTACAATTTTAAATACATACAAAAAACATGAAAGAGGCAAACAAGAAATTCAAATTTCAGTTTTCAATTCTACATAAACAAAGTTACTTTTCGTAATAAAGAAATGGCCACAGAATGAACATAATTATACTTGAAACATGTAATAATTTGCTGCGGAACAATTAACAGACACATGAAAATTATTTTACGGATAGGAAATTATTTAGAAAATACTATGAGTTGAACTATGGACTATGATTTATGAGAACGCAGACATTTTTCATGGGTTAACACATTCTAATTCAGACGGCCAATGTTGGAAAACATTAATGGAAAAATAAAAATAAACATAAACGGATGGTCCAAGACTTTTGCCGCTGCTTGCCACTCTTGATCTCGTTCCTGAGCGACATTTCCATCTGATGAAGAGGTGCTGATGTCATCACCTAAGGTTCTCGAATGATCCCCTTGATGTGATTGCCGTCACTGAGGGAGGCATGGTCAGGGTCAGAGTCCACGTTTCTGCCTCTGGTGCTGAATAAGGGGTGGATGGGCGTGTCTGAAGTTGCTGGGATATCTCCAGCACAGACCCAGCGATACATCCTACATGAGACGAAACACAGCTGAAAAGTACATGGAAATATTTACATGAAACGTAATGAAGAGAAGCTCTCTGTTTCTTACTGCCCCTTTTGAAGCCAACCCAAAACAGCCCTTTTAATTGCGAAGTACCGAATAATAAAGCAAAGTCAGAAGGTGATGGAAAAAGTTGTACATGTATGTAGCAAAGCTTCACATAAGACATACTACAGAAACAATACAAAAAAACACAAAGGAAAAGGAAAGACAAATCAAGCTTTCAGTCTACTGACCTTCTTCTGGAAAAAAAATGTAACAGGATAAAAAATTAAACAAATAAATAAATCACTGAAAATTTCACAAATTTTAATGCTGTTACTTATAGTCTGCGAGTTTCAGACTTGGAATGCAGCCCGTTAGTCAATATCAAACATAAAGCAACAAGAAAAACAAGGAGCAAGTCCAGATAAAGAAATAGAGGAACAAAAACCAAAAACAAAGAAGGTTGTTGTTAGGGGCACTTCGTATTTTTCATTATAAGCCATTGCTGGACAGTGAAAACAACTCAGTATTTCTCTATTTGGCTTTGTAATTGGAATGCGCGCCCCTAACATTTGACCAGGAAATCAAGTTGCAGATGCCCATGGCAATGAACCTCCTGAAAGAAAAACTACATGTCACAATCTTAGTTCTTGTTTCTTTCTCCATTTTTTTGTAATACTGGAGATCTATTAGAATGCAGAAGAGGTGTAACATATGCACACTTTGACACTTGTTTACAATGTGTTGCGGCACTTATCACAGTTTCGGATTTATTCTAACTCATTATCACGATACTATAGCAGCAAACGTTTAACGTCAAATTTCTCAGTTGTGCAAAAAGTAGATTTAGAACAAATAGGAACTAAGGTCATGATATGAGGGAGTCTCTCGTGCAGAATGTTTGAAGTATTCTGAGACAGATGATCTATGGTCAAGCTGGAGTTTACAGAATCACTGCTGCATTTTTAAATGAGGTACCTCAAGTTTGAAAACAATTTATTATCACTTAGAAATGTGTTGATTGTCATCATGTCATGCATTTATAATGTTACTTGTCATCCCCTCTTTATGGCTGTGAGCTTGATTTACTCAAATACACATCACTCCATATTAGAAAATTGGTCTAAATATTAGATGGCCAATGAAATAATATATCCTACTATTTCATGGGCAAAGTTACGGAATACAAAGTGCAGCTAACATATGAGTAGATCCAGGGTATTCCAATTCAACCTTTAAATAAGTCAAAGTCATCATGTTTACAGCTGGCGTTGGTAATTCAGTCAGATTTCCTGCAAATTTTCATACATCAGTCATCTTTGTCATAACAGTGATCACACCACGCTAATGCGCTGTCGTTTAAAAATATTTTTTTCACAGTTAGGGATAGGCCTGATTAGGGTTTGGCAACACTGCATAGGAAATAGCTTACTTAGCACTGACCCAGTCAGCATCCCTATGTCAATCTGACATAGATTTGAATAGGATTTCTGCAGGATTGGTTAGATTACTGAAAGAGCTGGTTCCCTACTTCAAACCAACATTGGCACAATGTCAGCACAATGTCGCAACCAGCTGATCTACAAAGGAATGATGTCATTTCTGTGTGCAAATTTGACGTCAATCCCACAAGTCCCATTCACATAGGGCTGCTGGCTGGGGATTACTTTCAATAAAGAGCATGCTGTTATGACTCCAGCTCATGTATTCGACCGGTATTATATTGTCACCTTTCCCTAAAACTGTAGTACACATGTAATTGGTTTTGGCTACTTTTCAGAAGAAGCAAAAAAACTTTTATTTCAGCAAGCTGGTCTGGTGAGGATGACTTTTTGATACTTTGCCATTTGATTAATTTTTGGCTTAGGAGTCTAGAAGCAAGGTCATTCAATGTGGCTTTCAAAGTAGCTTTGAATGTAGTTGAACATATATATATATATATTATATATAAAAATCGAACTTTTGACTTACTGCAGTCTTAGGGAATGGTGATGCTATCTGTGGGATTAGAAAGTCAACCAGGCCAGATAAACCATTTCCTCAATAAGTTTACTTACTGTTTTGAACCAGAAGAACATTTGTCTGAGAGGAGACACATTTGCCCTGGAGCATACAATGATGGAGGTCAGGATTGAAGCAGCACACAGAACACCACTTGAGAGAGAGAGAGATATTGATGTACAGCTATAAAAATAATATGTATGGGTAAAGATACACTGCAACGACATAAAAATTGCTAAGGGGATCAGGTGATGAATATTAGTAGTGGCAAATAATTTGTCCTCCATTGACAAAATAAATTAGTTGACTTTGATATGCTGCAGTGTAGAATTAATTCCTAACTTCCAGACAGAAGTTTCTCGATCACCTTGACATTTTGGGTGGAAATACATCTATATAATTAGTGGAGCCCTATTTGCTCTAAATTTCATGTTTATAAGATATTTTTTTCTACAATCTTTCTGTCAATCAATCTCATTAGTCGACTGTATTTAAGAGTCGAGCTTTCCAAAGTCTCATGATAATGATATTAAGAAGTTTTACAAAATTGCATTCAATCAGAATACAAAATATGAGGCTTGACACACACATATACATACACAAACAGAAAGGGATCTCAGAAGGCAAACAAAATTCATAATCATTTGGACTATGCCACAAAACTCTTTTTTGATATACCAAGGGAAATAATCATAAAATCATGTAAAGCCTGTGAACGAGCAGTCAGTATGGTGTTTTGATACTAATGATAGTTAGTTGTCGTTTTTAAGACCACATACAAATCTATAGTTCTCTGCTCCTTGATCCAGACTTCGGGTTACGCTATGAAAAGGTGTAAAGTAAATCTGTATTTGATTTGGCACTTTATATGGTTGGATAATAACATTAGAGATGGCAATTAAAGGAAGAAAAAAAAAGAGTAAAATTTATGGGAACAATTAAAAAAAATAAAACAGCATAAATCAAAGCAAAACATGCCATTAATTAGCATATCAGTATGTTAAATTGATAATTGTAAAGATATCATGTTCTGCTTGAGAGTGAGTAAAATGAAGTTAATGGTTTAACATGAATATATTTCATACTTTAGCTATTCCTTCAGGATTTCTTCGACTAACATCCATGCCATCCCACTGGCAGTTTATGACATTTGATTGTGCAGCAAAAAATTTCTCACCAACATTGAATTGAGGGCCTCGTGTTGTTTTTAGTGACATGCATAAAGCAATCAGGAGAATTGCACCTGGAGAACAGAAGAATAGATGGATGGATGGATGAACGGATGGATGGATGGCAGAAGAACTGACGGTTGGACAGACGAATGAAAGGGTGGGTGGGTAGATGGATGGATAGGTGGGTGGGTGGACGGACGGATTAATGAAGGAATGGGTGGATGACATCTATTAATAATTTCACTTTCAGAGACACAATTACAGTTGAATCCATGTAAACCAAACTTTGGTAATTTGAATTTCTGCTAAATCGAGATGATTTTCAAATGAGTTTTTTTTCCCCTTCTTTATCTCTATTAAACACTTATTGCTAATTCGAGTTCGAACTGCCCCAATTTTCGTAAATCGAACCGATTGTGCACGCTCATCCTCAATGTAACTTCTGACTTCCAGTTCCGTGGCTGCAATCACGCTGACACGGGACTGTTCAACAACTCTTGACTCTTAGCAGCCATCGAGGGGGAGGGTAGAGGTGCCAAAAATGATGCAATGGGTAGGCTGCAGAGCCTTCATCTTACGTGTCTGTCCAACCAAACGAGAAACATGCCACGGAGGGTGGCAGTGGTACATGCGGGCCCTTGCACGCAGGGTGATTCTGCCCCAATGACCAATGATATCAACCAACAACATGTGTATGTGTGATGATGCTCGCATTATGACCAGTAAATTTATCGACTGCTGATGTAGCCACAACAGGTAAGGCCAAGATGCAGTATACGCTAGAACATAAATTACACACAGTGTAACCATGAGCCTCACAGTGTGTCCATGATGCTCACACAGAGTCATTCTGCTACACACTTAGGTAATGCTCGCTAAACTATACAGCATCACATGACTGTATTAAATGTAAAAATTATGGTATGGCTCTGGAGGAACAAAGACCTCACTTACACGAGGCTCTTAGCACTTCAGTACTGCAAATACGTCGCTGCAGTGTTTACACATTCACCACATTACACTCGATGGGGAGTGGGGATGATACAACATTGTTGCACTGCATAATAGTAATTCCACGTCATTGGCAGCAAGGTGGGACAATGAAGTAGGCCTACGGTCTTGCATTTGAATGTCATACATGGGAGAATGTCTTTGTCGATTGATGACGTCATACACAATACGTGCGGCCAAGATAAAGACAGGAAACAGACCAAAAAAGTTCTATGAGGCCTAAGCCATTCAATGCTGCCCTTTTGTTTTACTGCTACAGTACGGTCACTTCTGAAGTAAAAAATATTCAAAAGATCTCCTGACTCATACATGTTTCTATGCGTTTTTTTTTGTGTGTGTGTGTTGTTGGGAGGGGGGTCCTACAAGGGGATGTAATTACATGTATAGTATGGGGCAAACAGCATGATAGTTGTTATTTCTCTGCTCGGTGGTAAATCGAACTTTCTTAAATCAAACTGTAATCCAATTCCTGACGACTTCAAATCATGCGGGCTTCATCGTACATGTATTAGTTTTTGTATCCTTTTTACTTAAAACTGAATCACTAACCTAGTGTCACTTTTGAAGATGAATCTGCTGGAATCATGAAGACAACTGGCAAGAGACAGGCATTAATTACTGCCGGCCCCATCACAGTCATTCCCAGGGTGCCCTGATCTTTGATCATATGAAATGTAAACTGTACATCGTCACTATCTCATGGGATGACAGTTTGGGAGATGACTCATCCCGAGAAAAGATGGTCATAGAGCTATCTCTGCTACAACTGTTACTTGGATTTACGTGAAAGGTTTTTGACAGGAGTATACCTGTGTCATCCGAATTCAAGAAGTGGAAAACCACACCCTCTTCTTTCTGTATGTGGTGATGGCCAAGAGGTAATATGACATCACAGGTTTGCTCTGTCATTGGGAATTGTGTGACATCAGGGATGCACGATGCGCAGACAGAAATGGACATTAGCAAGCTGATGAATCCAGTAAGTAGCAGGACAGCCAACGAAAATGACTGTAAATGGTTAATGGTTGTGTACCTATAGGATAATGAAAATCATTAGCTCTGCACATTGTTATGACATATCAATCTTAATTTGGTACATTTCATTTACAACACAGATATAAACTGACAAGCATTCCAAGAAAGCAAACAAATTCATTTTAAGCACATGGACCAAGCCACCAAATTTAGGTCGTTTTTTTGATATACCAAGGGAAACAATCATTAAATCTTATAATGCCTATTGGAATTAAGCAGTCACAGTCAGTGTGATATTTTGATAGTTATCGTTTTTAGGATCATATACAAATCCATAGTTCACTGTTTCTTGATCCAGAATTCAGATTATGTTATGAAAAGGTGTAAAGTTAAGTCAACATGATATACCACATCCTGTCTCTGTTTCAGCAGTTTATATGGTCAAATAACAATATTAGAAGTGGATCAGAATGAAGTAAAAAGAAATCAATAAAATTTATGGAAACAACAGTAAACATTTCAAAAATTCAAAAATAAAACACAAAGCAAATAAAATCATAACCTGCCCTTAATCAGTATGAATGAGGAGCCATTTTAGGTAGATTTATTAAATGAAATTCTAGCAGTTAAAAAATGTAAAAATTCAGAGGAACACCACTGAAATATCAAGTCAGGTGAAACCAAAACTGTCATGATGACTACATACCACTGCTTCTATTATCTACTAATCTTATTACCACTGCTATTGTAATACCAGACTTACATTACCACACTATTACCTACATCAACCAATACTTACCGTGACAAGGATTCAATCCTTGATTTTCAGACGGCATCATTAGGAACAACAACAATTGAGGCTCCGCCATATTCAGACGCATTGAATTCCATCTTAGTCTTGTTTCATGCCAGGGCTAGAGTGAAAATGAATTAAAATTAGTTAGAGGAACACATAATCATGATCTTCAAAGTCTTTCTGAGAAAATCCTTCTTTAGGGTGGTCCCATTTGCAAAAACTGCAGTCATATTATATAATGTTAGTTAGCCTATCTGTCCACAATTGGACAGACAAATGGTTTAATATTACATATATACATGTACATACAAAAACGACTGCTCATTTGGCAACTCCTCAATATGTGTGCCTTAAATTTCCCAATAGACTGATCTGGTGTTTTATGAAAATATACAAAAAACATGACCATACTCAATGAAAGGCGCTTCAATTTATGTCAGTGTCATGGAAAAAGATATTGTGAAATATCAACAAGAAATTATTACTAACCATTTTGATGCCCATGGAAATAATGATGTCATCAGCCTTCACCTGAGGACAAGACAGATCCACTCTTAGTATTGTTGACATTGTGAAGGACATATGGTCAGAAGGATATAAGTATGGACAGATGGATGGATAATCGATGTTACTAATGCCTAGATCTAGATCTACGATTACAAACAGCAATAGCAATGACAGTACCAGCTGATGAATGAACAGGGGAAATAGGGATTCCCCAGTGACATTTTTCTATTAAAAGTATCAGAATAACCTAAGATTAGTAAGAACCAGTGAAATATCGCAAGTCGTGGTATGGATCGATAGAATAAGGGACCATAACCTACTTCAGGAGATTGACAGTGCATGCCTTTGCCTCGACTGCACGAAAAAGTACCTTTTCCGACGTAAAATGACTTTCAAAATTCATTAAAAAATAGGACGCATAAAACCTGCATAAATTGTATATTGATAAATTGATAAGAAAGTTTATCATGTCTAGATCAATCCCCTGTCACCTGTCGGCTTCATCGTCATCGATGTTAGCTGCTACAGTGGATGTCACGACAAAATCTCCTCCACCCAATCCTGTCCTTAGCTTTCCTAGTTAGTTCACTTATTTCCAGCTGGCTGACTTTCTTGATGTTATCGTGATATGTAATGGGTGGTCTTCCTTGTTTTCTCTTTGTTTCTGTCTTTCCTTGAAGGAATGATATCATAAGGGCCGTGCTCCAAAATGAAAACCATCTCTCTGGTTCTCGGAATTAATTTCTAACTTTCCCCTGTTGTCTTTTGGCTCTCCCTCAGTGTACGCCAATGAGAAGCTGCGCAGAGCAAAGGGGAATTCTTTATCTTTCCCACAAACTTAACTAACTTTGTAATTTATTTAGTTGTAATACGTCAATTAGGGGGTAAAATTAAACCTATTATCGCCAGCTCAACTTCCTGGGACGAATCGCGCCGGAGCTGAAAATCTCACTTCACTCGACAGGCATTCGGTCTGTGTTGCACATACCGCAACAAAACAAACATGTATGAAAGCAGTGTCCATGTCTTATTTTGGCACCTATTTTATTGCGATGGTATATAAAGCAAGGAAGGTACGATCATTTGAAGGACAAGAACTAGAGTGGCGCTCGCTGAACGCCATTTTGTCGGGCTGGAAAGCGGCTTGATTAGCCTTGCTATATTACGGAGGGAGTTGATTTCGCTCTGGGAATGGTGGAACATGGATGCGCAGAAAACTGGGGCTGCTAAAAACTGCACTTTAGCCCAAACCCTGGCGCTTTTTCGGTTGTTCCCACCCCTCCCCAGTTAACCCTCACCCTGCGCGGGGCGGCAATAGTCGGTATTGACTTGCAAGCGCTCACGCCGCACGGGCAGCAAAAGTCGCCCAGGTCAAGCTGACCGCGCCACGCGCAGGCCCTATTTTCAGGCGTCGGGTCACTGACCTTTTTGAGACGTAACCACCGTGTTATTGTTCACTGTATCTCTTCTAAATCAAACGCATTGTGACATGGACATGTTAACCAGTGAACCACTGGTCGGAATCACAAAGACTACTAGTAAGCTTTCAAAGGCTCTCCCCACACTTTCAAAAGATGTAACATCGACATGCGAACTGTTGCTCAACAAATTTGCAATATTATCTCATTTTCTCACAAGCTGACCACCATCTGGAGTTGTCTGTATCTAAGAACCAATCAGAACCAAGCTCTGAAATAATCTTTGCCCGAAATGCCCACATTGGTTTATTAGTATGTGTCAATCAGGATGAAACCATTTGTGTAGGGCTTGGGAGGGCGTGGCTAGTTATCATGCTTCGTTCTCACGAAAACTACAGCTGTCAGTTTGGAATCATAAGTCAGATCATTGGTTAGAGACTGACAGACTAAGGTTTTGCTGGTTAATTCATTATCAAGCGTGATAAGGCATAGCAGCGAATGTTTTCATACCGATCAATAAAAACCGAACCACGTGGACAGCGTATGTGGTCACCGTCTGGCGGCACGAGTCAGTGACCCCAGATAAGATTCTCCGTGAGTAAGGTCACTGACGGGGCAGCGGGCTTTATGGGTAGCGCGCGGGGTATGGGTTAACGGAAGGACTTCCGAATGTGTTCCATAGTCCGAGTGAAAACAATACATAGCTACCCCAGGGGCTTTCCCTGATATGTCAATCTGACTACTGCCCAGACGAACATCGGCCTACGGCCTCGATGATACAAACTGACTAGACCCTCACGTCATTACATATCAATCTGACAATCCACTAATATAGCCTAGGTAAGTTGGGGTGGGAACTACCGAAAAAGAGCCCAAACCCTTATGGGATGGACATCTCCACGTTTTCTGCTCACATGGAACATTAAACGGCCACGAGTACTGCAGGAAGGTGGAGTCAGCACTTGCAGCAAAGTGCGGTCAGGTCACTTCGTCCGCCGTCTTTCCTGGATCTGGTTGGATTCGACACGGTATTCCGCTTGTCAGTGAGTTCGATAGGTGGTGAAGCAGAAAGAGGCATAATCCTATTTTAGCGTCCATATATTCAAAATTCTGATTTATCGTAATCGGTCGAATTTATCGAATCTGTCCTATATATTTTTTCGGTACTTATTAATTTTGTTAGTTTTATCAATTTAAACTCACAACACATGGAATGGTCAGATGGACCTGGGGGCGTGAGGGTCTAGTCAGTTTGTATCAATGGGCGGTAGTCAGATTGACTACTCAGGCGAAAAGGGGCTGGGGTAGTTGTGTTAGTTTCTGGTCTTTGGCGCTCGAGTACGGAACTCCTTCCCTATCTAAATTATACCAAGTACGATTATTTGAGATTTTGAATATTGGACGCTAAAATAGGATTATACCGCAGTAAGAACTGCAGGTTCCACAATTCTGTAAGTGCAACAATCATATCGTTAGACTGGAACATCCTCTCGAAACAATGCTCAAATTCTTGAAGTTGGAAGAAGGAAGCGGAAACCGGCAGTACTCTCTTATTCTCATTTCCGGACGTGCTTTTCCAGTTTCGCACTTTTGCGTAGCCTAATTTGTGCATACCACCCCCCCCCCCCCCACCCCATTTTCCATTTTTCAGACTATGGGCGTTCTTGTCAGACCAACATCCCATTGTTCCTACCACACATAACAAATCCGGCCAATTCCCGACTTTCCTACTTCCATGGAAAAATATATAACTTTTACAATGGCAGAATGAAGAACAAAACAAAACAAATTCTTGTCTCTTACCATGGATATACACCACTGAATAAGAACGTCTCTTATTAATCTCATCAACAAACGATTTGCGTTTGTGGTATGGGGAGGAGGGAAATGTTCATGTATGCTAAAACGTCTCAGTATGGACAAAATCGGATCTCAAGAGGGCTACGAAAAGAAAGAAAGGAAAGAAAGAGGATATGTTAATAAAATCTCTCTAAAAGCGAGGTCAGACTATAATTTGAATAGACTGAAATACATTGCATGCTCAGTGTATATTCCAAATCCTCAGGTAAAATCCACGGCAAGTCGATACTTTTGGCGTAGATAATGTATTATTGTCATAGTATTCGAGTATTGGACTTGGGTGACCAGGTTAGAATTTCATTTTTTTTCATCCCCGTCTCAAACTGAAATTTTTCTCAGATTAGAGCAAACTAAGGAAGTGTTCCAATGGGTGTCAATCAATAGGGATTATCACAAAGACAAGACTATGGAAGCGCCCGTGAGCAGAGGGGTGCAAGGTATGGATTCTGTTCTAATAGTGTCTCTCGGCATTTATAATTATCATCCGCCTAATTATAGTGGTGGTCCAAGAGCGGTCCAAACGTCGGAAGGAGTTCCACATGAGTCATACTATAAGGACGCAACTTCAGGAGCGTCTGTGAGGGGGTGAGGGTCGCAGGGAACAGCCTCCACCCCCCACCAGTGAGTTAGTTCTCTAGGTGGATGTTTTTCATAGTAAATGCCCAGCTAGGCGATTAACACTTAGAATATGAAATGTGTGCCCAATGTGTAACTCAAATGGTACATGATACCCTCTTTAAACTTCCTTGAGGTGGGTGTTGAAATATCCATGTCTTGTCTTCCGAGGGACAGGTTTAATGACGTGAGACTACCCTGGCCTTCACAAGAGAAGTCTCCCACCCTCACCCTGCGAAATAAAAGGTTAAACAAAGCACAGCTGAGTTTCTGCTCCACCTCTACCTGAGCATTAGAAATAGAAAGGCTCACAAGACAGCAGACTTATTTGTGAAGTGATTATTGCTCGGAATATTTTAAGAAAGGAAAAAAAAAAGTGGCACGGGGACTCCAGCACACATTACCCTACTTAGCTACACTAGGTGTGCCGTTTGACTATGTGGTTGCGAGAGCACTTTTCCCATGACATGGACGATCCTAAGTCTAATACCCTAAAGTACCAGTTGCCCCTTAAGATCTAAGGAAGTAGGTTCTAATCCGTATGTTTTGTCCGGCCTACCCCCGACCAAACTCCACCCCAGCACTCAGTCCCTCAGCAGCGTCTTAAGGGAGGAAACTCGCCAGATCCTAGGCTATATTACAGGTCAGTTGGGCGTGACTAACCGTGCGAGTACCTTGGTCGACCGTCGACCTCAACGCTACATGGAAGCAGGAGCCAGTAACCACCCGGGTTTCCCCAAAGTGGCTGTTCTGTACTATAAATAAATTTGGGTTTTCTTATATGACACACAATGTACACGTTGTCTGCCGTTATGGGTTTGACCTCATTATGCATAAAATCATATATTAAATCTATTCCTTTATTAACCTTACTCAAAACGTTTTCTTTTCATATCAAACGCTTGTGTTTATCATTGTTCCTTAAAGATGTGCGCCCCTTAATAAACAGGCTTCAAAATGTTGCAGTTTCAAAATATTAACAATTCAAGAACATGATTATCTACCTTGGCCCTTGACACTGTCTTGGTGTTTATTACAAACCGGAAGTGGGAATCGATACTACTTAATTAATCGACTGCCAACAACTTCATTGAATATGATATCGAAATCAAAACTTATTTCCTGAAAAATCCCTCCTCTCCATCTTCTTTCTCTACATTTACATTTTCCTGATCACACCTTTTTTCCCTATAGTTTTTTTTTCCTTGTTTTTAAATGTGCACATGACTTGGGAATGACATCATCATTCAGTATTAAGGGAACCAAAATCGATACCAAAAAGATACCATTCCGAAGGAAAGGGCTAAAATCTTATCTCCTCGAGATTTGAAAATGGAAATTATAAATTAATATCTGTTGAGACAAAAACCATAGTAGAAAATGAAAGGCATCAGCCAGTTGTACATGTTAGCTCGGACTTTTTCTGAATTGTACATTTTCAGATATGTACCGAATAAGAATAATGAAAAAAAAATCTTGGAAAACAGATTTTTTTATTGTGATCACAAACTCAAAACTTGCAACGACCAAATCACAATAATTATTACGGAAAAATAAAAGCAATTTCACAGTTGGATGGAGAAAAAACTAAAGTGATGTCTCCAAAATGAAATTGGCATTCATCAAAAAATGAATAAATCTATATAATCATGTTATGCACAAATTCTGCACGTTTGAATGCAAAGGGCTTTTTTATTGGGCCACCTACAGTAAGCAAGTTTTCTATTAGGTTTCAAATACTGTGGAAGATGAATTGGAGTTTTGATTGTTTTATTGGTTTTGTTTTTCAATTTTTTTTAGTTTGCTTTGGGTCTTGACTGCTCTCCTCTGATCCCATTTTTTTCAAGAACACATGACCCATGATGTGAACACATCGTACCGGCTGATGTAGACTACTCAGTGTGTTCACGGTGAAGTTAGAAGATACGAATACATGCTACAGAGGGAAGAAAGTGGAGGAGTGTGGCAGTGGTTGGGGAGCACGCAGAGTGCAGATTTTATGCTTGCCTAAATATAAGATACTAAAATGGACCCTATATACATTTTGTAAGTGCTTACATTCACACTTATTCCATTTGCACAAAGTCTGATTGTAAAATGACTCTTAGCCATTCTGTAATTTAACGATCCGTGGCCATATGCATGGTGTAATTAGTTACATGGTGGATGGGCCCAACGCATCAGTGGAAAACACTACTCGACATGCCAGAACTTTGCGTAAGCCTACATACATGTGTAAAGAGGTTCATGACTTTACATTTTATCCGAGGATGACTAAATCAGCTGTGCAATGCTTAACAAGCATAGAAAAGTGGCATCTGCTATTAAGCCCGAAGGCTATCACCATCAATCCTGAAAGAACAAGTCCTACTGACGCCTTACAGATCTACTGGGAAAATATGCCCTTTCAATAGAATTTGCATAATTGACTCAACATATTTAATCCAAAATTTGATAGAGATCTACATAAAATTAAGAAAAGACATCGAAGGTAGTAGTTCTAATTAGCAAGTTGTAACATTCTGTTACTAATGAAAATGAAATATAGTGGCCTCCCGCAGGACGAGGGTTAAGGTACACCCACAAGCAATAGCCAAACAGGATTACACTTTGTTCTGGTTTTTAAACACTGCTAACTATTTTAGTAAACACCGCACAAAGGATATGTTGTAAAATATTCTAAATACTACACTTGAAAATGTTCGGTAAAGATGGCATCAAATTATACTATTTAATTGAATTTTTTTTTTAAATAAAGAGTTAAGATTACTTCACCACATTACAAACTAGGACATAAATGATTCAAAATACTTTGATCACTTAGACTTACATCATGATAATCTGAGCTTTTAATGTACTGTGCATTCTTTTTAAACAACTACACTACCATCACAGCTCCAAAAATATTTAGAACGGGAAGAGTTCCGCACGTTCAGATGACCCAGTCAATCCCTAAAGCTAACCCTAAACCAATTTCAAAGCCTGTCTTTATCCCTGTTACGAATCGCTGACCCCACTGCTTACCCTTTTAACCAGAAACGAAAAGAAATGTTTGGGGCGGCTTGTAAAGAATTGTAAGACTTGGAAGTGATCAGGAACTCTTTCCATTAGACCTGGATCCTACTGAAAATAGAGCTAAGTCTAGCCAGCATCCCTGTGTTAATCAGATGCAGAGTTGTAAAGGATTTCCGTAAGGTTGGTAGGATTACCATAAGAGTGGATTCCCTACATCAAACTGATGTCAGCACAATGTCATAACCAGAGGATCTACATAGGAATGATATGTCATTCCAATGTGCGAACTTGATATGTACCGAATGTACATTTTCAGATATGTACCGAATAAGAATAATGAAAAAAAAATCTTGGAAAACAGATTTTTTTATTGTGATCACAAACTCAAAACTTGCAACGACCAAATCACAATAATTATTACGGAAAAATAAAAGCAATTTCACAGTTGGATGGAGAAAAAACTAAAGTGATGTCTCCGAAATGAAATTGGCATTCATCAAAAAATGAATAAATCTATATAATCATGTTATGCACAAATTCTCCACGTTTGAATGCAAAGGGCTTTTTTATTGGGCCACCTACAGTAAGCAAGTTTTCTATTAGGTTTCAAATACTGTGGAAGATGAATTGGAGTTTTGTTTGGGACTTCCATAAGGTTACCGGCTCTGAGGGGACAACGTCAACATTGTTAGATTGGTCGTTTTCTGAAGAGGCTCGATCTGTGCTTCTTGTGCCCCTACTTTTTATTTATGTTTTTCTGGTACACACATTCTAATAGGCTTCAGAAAGTAACAGAATTAGATAAAACAGAAGAGAACGGGAACATTTTTTTTGTTAAATAAAAGGGAGTTAATGGCTTTTTCCATTCAAATAGGGCTGTTTTCTCGGATTCCTTCCCTTTATCAGTTATACGCGTTACATAACATAATTACATTATAAGCTATTGATATGGTGAACTTTATGGGAGGTTAAATCATGCCACCATCATTTTATGCCACTTGGCCACCACAAAGGAAGTATAAATCGCTGGATATCTGTTCTCCACTCGTCAGCCTAAGCTGGCAGATGGAAGACTGTAAAATATGAAGAAGAACCAATTATTGTCAAAGTAGTAAAGGTGTAATCAGGCGGTCCTAGAAAATATAACCATTTTACCATTTTCGTCAGTAACGCTAACCTTGTCTCAAAATCGAATGCATATAATAGATCTATAATTTAGGTTACTGTCAAAATCGTCTCATCGATGATAAGCAGACATGGCACATGTGTTAGATTACTACAATAGTTTTACATCATCTATGGTTTCTGATTTCGTTGTAGAGTCTTATTTCATCTGTATTTTTATCAAAATAATAAAATGCAAATTAACACCTCACCTAATGATATGTGTTTAATAGAGTCTAAAATTACCGAGACAATTCTATTTTTTTTTAATCCCGTTCAGTGTATCATGATTTATTCTGTTATGGAAGCTAAATTTGACCTTCAAATAAGAGGTATTTCAACGATGTTGAAAATCCGGTATGGTTTTCTTAAAGCTGATATTAATTATTTTTTTTCCTGGTCCTACAGGTGAACTGTGCACAATGTCACAAATCCCAGACTGGGAGATGTAATAGTTTATGACAGGACGACAATCACGAACAAACAAGTTTAACACTTAACAAAACAACCCATCAGACTCACACATTTATTAAACATAATTATACATATAATAGCGCAATTACATACATTATATTATTGAAATGAACTGCCGTACAACGGCCTTATTCTCACACACACTCTCCCTCGGATCCACAATCCGGTAGTTACTCCTAAAGGCACTTCGGCCTCAGCCTCTCCCCTCAGGGTCTTAATAGCACATTAGTAATTCACTGGCACCGCCGTCTCTCAGTATCACCTTTCTATTGTCATACACCTTAATATTCCACTCGCATCTCCACAGGGCAATAACACATTATTATTTCCATAGCCATCAACATGGCAACAACATAGTATCAGTTCACTAGCCTATCAACATGGCAACAATATAGTATCTCATTCACTCTCATATCTACGTCCCTGTCCGTGGCCTGACTGCCACGACTTTATGTGCCTCTACTGTCCTACACTGACAGCCTCACTTCTGGCCTCTGTGTGGCCTCCGGCCCTATGCTGGCCTATCCCCTGTGCTCATCGAGGTGGCTCTTCGGCCCGTCCCCGACACCTACAAGAATAACATTACATTGGTATAATACCCTACCATTTCTATTCACTCCACCTCTCCTTACAATCCATGAAGCGTACACACACTAGTTCACCTTTCACTCACCACACATCTTACGGTAACACACCTCCATCGGAGTACACACTACTCACTCGCGCTACACATCCATGAACTCACTTTCATCTATCGCTCATGGCGCACATTGCTATATCCAATACCAAGGACTTCCACATTCCTCACATATACTTATTCACATCATGGTAATAGACGAATATAATATAATACATCAATCATAATAATCAATCAACGTTCTACATACCAGTCATTACTGGAAAGACTCTCACTAGTCTTCTCGACTGCTTCCTTTTATGTCCGCCCGATGGGCTCTTATTCACAGGTCCGCTCCTTAGGACCTTCTAACTTGCAGTGATAGTTATACAGCGCTTTCGCCTCCTTCAGACCCCCCCCCCCCACTACTCACAACAGCACGCTTAACTTGCTGTCTACTGTGAGTCCTTCTTACTCTACACCCGCTCTGTAGCAATCCCCTTAATTGCACTCACTCCACTCGTGACATCATCCCCCACCCCAAAAAAATTAATGCAATTAATTTCAAATCGCATCAAGATGACTGTCAACGAGTGAGCGTGAGCAATACCTACACTAAAAAAACTGACCTAGCAGTTCCCCTAGTATATAAAATACCGAAATCAGGGGAAAACATGGGGATCAATATGGCCTGCAATATGCATATATGTGTCACATCATGAATAGCTAACTAACCACAATACTTAATACAGAATCAAAAACCATTCAACCTATCAACCATTCTTCATATCATATTTATAATGTCAATATTTTAAAGTCAACTCATTCACATAGATCCTGTCAATGTTCCTGTCCTCCGATGTATAAGCTGCTGAACTCTTCCCCTAGGCTCGACTAAGGTAGTCGGCGATATGATTGCTGGTTCCTGGAATTGGTTGAATAACGAAGGTATACGGCTGCAAAGCCAATGCCCATCTAGACAAGCGTGGGCTGGACGAACGATTCTTCGACAAAAATGTCAGTGGCTTGTGGTCTGTCTGGATACAAAATTCTCGTCCCATGAGATAACGTCCTAGTTTCTGGACGGACCAGACAATGGCAAGACACTCACGCTCTATCACAGAATACTTTCTTTCTCTCTGCAATAACTTCCTACTGACATAACATACAGGATGGAGACATTCGTTCTTCTCCTGTAGAAGACAAGCGCCGACACCAGAGTCCGACGCATCCGTTCTGAGGATAAAATTAGATCGAAAATCGGGTAATATCAAAATGGGTGACGATGATAATGCTGTCACCAAATTATCAAATGATGTCTGACATTCAGACGTCCACTGGACCTTATCGGGTTGTCCCTTCTTAGTAAGGTCAGTAAGAGAAGATGACAAGGAGGAAAAATTTGGAATGAACTTTCTGTAATAATTTAAAATTCCCACTAAGCTTCTGACTTGTTTCTTTGTTTTTGGGATTTGCAACCCTACTAACTTGTCAATTTTTGTTACTTCAGGTCTCTGAACACCTCTACCCACAATATGTCCTAAGAATATTATCTCCGGACATGCCAAATCCATCTTTGCGGGTTTAGCCGTTAACCCAAAATGACGTAATCGTTGAAAAATTACTGTTAGTGTCTGAATATGCTCAGACCATGTCGACGTATGGCATGCTATATCATCAAAGAATGACACGACATTAGGTATGTCCTTCAATACCAGTATGAGAATAGCGATACTCTGGTCTCTCATGAAACCTCTGCAGCATATCAACATGGAAAATCTTACTTGATCCATCAATGTGGATAGCGTAATCTACCTTCGAAACAATTTGCTCAATAACATACGGACCTTTCCATGTCATCAATAACTTATTATGGTCCGTAGGTAACAACAACAGAACCTTGTCTCCTGGCTTAAAAATTCTCAGTTTGGAACCTCTATCTTTATAGTCTTTTGCTCTTTTCGAAGCGATACCAGAAGCTTCTTCCGCTATAGTGCGCGCTGAAGATAGTCTTTCTCTTAAATCAACAAGGTACTGAAACCTTTTTAAACGGTTCCGAAACCGTGGGGATCTTTTGACGAGGAGCCTGGGGTGAACGACCCTTATGCGTCGTCTTTTGGCACGCACTGCACGTCTTACAATATAAACGTACATCTCTGTATACTGACGGCCAATAAAAATCTTTCAGAACTCTCTGCTTGGTTCTAGTACTTCCCATATGACCCGCTAATGGAACATCATGGGCCAGACGCAATACTGTAGCAATTAACGACCGTGGCACGACGACCTGCTTTTGAACGGAAGCCACTGTGACGTACATACGGAACAGAATGCCCGCCTGAACAATAAAGGAGGACGACCCGTTCTTATATCTCCTCGTTTTCTCGGTTCGCGCTTCCCCAAAACATGGGTTTAATGATGGATCCTCCCTTTGTAATCTCGCCAAGCGCTCTGGCGTGATATCTAGGTTGACCGCTGGCGTCGCCAAAGGTCTAATCTTATCTTTATCCGCTACCCGTCGACGTGTTTCGACCGCGGCGCAAAAGTCAATACCTTTTGATTGCGACCATGCTTGCACGTTCTCATCGGAAGGGGAAACTACCCGTGATACATTCCCAATGATGAGCTGGGCGCCTGGAAAACAACCAACGACTGCCTCGACTTCCCCGCTAAGGAAAGGTGTATCTATCATTATTCTTGCTATGGGTAATTTCTCAATGGCCCCCGAAAATTGGATGCACGGGACAGTCTCACCTGTAAGCTGTGAATCCCGAATGCAATCCCTATGCACTCCCACAACGGTAGATCCTGTATCTCGTAAAACCGAGACCGGTTCGTCCCCAACAAACCCCGGATAAACCCTAAGACCACCTCCTGTATGACATGAATTTATAACGGGGATCTTTCTCCCACAAGGTAAAACACCGGAAGATAATAACTTCTCACAACTGGGACACTTAGAATACTGTCCGCCTCCGTTGTCCGATGTAACACACGCAGCCGCATGATGAAATTTATTTGGGGAACATGGACTGGAGCTACTGTCCACGTTCGCCGCTATCCTACCTGCAGGGCAGTTCACGCTGATGTGATCTGCTCTTCCGCAGTTCCAACACTTCGCGGCCCTACACTCGCGCGAAAAGTGACCCACGCGTCCGCAAGTCCAACACTCCGCTCCCTGTGCTGCACTAGACCTGGGTCCCCGTGACCCATCGCGACCGGAACTAGAGTCCCTATGCCGTCGGTCATCGGCAAAGGTCACAATTCGCCCCCGGCCATTACCGCGACCTAGCCCTCCTGCTCGGTCAAACTTACCGGATCCATATGCCGGTGATTGGTGATAGCCCCTACGCTGCCCCTGGGCTTGCCCGCTATAGGCACCACGCTGACGCGACCTGTCCCTAAGTCCTGCCGGCGACCCCTCGACAACGGCGACGTACCCAGCATCTTGGACGTACGCCCTGGCGACTGGTTTGGACGGATGTGCCGTACGGTATGCTTCCGCCAACTTAGACGCCTCCTGCACCGTCGCGGGTTCGTTCTCTTTCAGGAAAGCCACCAGATCTTTGTGGCACGACGGGTACAGCTGGTCACGGATCATTAGGTCTTTCAGTTTAGCGAAATCCGTGCCCACATGCGCCAAGTCTACCCAGTTCGCGAAATACTCCGTTAGTCTCGCGACGAAGGCAGCAAAGTCCTCCCTGGTATCTGCACGTGCTCGCCTAAACTGCTCCCGGAAATATTCCTCGGTACGCGCAAATCGGCGAAGCAGCAAAGCCTTCAGCTTATCGTAATCTTGCACGTCTTCGCGCTGTAGCTCTTTAAAGTAGGTTAACGCTCGCCCCTGCAATAGAGACGCCAGGTACGTGGCCCATAATTCCTTATTTTCCCCCCATTGCAATTGTGCGTTCAGTTCGAACCTGTAGAGGAAGGCGTCTATGTCGTCCTTCCGGTCGTCGAACGTAGGGAGCTTAATCCTAACGCCACCTTTATTGTGTACCTGCCGCTCAACTGTTTCTGTTGGCGTATTCTTTTTGATTTCCAACTCCGCTATTCTTATTCGCGCCTCTCTCTCCTGCTGCTTATCTTCTAACTCCTTTAACTTTAACTCCCTCTCCTGCTCCTGAGCCTTAGCCTCCCTTTCCTGTTGCTTAAACTCCCTTTCCTGCTCCTTATCCTTAGCCTCTCTTTCCTGCTCCTGAGCCTTAGCCTCTTTTTCTCGCTCTCTATCCTTAGCACGCTCATCGCGCAAATCCGCCTGCTGTTCTTTAATCCAGCCGCGTAGCTCCTCTCCCTCCAGGCCAAGTTCCTTACCCAACTTCATTAGTTGTTGGAGTTCCGCCATTTCACAGATTTATGGTTATGGTATCTATTATAAGACGACCAACCTGTCGGTATGATCACTAACGATACGACCAGAGACCTGAGATCACACCAGATATAACAATACCCAGTTCAGAATACAATTCAGAAATTTACCTTTACAGCACAACTAATTCTATATCTACAAAATGTATAGCACTATTAATTATAAAAGAAAATAGAACGACAAGAATGAAGAAATACAATAGAAGGACCACAAGTACGCCAAGGACAACGAACCAGACTAGGACAAGCTTCTACAAAAAAAACTATAATGGAAAAAAAAATGCAACCTACTACGCCGATTACACAACACGGTACAAACAAGAACAGAGTCTGAAAAAAAGGAACGTATCTACAGATAGGGAGGAGAAGGACAAGAGAAACGTCTTCCTAAAACAACGAGGAAGATAGAACGCTACAATCTAAACAAAAATACAGGTCCCTACAGAACTGTTCACTGTGATGAACGAAGTTCCAAAGTTTACCACACCTTTTTAAAAGGATAAACTAAGTTCAACACAGCAAACCCGCGCCACCGCCCGTATAATCAATAACGACAACAAAAACAGCAAAAACAGGGAAAAAGACAGATGAACAGACAGCCCTCAATCCAGGGTACAAGTTTTTGACTTTTACTTAACTTTTCTGACTATAACCTCTCCCCTTGTCTCGGAGCTCTGGCTGCTTGTCTCCTCAGGCTGCACGCACACACTCTGGAAAGTTTAAATACACATTAATACCTATTCATAGCAATACATGCATCAATACATATTATTATTCATAAACATACATAAATCATATCATCATGAAATTTCCATTCATCCCACGAACAAAGACAACAGCACGAATTCCTAGCACAACAGAAAAACAACTAGATATAACGAATACACAATGTCAAAATGACCACAGGTAAACAGGACGAGCCCCCAGTGTCACAACGGACGAGCCCCCAGTGTCACAACGGACGAGCCCCCAGTGTCACAAATCCCAGACTGGGAGATGTAATAGTTTATGACAGGACGACAATCACGAACAAACAAGTTTAACACTTAACAAAACAACCCATCAGACTCACACATTTATTAAACATAATTATACATATAATAGCGCAATTACATACATTATATTATTGAAATGAACTGCCGTACAACGGCCTTATTCTCACACACACTCTCCCTCGGATCCACAATCCGGTAGTTACTCCTAAAGGCACTTCGGCCTCAGCCTCTCCCCTCAGGGTCTTAATAGCACATTAGTAATTCACTGGCACCGCCGTCTCTCAGTATCACCTTTCTATTGTCATACACCTTAATATTCCACTCGCATCTCCACAGGGCAATAACACATTATTATTTCCATAGCCATCAACATGGCAACAACATAGTATCAGTTCACTAGCCTATCAACATGGCAACAATATAGTATCTCATTCACTCTCATATCTACGTCCCTGTCCGTGGCCTGACTGCCACGACTTTATGTGCCTCTACTGTCCTACACTGACAGCCTCACTTCTGGCCTCTGTGTGGCCTCCGGCCCTATGCTGGCCTATCCCCTGTGCTCATCGAGGTGGCTCTTCGGCCCGTCCCCGACACCTACAAGAATAACATTACATTGGTATAATACCCTACCATTTCTATTCACTCCACCTCTCCTTACAATCCATGAAGCGTACACACACTAGTTCACCTTTCACTCACCACACATCTTACGGTAACACACCTCCATCGGAGTACACACTACTCACTCGCGCTACACATCCATGAACTCACTTTCATCTATCGCTCATGGCGCACATTGCTATATCCAATACCAAGGACTTCCACATTCCTCACATATACCTATTCACATCATGGTAATAGACGAATATAATATAATACATCAATCATAATAATCAATCAACGTTCTACATACCAGTCATTACTGGAAAGACTCTCACTAGTCTTCTCGACTGCTTCCTTTTATGTCCGCCCGATGGGCTCTTATTCACAGGTCCGCTCCTTAGGACCTTCTAACTTGCAGTGATAGTTATACAGCGCTTTCGCCTCCTTCAGACCCCCCCCACTACTCACAACAGCACGCTTAACTTGCTGTCTACTGTGAGTCCTTCTTACTCTACACCCGCTCTGTAGCAATCCCCTTAATTGCACTCACTCCACTCGTGACACACAAGTTAAAACATATATATGCCTTTCACAATGGCAGTGTAAAACAAACGTCTCAAACGAGCTCTTTGGTCAGTTGGGTTAAGCTTAACCCTTGATCATACCTGGCCTTTACACACACACACACGCACGCACGCACACACGCGCACACACACACACACACACACACACGCAGAGGAAAAAAGGCCAAGTTCTCAGTAACAAAAAAACAAAAAAACAACGCATTAAATCATAATTTTATGATCAAATAAACAGCCTTACTTGCCATCAATCCCTAAGAGCTCATCGTGGCATGCTGTGCAGACAAAAACACCACCATTGACTGTAACTAAAGCTGTAAAGTCTCCAATTCTTTATAATCTCCCATACTCCTAGAAACGGTTTTGTAAGGCACGTGTAGTGCACAACAATGTAGTAGAACTACTTGAAAAACACATTGTCCGTTCAATGGTAATTCCTCTGTAGCTGACACCAGTTTAGCTTTTTATAGAGTAAAAAAACAACACTGCACTCACAAAACTGGAAGCATGATGGGGTAGCGTGAGGCGATAACGTTTCCAACACCATTTCACAGGAGAGACCTTGACCCACACAGTTAACGCGTTGAGCACAAATTGTGTGTTAGTGTTAGTGAGTGCTGCTGCCAGTGAGCAGAAGAATGCATGAGTGGCTGAGGAAAAATGCGAGGGACTGAACTGAATTACTGTGTTTTTGGTGGTCAAGAGGACGCTCACTCTATCTCACTACTCGACCTTTTTTTCTTTTTTTTTTTTTAAATTGTATGTGCTCACCAGTCCTATTCCCGTAGAACTCTGCAGTGCATTTTTTCGTCCTCAGGTGAAAGAAAGAAGTCAAGAAAAAAAAATTGTAAAGTGAAAAAGGGTCAAGTTTTTTTTTTTTTTTTAAATGAAAACATACATGTTGGGGATTTATTCGCCGGGGATGAGTAGCCATCCCGCCCCGATAATGACAATAATAATAATATGCAACTTCTTTATTCATTATTATAAAACAGAAAGCATTTTTTTTTTCTGCTCACAAAACCCATCTGCGAGTGCTGTTGAATAAGTCAGTGATTGCCCCTCCCTTCCCCCCACCCATAATCCTCCATCCATGTTTTCACCCCCCCCCCAGCCCCCAGAAGAAAATCGCCCCCGCATCACTTTCGCCCCCTTGTCGCCCTTTCCTTTATTTTCGCCCCCTTGGAACGCAAAATCGCTCCCCAGGGGAGATATCGCTCAAGTTGAGAACCATGGCTGTAGACAAACTGTGCATGTTCTTCGGTCCTAATGCGATCTGCCACCTGTTTCTGTCTATTCAACTTCAGTCATGTCCTTGGAAGGGGGAGATGGTATATGTAATTTACATACTGAGGATGTCTTAGCAAAGACCGTATCGGCAGTTTTGTAAATTTTACAGGAGATTGATTTGAAAGTTTGACAAGAAGTATCAAATGTCTGTTACAACCTTTAAATCCTCATCAATAATTAGGTCAATTAATTCGATAATGGAGATCGGATCATGTCAAAATGTAGTACTTACCAAGGCGAAACAGAATACTTATATAAAAACAACAAGAACAAACAAACAAAAATTGAAAGTTTTCGAGTTACGGTGTTTGCTCAGGCATCCCCCGATATGCTGAACGAATCATGTGGAAATTTTCTTTTGGAAGTGAGGGGTGAAAACATGGATAGAGGAGGCAGATTCAGGGTAGTCACTGATTTATTCAACAGCACGCGAGGATGGGTTTTATGAGCAGAAAAAAATGCTTTCTGTTTTAATAATGAATAACCAACTTGCATTGTCATCAACAAAGCTGTGAAAAGTTTAACGTCGTAGTATAATCGTATAGTCTGTCTTCTTGTGAAATGTATCTGTTGTCTTTAGGTAGGGATTTTGAGGAAGAGGAGAGAAGTGGGGTGGGGGTTGACAGGAAATTTGGAGCCTAAGGTGGGCGATTACCTGAAAAAGGTTGAGAACCTGTGGTCTACAGTCATTGGTAGAGCTAAGTACAATCTTACAAGAGGCAGAGTGGGGAAGGGGAGGGGGAGTTGGGGGTAGGCGGAATGGGTAATCGACCCCGTTTCATTAAAAAAAACCCATAAAAAACGAACAAAAACTTGACCCTTTTTCAATTTACAATATATTTTTTCCAAGTTCCAGACCTGATGATTTGAAGATTTCTTCTCTGGAACTTGGAATAAATATTGATGGAGAACAGCTGAAAGACCTTAGGTTCGCAGACGATGTGGCGCTGTGCACGGGAGACACAAAGCAAATGGAGAAGAACCTGAACATACTAAACAAACACAGTAAAAAGATCGGACTGAAGATACACAAAGACAAAACGAAATATATGACAAATTATGAAACAGATGAAGATATAAAAGTGGAAAATAAAGTAATTGAAAGAGTAAACCAATACAAATACCTTGGCCAAACAATTCAAATGGAAAATCAAACAAGCTGTGAAGTGAGTGCAAGAGTAAGAGCAGGATGGAGCTGCTTTGGAAGGTACAGAGAAATTTTCCAAAATAAAGACATACCAATATCCCTCAAGAGAAAAGTGTTCAACCAATGCGTAATCCCCACGATCACATATGGATGCCAGACATGGACCATGTCAAGACAGATCACCACGAAACTAAGAACCACCCAAAGAGCAATGGAAAGAAAAATGCTAAACATAAAGCTACAAGACAAAGTACCACACACGGAAATACGAAAACAAACAAATGTTACGGACTTGGTGAAAATGGCTCTCAGATTAAAATGGAGATGGGCAGGACACCTAGCCAGGACACAAGATAACAGATGGACAAAAAGATGCACAGAGTGGAGACCGAGGACGGGGAGAAGATCACGAGGACGGCCAGTAGGACGATGGAGAGACGACATCACAAGAACAGAGGGTGCGACCTGGACAAGGAGTGCGCAAGATCGAAGCAAATGGAAGGCATTGTCAGAGGGCTACATCCTGCAGTGGAGGGACAACGCCTAGGTTCAAGGTTCAAGGTTCAGGTTCAATATATTTTTTGCTTGACTTCTTTTTTTTTTTTTTTCCCCTGACCACGAAAACACTCACTGCAGAGCTCTGCGGGAATAGGTGAGCACATACAATTTAAAAATAAAGAAAGATCGCAACACACTCAGACAGGGCATTGAGATAGCGTGAGCGTCTTCCTGACCACAAAAAAAAAAAAAAGTAATTCAGTTAAGTCCCTCGCATTTTTCCTCAATCGCTCATGCATTCTTCTGCTCACTCGCAGCAGCACTCACGAACACAAACACACTCACACTGCATTGGCTGTATAATTAAAATTTGTACTCAACGGTGTGGGTCAAGGTTTCTCCAGTGAAATGGTGTTGAAAACATTATCGCCTCACGCTACCACGGAAAGAGTCAGTTTTATGAGTGCAGTGATGTTTATGTATCTATAAAAAGCTAAACCCCTAAACTTGTGTCAGTTACAGAGGAATTACCATTGAACACAGTGTGTTTTTCAAGTAGTTCTACTACATGGATGTGAACTAGACGTGCCTTACAAAACCCTTTCTAGGAGTATGGGAGATTATAAAGAATTGGGGACTTTACAGCTTTAGTTGCAGTCAATAGTGGTGTTTTTGTCTGCACACCATGCCATGGTGAGCTCTTCGGGATTCGATGGCAGGTAGGGCTGTTTATTTGATCATAAGATTTAGTGCGTTTTTTGGGGGGTTTTTTTGTTACTGAAAATTTGGCCTTTTTTTTCCTATGTGTGTATGTGGAAAGGAAGGGGGGGGGGCGGTGATCGATCTAGGGTTAAGCTTAATGAACACGAATCCTTTCTTTCGTTTTAAAATCAATTTCGACAACAAGCCAACTTATATGCTGGAACTGACCAAAGAGCTCGTTTGAGACGTTTATTTTACATGTAATTTTGAAAGGCTAATATAATATGTTGTTTGTGCACAGTTCATCTGTAGGACCAGGGATTTTTTTGTTTTTTTTTATCAGCGTTAAGAAAAACCTACTCGATTTTCAACACCACTGAAATACCACTCATTAGAGGGTCAAATTTAGCTTCCATAACAGAATAAATCATGATATACTGAACGGAACTTTAAAAAAAAAAGGAAAAAAAAAAAGAATTGTCTCGCTAATTTTAGACTCTATTAAACACATATCATTGGGTGAAGTGTTAATTTGCATTTTATTATTTTGATAAAAATACAGATCAAATAAGACTCTAAGACGACACTAGAAACCATAGATGATGTAAAACTATTGTAGACATCTATATCTAAAAACATGTGCCATTGTCTGCTTTTCATCGATGAAACCATTTTGACAGTAACCTAAATTAGATAACAGATCTATAGACAAGCTTAGCGTTACTGAAGAAAATTGTTAAATGGTTATATTTTCTGGCCCCGCCTGATTATACCTTTACGACTTCAACAATAATTGGCTCTTGTTCATAGTTTACATTCTTCCATCAGCCAGCTTAGGCTGACGAGTGGAGAACAGATCTCCAGCGATTTATACTTCCTTTGTGGTGGCCAATTGGCATGAAATGATGGTGGCATGATTTAACCTCCCATAAAGTTCACCATATTTGTAGCTTATGTAATCAATATATTATGTAATGCGAATAACAGATAAAGGGAAGGAATCCGAGAAAACAGCCCCAATTGAAGGGAAAAGCCATTAACTCCCTTTTATTAAACAAAAAATGTTTCCATTCTCTTCTGTTTTATCTAATTCTGTTACTTTCTGAAGCCTATTAGAATGTGTGTACCAGAAAAACATAAATAAAAAGTAGGGGCACAAGAAGCACAGATCGAGCTCCTTCAGATAACGAACCAATCTAACAATGTTGTCTTTGTCCCCTCCCAGCCATTAACCTTATGGAAGTCTGACACTTAGGAATAATGTCAAGTTCGCACACTGGAATGACATCGTTCCTACGTAGATCCTCTGATTGTGTCATTGTGCTGACATCAGTTTGATGTAGAGAATCCAGTCCTATGGTAATCTTACCAACCTTACGGAAATCTTATACAAGTCTGCATCTAATTAATATATGGATGCTGGCTTGGCTTAGCTCGATTTTCAGTAGGATTCAGGTCTAATGGAAAGAGTTCCTGATACTTCGAACTCTTAAAATTCTTTGCAAACCACCCCAATATTTCTGGTTCAAAGAGTAAGCAGTGGGGTCAGCAGTTGGTAACAGGGATAAAGTCAGAATTAGAAATTGGTTTAGGGTTAGCTTTAGGGAATGACTGGGTGATCTGAACGTCCGGAACTCTTCTCGTTCTAATTATTGTGGTGCTGTGATGGCAGTGTAGTTGTTTAAAAAGAATGCACAGTACATTAAAAGCTCAGATTATCATTTTATGTTCTAGTTTGTAATGTAGTCAAGTAATCCTTAACTCTTTATTTTAAAAAAAATTCAATTAAATAGTATAATAATTTCATGCCATCTTTGCCAAAAACATTTTCAAGGGTAGTTTTTAGAATATTTTACAATATATCCTTTGTGCGGTGTTTACTGAAATAGTATTCTTTGCAAACCAGAACAAATTGTAATCCTGTCTGGCTATCGCTTGTATGTGTACCTTAACACTGGTCCGGCGGGAGGCCACTATATGTTATTTTCATCAGTAACAGAATGTTGTAACTTGCTAATTAGAATTATTACCTTCAATCAAATAAGTATAGCAGAGTTGACACAGAGCAAATGAAATTAAGCGTTTCTCGATCTTTTCTGAATTTTAGGTAGATCTCTATCAAATTTTGGATTAAATAATTGTGTTGAGTCAATCATGCAAATTCTATTGAAAGGACATATTTTCTCAGTAGATCTGCAAGGCGTGAATAGGATGTGTTCTTTCAGGATTGGTGGTGATAGCGACCGGGCTTAATAACAGATGCGACTTTCCTATGCTTGTTAAGCATTGCATAGCTGATTTAGTCTTCCTCTGACAAAATGTAAAGTTATGAATCCCTTTACACGTGTATGTAGGCTTACGCAAAGTTCTGGCATACCGAGTAGTGTATGCACTGATGTATTGGGCCTATCCACCATGTAATCAATTATGTACAGTTCATGCATACGGCCACGGATCATTAAATTACAGAACGGCTAAGACTCATTTTACAATCAGACTTTGTGCAAATGGAATAAGTGTGGATGTAAGCACTTATAAAATGCATATAGGGTCCATTTTTGGTATTTTATATTTATTCAATCATATAATCTGCACTCTGCACATCCCCCAACCACTGCCTCGCTTCATCACTTTCTACCCTCTTGATCATGTATTCCTGTCTTTTAACTTCAGCGCGAGCATGCTGAGTAGTTTATATCAGCCAGCACGATGTGTTTACACCATGGGTCAGGTGCTAATGAAAAAAATGGGATTGGAGGAGAGCAGTCAACGACCCAAAGCAAACTAAAAAAAATTATTTAAAAAAAAATAAAAAAATCCAAACTTCAATGCACCCACCACAGTATATGAAACGTACATGCAAAATTTGGTTACTGTAGGTGGCCTCATAAGAAAGCCTTTTGCGTTCAGAAGTGGAGAATTTGTGCATTATATAAAAATTATAGATTTATTCATTTTTTCGTGAATGCCAATTTCATTTCATAGACTCATCATTTTTGACTGCATCCAACTGACAAATTGCTTTTATTTCTCTGTAATGATTATTGTGATTTGGTCTTTGCAAGTTTTGAGTTTGTGATCAGAATAAAAAAATCTGTTCTCCAAGATTATATATATTTTTTTATTATTCTCATGCGGTAAATATTTAAAAATGCACAATTCGGAAAAATTCCGAGCTAACGGACAACTGGCTCATGCCTTTCATTTTCTGCTGTTTCTTGTCGCAACAGATATCAATTTGTATATTATTTCTATTTTCAAATCTCGAGGAGTTAAGATTGTTAAGTGTGCTTAGCCCTTCTACTTCGGAATGGTATCTTTTTGGTATCGATTTTGGTTCCCTTAATATTGAATGGTGATGTCATTCCCAAGTCATGTGCACATTTAAAAGCAAGAAAAAAAAACTATAGGAAAAAAAAAGATGTGATTAGGAAAATGTAAATGTAGAGAAAGAAGATGGAGAGGAGGGGTTTTTCAGGAAATAAGTTTTGATTTCGTTATCATATTCAATGAAGTTGTTGGCAGTCGATTAATTAAGTAGTATCGATTCCCACTTCCGGTTTGTAATAAAAACCAAGACAGTGTCAAGGGCCAAGGTAGATAATCATGTTCTTGAATTGTTAATATTTTGAAACTGCAACATTTTGAAGCCTGTTTATTAAGAGGCGCATATCTTTAAGGAACAATGATAAACCCAAGCGTTTGAATGAAAAGAAAACGTTTTGAGTAAGGTTAATAAAGGAATAAATTTAATATATGATTTTATGCATATTGAGGTCAAACCCATAACGGCAGACAACGTGTACATTGTGTGTCATATAAGAAAACCCGAATTTATTTATAGTACAGAAGGGGACAAGGTGGTCTAGAGGCAAGGTGCTCGCCTCTCATGCCAAGGGTCCCGGGTTCTAATATTTTCAAGTCCCTGGTCCTATTGGGGGGGTAGGATCGAGTACCTAGTCTTCTCGGATAAGGACGAAAAAATTCGGAGGGCCCGTGCACGTTGCGCACGTTAAAGATACCTTGGCAGTTGGAAATCGTAAAGAGCAGGCCGAAAGGCCGCTGCCCGGGCAAAATTGAAATTAATAGATTAAAATTTATCCATATCATCCCCCCCCCCCCCCCGCCAGAACAAGAAATAATAAAACAAGTAAAGTGAGGTGTAAATGCCAAGGGCAGCGAACCTCCTAAAATAAAGACCTCAAATCATTTATAGTACAGAACAAGAGCAGGCCGAAAGGCCGCTGCCCGGGCAAAATTGAAATTAATAGATTAAAATTTATCCATATCATCTCCCCCCCCCCCCCCCCCCGAGGTGTAAATGCCAAGGGCAGCGAACCTCCTAAAATAAAGACCTCAAATCATTTATAGTACAGAACAGCCACTTTGGGGAAACCCGGGTGGTTACTGGCTCCTGCTTCCATGTAGCGTTGAGGTCGACGGTCGACCAAGGTACTCGCACGGTTAGTCACGCCCAACTGACCTGTAATATAGCGAGTTTCCTCCCTTAAAACGCTGCTGAGGGACTGAGTGCTGGGGTGGAGTTTGGTTGGGGATAGGCCGGACAAAACATGCGGATTAGAACCTACTTCCTTAGATCTTAAGGGGCAACTGGTACTTTAGGGTATCGTCCATGTCATGGGAAAAGTGCTCTCGCAACCACATAGTCAAACGGCACACCTTGTGTGCTGGAGTCCCCGTGCCACTTTTTTTGTCATTTCTTAGAATAATCTCAATAATCTCAAAGCAAGTACATCGGATTTAGTGATCAGAAATCTCATGGAGTTCAGACAAAAATGGTAAACAATGACGTCACGTGAGTAGAATTCAATCACGGCGGGCTCATAATGAATAAATAAAGGAAAAAAATTGATACTCTAAGAATGTATTCTTTGTTGATCAAACAGCTCATTAAGGGGAAGAATTATATTTTTATGCCTGTGTATTGGCTATATAGTGTTAAATTGAAAAAAAAAAAACAACTGTTGTATTCAATAAGCTTATGGTGTGTTGCCAGGGAACAAACTGAATTTTCTTTCTAATATGTGACGTTCATCATTAATTAATTAATGATATTCAGTCTTATGATCTTGTCAGCTTTGACAATGTCTTGCCAAAAAGAAGGGCTGAGGACACCAAGGTTGGACTTTGCTTAGGACATTGCTGCCCTTAATCGGGCCCTGCCTATGCTCTTGATTTATGCAAGAGTTGGAATGTAATTGTCAGGTCGATAAGCACTGAAGACTGTATTTGGCATGCATTCAGCTTGAAAATGAATTAGATTTTGGTGAAGTGGTGAGGGAATAGGGCGGATAGAAAAGGAGGAATTGGGGGGAGAGAGACAGAGAGGTGGGGGGAGAGAGACAGAGAGGTGGGGAGAGAAAGAAAAAAATAATGCCGATCAAAACAAGACTATGAGATTAAGATTTAATGTAAAGTCAATTTTTTTATCCTTGGCCCTTGAAGTCGCCATTCGCTACTCGTAAAGAAAAACAAAAGGGGGGGGGGGGGGGGGAGGTTACAAATGAGAAAACAGTGATAGGTAAATGAATGAATTTTCTATTATAGGCTATTAAAATACAAGAAGCCCCTTTGTTACCAATGCGCTCGAAAACTACTGAACAGATCTTTCTGAACTTGGGCATAAAAAAATTAAATGCTTCCGCACACCAAATACGCTACGAGGTGTAATCTGCAAAATAAGCAAATAATTGAACCTTTTGCTCACTAGGGGTTTAGATGATATGTTACGAACGAGGGACACCAGAACCATACCGGTACTATAATGGAGGTAGAAGGTGAACCCGTAAGCAGCTAACTGAGTTTGACCTTGAGTTTGAGTTTTACGGCTCGTCGGCACGATAACTTCCACCTTGCACCCTTTAGTTCTTTAGCATCTAAAGCTTCGTGATTGTGAGATGGAAAGTTATGAAACTTTGTGACCTGCTTCAGTGTTAGTGAGCGCTGATATGGTTCAAAATGTTCCCCTTTGTTACGAAGGCATTAGGTGGGCATTTGTTGCTTAGCGCTTAGCTAGTCGGATGGATCTTGGCGAGTGGATCCTCCACGCATCCTGTGTCTCGGCTGATAGTGACAATCTGATATAAGGAAATGTAAAAAAGGGGAATGGGGAAGAAGGAAGGTAAAAAAAAAAAAGAAAAAAGGATTGAATGAATTCATTTATAAGCGTGAAATATTATGTGGGCGAAGATGCTTTCCTTCCTTCCTTCTCTTCATTCCTTTTACATCTAAAATAATTATTTGATCTTAAATCAAGAAAACAACGGCATGAAACAACAACCACAACCACATGGCATGTCTTGTTGTCAGAAAAATTTGTTCAGTGAGAAAACAGCAATAAATGATTTAAGGGAGATAATAAAGCATGAATTTATCTGAAGAAATTCATTGTTACTTTTCTTGGATTCGAAAGTGAAGCTGCGAAACCTCGATCGAAGGAAATTATCTGCTGCTTCCGGTTATAGTTTCATACGGTGGTGTGGTGAAACGTCGGTGTGTGAGAGAAATAACTTTCAAGCGTTTACAAATGCCTCCCAAGAAGAAGAATGAGACCAGTAAAAAAACAGAGCAAAAGAAAAAGGAAAAAATCATAGAGGTAAACAGAATACATCCATTGGAATCTCATGTCAAACTAGCGGTAGATCTATTATGGTGCAGTTGAGGGATCGTCTTAGTAAACACTAAAACAGACGAATCAACTCCATGACTCCCATGAGAAGAAGAAGAAGAAGATCTTGAGTTCAATTTAGAATTAGATCTGTAGACCACAGTCAAACTGGATGCCAGATCTAGAAGAGCTAGACTCTAGATCTAGATCTAGATCTCTGATCATCTCATTTACTAGATATCTTGTTAAATAATAGTTTTCGAGAGAACTATGTTTGATCAAGCGTTTTGCATCTCAAGAGAATGTAGGTGACCAACATGGGAGCAGATTTAAATCTAGCATACAGTGAGAATTGTGGTAGATCTAGATTCTAGATCTAGACTAGATCTATCTATATCATGTAGCCTAGTCTGTCAATGCTTTCAAATTAGGCCTTAATTAAATTTCTTATGCCATGAACAACATAGTCGACAAACAACTTTGAGAAACAAGAATTGCTGGACATACCAGAAAGCAGGGACAAAAGTCATTCTTTTCTCATGCTTTTTCATTTTTTGCAGAATGAAGTGTTTATCTGCCGATACTGTTGGATAAAATTTCCCCTAGGATTTTTTTTTTCCGCCAACATAAATTCTGTATTGGCGAATCATCTCCCCTGATTCGAACCCTTTCTCCATCTTCATTTGAGATTATGGAGCTATCATTAGATCTTGGCACCAAAGTCTTTCAGTTTGTCTGCATTTATCAGCATCGGGCAGTAAAACCAATTTTCTGAGTGAACTTAAGTTCTCCTACCACGCTTAACCTGCGAGAAAGGATACCCTGTTCTTTTGGGTGATCTTAATTTTCATTTTGATTCTGAAACATCATCTGAAGTAAAACGACTTAAAGAACTTATCGACCAATGCAACATGTCTCAGATAATCAAATGTCCAACTCATCGAGCTGGTCACATCTTAGATTTAGTGATCATCAAACAAACCTTGAGCACCTTCACCAACACTGCCGTCCTAGAAAAACTCATTTCGGATCATAAAACCATCGTACTCGATATTGATTTCGCAAAGCCAAATATCATCAAAAAAGTTGTGTCGTCCAGAGATATAAAAGGTATCGACATCAATGCCTTCAAGACGGAAATGGCCAATGCTCTCGAGAACTTTGAAGGCGACATCACATCTTATAATAACATCCAGCAAGATCTACTACAGCGACATGCACCTATCAAGACCAGGTCAATCTCCAACAGACCGTTCGCTCCATGGTACACCCTAGATGTCAAAGCAGCCAAAGCAGAATGTCGCAAAGCAGAAAGGAAATGGTTAAAGACAGGTCTGACAGTCCACAAGGACATTTTCAAACACCAGAAGAACAAATGGAAATGTGTTATTAAACTTGCAAAAAAAGACTTCTATGTCACTAAACTTCAAAATTCTACATCTTGTAAGGAACTTTTTAGTATTTGTGATGAACTCACAGGGAAAAGAAAGGAAACACCTCTACCCACAATTTACGAGAACAATTTGTTGCCCAATGTTTTTGCTGATTATTTTGATAAAAAAGTTACAACTATCCGAGAAAATCTTGACAGTTTTGATGCCATTGATCATTTTGATGAGTTTCAGGGAAATCCTATAGACACTTTTGGTGTTGTGTCGAATGAATCTGTGAAATCTATCATCATGGCATCGCCATCAAAATGTTGTGACCTCGATCCTATTAGTACATTTTTGGTTAGATCTTGTATTGATGAACTGGTTCCAACTATTACAAAAATTATAAACAACTCTATTTTAAGTGGGTCTGTCCCTGATTATTTTAAAACAGCCTGGGTAACACCACTTTTGAAAAAAACGACTCTTGATCAAAACATGTTGAAAAATTATAGACCCGTCTCAAACCTTCCTTTTCTTTCAAAAATCCTTGAAAAGGTGATATTACAACAACTAATAAGATAAGATAAGATAAGATAAATTTTATTCGTCCTTGTACAAGGAAATTTGTTTTGATCATTGAATACATAACAATACAGTTACAGAAGCAGAAAGTATGATACATAGCGCGCACACACACATATATACACACACACTGATAAATTAACTAAATTAACAAAATTAACAGTGCACACAATATGCTTCCCTAACTAAAACACATTGACCTGACACGCAGGACATAATTCAACTGTGCACAGATTACGATCAAGATGACGACATTATTGTAACATCCTAGTTGATGATGGAATAAACGATTTAAAGTAGCGCTCAGTTTTAGTTTTCTTTGACAACAGCCTTAAACTTCTTACAGATCTTATATATTCCTTGTTCAGGGGATGTTGGGGGTCATTTATAATAATATTAGCTTTTTTAATACAAGCACCAGTGTACAGCTCATCAAAATATGGCAGATCACAGATACAAATTTTGGATGCTTTTTTAATTAAATTATTGATCTTATTTTTATCTTTTTGTAAGATGTTTCCTCCCCAACAGACAACTCCATACATCAAAACGCTCTGAATAGCCATGGTGTAAAATATTTTCAGAATGCTTTTGCTAACTTTTAAAAAGCGGAGCTTTCTGAGGAAATACATGCGCTGGTTGGCTTTCTTGTATACATATGTTACATGCGCATGCCAGTTAAGCAATGAATCAATAGTAATACCAAGATATTTGGCCTCTGTGACAATTTCAACCTCTTCATTGTTGATAGTAAGAGGGCAAACAGGATCGTTGTTATTTTTCCTAAAGTCAAAAACAAGCTCTTTTGTTTTCTTAACATTCAGTAGAAGATAGTTGTTATTACACCAACAATGAAAGGATTGTACAATGTTAGAATATTCGTGGCCAGAGTTAGGTAAAAGGCCTAAAATAGCAGAGTCGTCGGCAAATTTAAGAAGGTAAACGTTGTTGTGTGTCACAGTGAAATCATTTGTATACAATGTATACAAGGCAGGTGACAGCACGCAGCCTTGTGGCGCTCCTGTGTTTGTTGTGAGTAATTTGGAAAATGTGTTGTTTATATCATCCACAAACTGGCTTCTCTGTGTTAGAAATTCGAAGATCCAGCTCTTTAAAAAAGAACTCACGTGTAGGTTGGTAAGCTTTTGAAACATTAAGTGCGGTTGTATGGTGTTAAACGCAGACGAAAAATCGACTAGGAGCACACGAACACAGGTTTTACCAGTGTCTAAATGACTGTAGATGTTATGCAATAAAAACAATAAGGCGTCTTCTGTGTTCCTGTTTTCTTTGTATGCAAATTGCAAAGGATCGAGATTTTGTTTGACCTCCTTCGTTAGTTCAGTTAAAACAAGTTTTTCAAAGCATTTAAAGATAATGGAAGTTAATGCAACTGGGCGAAGGTCGTTCATTTCAGATATTTTTGGTTTTTTGGGGACAGGTAAGATTTTTGACAATCTCCAAATGTTTGGATGTGTCATTTGAGAAATAATGACCTGTTGGAACCATTTCAATCTGCTTACAGAAGTAACCACAGTACTGAAACTGCACTATTAAGAATCATGAATGACATATTAGTAAAGGCAGATTCTGGAAATATTACTCTGCTAAATTTGTTGGATCTATCAGCAGCGTTCGACACCATCGATCACGAAATCCTGCTCAGAAGGCTAGAAACATCGTTTGGAATCAGAGGGGTCGCCCTTAAATGGGTCGAATCTTACCTGTCAAATCGCCACCAATTTGTTGTAACCAACAAAATAAGATCTTTTTCTTATGCGCTTCAGTATGGCGTACCACAAGGCTCAGTGCTTGGTCCTATTTTGTTTACTATCTATACTATTCCACTTGTACATGAAATAAAGAAATTTAATTTACAATATCATTTCTATGCTGATGATACCCAGCTCTACAGTTCTGCCTTGCCATGCGATGTTGACAGCCTTCTGCAGCAGGCTGGAAACTGTATAACAGAAATTAAAAGCTGGATGAACCAAAACAAACTGGCACTAAATGAGGATAAAACTGAGGTTATTTTATTAGGCCGTGAGCGGGTTCTGCAAGAAGTGGACAGAACTGAGATGATAATTGGCACTAATTCAATAGAAATTTCAAAAAAAGTAAAAAACCTAGGGGTTTACATTGATTCAAATCTTTCTATGTCATCTCAGGTTAGTCACCTCATTCGTATTCTATACATGGAAATCTGGAAAATTGGTAAAATCAGACATCTTATTTCAACTGAAACTGCGGCTGTTTTAGTAAATTCTTTTGTACTTTCAAAGCTTGACTATTGCAACTCCCTTTTGGCTGGAATTTCACAAAAAAATATTAGAAAACTCCAAATTGCTCAAAACAATGCAGCGAGACTTGTTTTGAAGAAAAAGAAAAGAGATTCAGCACTGCCACTTCTGCGGAGTTTGCACTGGCTGCCAGTCGAGAAAAGAATAATGTACAAATTGTCATCCATTTGTCACAAATGTGTCAATAATACTGCTCCATCGTACCTAGTTGATTTAACTGATTACTATGTTCCATCTCATGTCAGGCCAGAGTTTTCTGCTATTGTATGACAGTACACAATACAGCCTGCTACTGTCACCCCCACTGTCTTGTGGGTCATCTCGGGAGAGAGGAAGACTAGGGGAAGGTAACCCTGAATACAAATACCACACTGCCTTGTGTGTTGCTATGATAGCAAAGGCTATGGGAGTAAACCCAGACAGAAAATCAGGAGTGGAGACCCGAAGGTGGTTGTCAGGGAGAACTGCATCAAACTGGCTTCCAGCATCTCCTGCAGCCGGACTAGTTCCAAATGTATTGACCTGGTCTCTCCCTTGGGTTTAACTAGAATGGCAGAGAGAGGGGTGGTGCCTCTGGGCAAAGCACCATCTCTTAAAAATAGCCCAGGCAAGGCAGCAAAACGAGGAGGCGTTTGCTCGGGCTTGGCAAGCGTCTGTCTCTCCTCTATAAGCCCACCCATTTCCGATTTGGAGAGGACACTCCAGCCATCCGTTACGGATGGGCACAACACGGGAGGTGGCAGTTACCGGTGATAAGCTCAATCCATTTGGCGTACGGATGAGCGCCAGGGGTCCCCTCTGTCGGTGGGAGCGGCTTTTCAGCTGCATTGATCAACTACCGCCCGCCGTAACCTGGGCAGCCCCCAGGCAGTTGGGTGTTGTTCCGCCACGTCAGCCTGCTTCATAAGGTGGTTGGAGCTAGACCAAAAGTCAAAAAGCTGACGTAAAGTGTGCACCTGGCAAAAACAGAAAAATACTAAAACTTGGTACCTGGAACGTCAGAACAATGCGCCCAGGCTTGCAACAGCAAGATCTCACTGATATTGACTCCATCAGGAAATCCCAAATTATTGATCGAGAACTTCAGCTACTAAACATCGACATCGCTGCCCTTCAAGAAACTCGACTTCCCGACTCCGGGTCAGTCAAAGAAGAAAACTACACCTTCTTCTGGCAGGGCCTTAGCAGCGAACAGCCGAGAATCCACGGCGTGGGCTTCGCCGTAAAAAACTCCCTTATCAATTCGATCGCAACTCCAATTGGAGTGTCAGAACGCATCATGACACTCAGACTGAACACCCGGTCTGGTTTTACCAACATTATCTGTGTCTATGCCCCAACACTTACCTCCTCTGACGAAACCAAAGACATTTTCTACGAGGCATTGCAGAGGACTCTCCACAACATCCCTCTCACCGAAGGCCTGCTAATTCTGGGTGACTTTAACGCTCGAGTGGGAGCAGATCACTCCGCATGGCCAAAGTGCATTGGGCACTTCGGCATTGGCAACATCAACGAAAACGGGCAGCGCCTTCTGGAGCTATGCTCCGTAAACTCATTATGTGTTACAAACACGTACTTTGACCTTAAGAGATGCCAAAGAACATCATGGCGCCATCCCAGGTCTGGCCATTGGCATCAATTAGATCTTATTCTCTCAAGGAGGAAGAGTTTGGGCTGTATAAAAATAACTCGTTCCCTCCACAGTGCTGACTGTGACACCGACCATGCACTGGTAGTCAGCAAAATCAAAATTTCGGCCAAGAAAATATACAGATCAAAAGCCCCTTCAATCCCTAAGATCAATATAACAGCAATCAGAGATGAATCAAATAGAAAGTCATTTGAAAAGTTATTTGCTGAAAGCATGGATAATGTCACCCAATGTGACTCGGTAGATGAAACATGGAACACTCTCAGTTCAAAAATTCATGACTGTGCCATCAAGTCTTTTGGACAGCATAAAGTTTCAAACAACGACTGGGTAGCCCAGAACAGCGAAATTCTCCTACCTCTCATTGAGCAAAAGAAATCTGCTTTCAATGAGTATAACAAAAATTGCAATCAGAGTACAAAAACTTGTTTGAAAAATGCAAAAGCTAAACTTCAGCTGGAGGTAAGACGTTGCGCCAACAAATACTGGACAGACTTGTGTAACAGCATACAAGAGGCAAATGAAAAGGGAGATATGAAAACCGCCTTTAGTCAGATGAAAGTAGCTCTTGGGCCAATCATCACCAAAAGCGCCCCACTTAAGTCTGTAAATGGTGAACCCATCACAGATAAAAATGAACAACTGAATAGGTGGGTAGAGCATTACTCTCTGTTGTATTCAACTGAGAAAAATATTCCACCAGATTTTGAGGAACACCTCCAAAAACTGCCAATAATGGCCGAACTTGACGCTGAACCTTCCTTAGTCGAGCTTTCCAATGCAATCGACCACCTGTCTGCTGGAAAAGCCACAGGAAGTGACAACATTCCTGCAGAGGTATTAAAAGACCTAAAAGGCCCACTATTACCACACCTGTATAATCTGTTACTGCAGTGTTGGAAAGAAGGCGTGATACCACATGATATGAGAGACGCCAAAATTGTCACACTTTACAAGAACAAAGGAGACAAAGGCGACTGCAACAACTATCGAGGCATATCCCTCCTCAGCATTACTGGAAAGGCTTTTGCTCGCGTCATCCTCTGCCGCCTTCAACAACTGGCGGAAAAAGTCTTACCAGAAACACAATGTGGCTTTCGAAGCAAACGATCAACTATTGACATGATATTTGCACTTCGGCAAATCCAAGAAAAATGTAAAGAACAAAACAGGCCGCTTATAACATGCTTTGTGGACCTAACAAAGGCTTTCGACACCGTAAGCCGATCTGGCCTGTATGCAGTCCTTAAATCCATAGGCTGTCCACCAACATTGCTAAAACTTATTGCATCCTTCCACACTGACATGAGGGCATGTGTCAACTTTGAAGGCTGCACATCCAATTCATTTGCTGTAAACAGCGGTGTGAAGCAGGGATGTGTTCTTGCTCCTACCTTATTTGGTATATATTTTGCAGCCCTACTCAAGAATGCCTTTGGTCAATGTTCAGGTGGAGTACTTATTAACACCAGAGTGGACGGCTCCATTTTTAATGTTGCCAGACTAAAAGCAAAATCTCGTACAGAGCATATTATGTTACAAGAGCTCCTCTTCGCAGATGATGCTGCAATCGTGGCCCACGATGAAACCACGCTCCAGGCTCTCATCAATAGCCTTGCCAAAGCCTGTGACAAATTCATGCTAAGGATCAGTGTCTCAAAAACTGTAGTTTTGACACAAGGCTTGAGAAACCCCAACCCAATCATGCTGAATGGCTCTCCTCTGGAGCAAGTGGGAAAATTCTGCTACCTAGGCTCAACCATCAGTGGTAGCACAGACATAACAACTGAAATAAATGCCAGAATAGGAAAGGCGGCCACAGCCTTTGGCAAACTCTCAAAAAGGGTGTGGAACAATAGCAAGCTGACCATCAAAACAAAGGTACTCGTGTACCAAACTTGCGTCCTAAGCACCCTGCTGTATGGCTCAGAGACATGGACCACCTACTCCAAACATGAAAGATCCCTCAACTCCTTCCACCTGCGCTGCCTACGCAAAATTCTCAAGATCAAGTGGCAAGACAGGATCTCAAATATCGAAGTTCTGAGCCGAGCCAACATTCCATCAACTCAGGCTCTCCTAGGCAAAAAAAGACTGCGGTGGCTTGGACATCTCCACCGTATGGAAAATGATCGCATCCCCAGACAAATTCTCTACGGGGAACTTGCTACTGGCAACCGACCCAGAGGTAGGCCACATCTGCGATTCAAAGACACTTGCAAGGTCACGATGAAAGCATTCAACATCGACCCCAATGAATGGGAGAACCTTGCAAATGATCGAAGCAGATGGAGACAAAAATTGCGCAGTGGCACGCTCGCAATAGACTTCAAGGCAAAAGAAACATACCTGACAAAACGACAGAGGCGGAATGAAAACACTCGCCAAAGTGAACCCAAAAGACTGACCTGCAATCACTGCCATCGCACTCTCGGGTCAAACATTGGTAGAATAAGCCACGAGAGAAGCTGTCAGTCAAAGTGAAAGTGAATATTCTAGCTGCTAAGACCGTCTGTAAAGACGCTAAAGGCCATATACATATAATGTTCCATCTCGTCAACTAAGATCATCATCTGACACTACAAAATTGAAAGTACCTAAAATGAATCTGTCCACTGTAGGAGAAAAGTCTTTTTCATTTCTTGGCCCTACCATCAGGAACACTCTTCCAAAGACAACCAGGGAAATTAATGACATTGGTTCTTTCAAACGCCATCTGAAGACCCATTTCTTTCAGACAAACTAGGCTAGGTGTTTTTCGGCAGCAACAATAGTAAATATTTTTGAATTTCTTTTGTGTATGCGTGTGTGTGTGTGTGTGTGTAAGAGTTTGTTAAAGCGCCCAGAGCTTGTCATCGACGGGGTTGGGTGCTATATAAATGCAATATATTATTATTATTATTATTGTTCCGTTCATCCCGACGTGATCAACGTTTGTATTGGGCAAGTGTTGAAACGATATTGAAATTGGAGTGGCTTTTCTGAATAAAAATGGAATTTTATGGACCACATACGAAAGTTCAGGTCTAATCTGTGAGGTATGGGTTTCTTGGTTTGGTCATGCATATTTAGTGAAAATTCCTTCACAATTACTCAGGGTCCTCAGTAGCGTAGTGGTTAGCATCTCTGCCCATCAGTTAGGGGGCCGTGGTTCAATTCTCCGCAGGGCAGGTGTTTTTTATTTTTATTTTATGTCTTTATTAGGAATCAATCTTTTTTTTTTTTATCCAAGAAGAAATAACGGAATAAATCCAGTTTTTTTTTATTTTTTATATATCTTCACTTGTCAATCGGGAGACAGTGGTTTGATTCTTAATCTTAGGAGGGTAGGTTTTTTTCTTTTATGTCTTTTTATCAATAATCAGTCTGTTTGGTAATTATTTTTTTTTAATCCAACATTAGGAATAAATCCAGTTTGCTTGTTTGTTTGTATGTTTGTTTTTTTTGGTCATTAGTCAACAGTAATACCTGCAGATAAACCCGAGCTTCATCTGTCGATACTGTTGGCGGCCCAAGATCTGCCGATAGCTTTGGCGGATAAACCCAAGTATCTGCCAATAATGTTTAGAGTGTAAACCTGGGCAGTAGAAAGAAAGTGGAGAGAGACTGGAAAATCAGCCCACAGGAAACAAAGTGGGCTGTGAAGTTCCCATTTCCCGTATCAATATCAGTAAGCTGATACTAGTGATAGTAATACAGGCTAAATTATAATTCTTTTCTGTCTGAATTTAGAATCATATTACGAATGTCATCAAGCACCAGATAATTCATTTATTTTGCTCCTGCCATAGGACAAGACATTTGGCTTAAAGAACAAAAAAGGTGCCAAGCAGCAAAAGTTTATCAAGAATGTCACAACACAGGTTACCCATGGGAACACCAAGGCTAGTCGAGTAAGTATCATTTCGTCTTTTCAATATTGTATTTTGTAATATAATAATATCCTCTGTAGTATAAATTACAAATGCGCTGATTCTGTTATCGTAAAAAAAAAAGTAGTTACCCAGATTTATTCCGAGGTTTATAATGCAAAATGCTCACAGACACATTCATCTCCTAAAGATCTGTTGTCGAGGGCATGGATGATGACTTTGTTTCACATTTCTACAGTAATCCAATCACTTTCTACTCAAGGTGCATGTTACAATATTGCAGTACCAGACATGAAACGAAGATTAAGGTTGAAACAGTTCAGCATTTATTCATTGTCGTATTATTTGGTGTGTTTATTAACTTTTCAGCTCGATGCCTTGCAGCAGGCAGAAAAATCTGCAAAGAAGGATGAGAAGAAAAAGTTGCAAGAGGAGATAAATGCATTGTTTAAGCCAGTGGCTCAAACTGTGTCCAAAGGTAGGTACATTCCGTAAAATCTCCAACTCAACAACTACATACTAATTTTTTATTCAATTATTAACCCTTGTCCCGCTTTGAGCAAACTCGTCCATGTAACGCCCTGTGCGGCGAGAGCCAGCGGCCAGTCAGCCGATCATTTGCGTGTTGCTGATGACCTTGGCGGTCGGGTCAATCTGGTCCTTATGAACACATGTATCATGTTTACTTTAGGATGCAATAACAACAATTATGGTGGATAAATCGTAAGTGACCCCCTATGATATTTGGATAAAATACTTGTGATGAGGAGCATGAAAAAATTAAATACTTGTGCACACCAAATACGGTATGAGGTATAATCTGCAAAATAAGCAAAATAATTGAACCGTTTGCTCACGAGGGGTTTTGACAACATGTTACGAATGGGGTACACCACGACGTATCGTCACACCGGTGTATAATGGAGGTAGAAGGTGAATCTGCAAGCACTCATTCTCTCAAATGGACAGTGAATTTCTAATCATTTGGATGGATTACTGATCTGCATATTGACTGTTTATTGACATTGTTTCTCTGTTTATTATTAGTATTATACTGCAAATGTAAAACTGTATGGACAAGACAGTAATAAAGTAAGTCAAAATAGTTAGGTAATCGTTATTTTTCTTCTTTCCTTTCCACAAACAAACTAATTAACTATAGACATCAGTAATTTCAAACAAAATCTCACTTTTAGGTAGCACAAACCATTTTTCTGCATAAAAATATATGCTTTAATGGGTATTGCTCTGCAGTTAAAAAAGTTATGACAATTTTCCTGAACCATGTCACAGTTTCACTTTTCACTTAATTGGTCCAAGGGGGAGAAGGTCAGTGGGGTGGTCAAAAGGTGAAAGGGTTAAAAAAATAAAGTGAAGCAAACTTTAGATGCAGCATAACTGTGTTCCAAATTACGTGACAGTCTTGTTATATTACTTTGTTTGGTCTTTCAGGTGTTGATCCCAAATCTGTTTTGTGTGCCTTTTTCAAGCAAGGCCAGTGTACAAAAGGAAGTAAATGCAAATTCTCTCATGATTTGACTATTGAAAGAAGAGGAGAGAAGCGCAACATTTATGAAGATAAGAAAGGTGAGTTACTAAGTATGACTGATTGCAATAACTCAGCTGACTTTCAAAATGATCTCATATATGTGAGATGTAGGCAGTCTAAGCTTATTACAGTGGGTTTAGAGAAGTTGGTTAAACCAGGGAGCAAAGAAGAGAGAGGAAGCAAACTATATTATGTCTGAAAATTGTCCCTGGCAATGGCTTGTAGTGTCTGATCGTTCAGGGGAGCGAATTTATTTTTCTTTGACCTGCTAACTGTCCCACTTTTTACAGGATTGCCCATTACTCACGGTGTCACTATATTCTCTTTTCTATAGCACAGTTGCACTTTTGTCTTTCGTTGCCCCTCTTTAAAGTGGTCATTTAGTTGACATTCAATATTTTGTCGATTTCATGACATAGGGACAAATAGATATCAACAGCTTGTACAATGAAAAGGTGAACGCCTAACTTCTCAGTATGACGGAGGAGTGAACCACCAAAATTGGTGTGAGAAATTCAGTTTTGAACATTTTTCTGCTACTCTCATCATTGGTTTTTTCAAAGCTTTAATCCCAAAACGGCACACAAAATCTAAATGAGATTTAACTAAATTGCTCATATTGTGTAAAGCCCCCGCAATATACTTTTGACAACCACAAAAAAGTACATATCTCAAATTTGGCCTGGTCGCCCCTTCGTCTTAAAGATAAGTTAACCCTTTGCACCCTGCCCACTATGCTGTTATTAATTTACCCCCTTCCCTGGGCGCCCGGGCCCATATAGGGTATGTCAAGTTATTGTTTATAACTCAAAATATATGAACAGTAACTTCATGGAACTTGAAAGGGAGACTAGAGACATGCATAGCTTACCTCTTATGCCAGTATTCCACATTTTGGTGCTAAGTAGGCATCAGGGTCAAGATGACGCCCCCTTCTAGGTTGACGTGCCCTTTTATCACCAGCAGGACCAGGAACATCTACATAATCTACCTCTTCATCTAGATCTAGATCTCTGTCCACTTCTCCAAATCTTTTTCTGGATATTCATCTAAAACCTCACTTTCTTCGTCTTCAGAATCCATCAACAGCTGTCTTACCATCTCAACTGACAATCTACATCTAGGCCTTTTCAGACCAGAAGTTGAGGGCTGATCAGTAACTTGTTTCATCGTGATTTTACAGCTCAAATCTAACAACAAAACTCATTACTGGGCGCAGCCATTTGCAATTACTTTATTCCTAGTCACCTGTATGCAGAAGTGACTCTTTGTGCCTATTATAGGGTCTCATCGGACTGTCAGATCTGTGGTAGGGGTCACAGCCCTCTAAAGTGGGCTCTAGGGATATGGACTCCAGAAAATGGCCTGCTATAGTGGGCGGTAGGGTTCAAAGGGTTAAGTGCTTGCCTTTTCATTGCACAGCTGTTGTTGTCGTCTAATATCTGTGTGCTCCTTCGTCATGAAACTGACAAAAAATTTTGTCCTTGTGAGGTTACAACATTGCTTATAATATAAAGAATTATGTAGATAAAAGTAGACAGAGCCCTACCTGGATCACGCATTATGAGAAAATGTTTTGAGGTTTCCAGATTCAGAATGCTGTGCTTTGGGATTGTATACTGCGGTCAGACCTCACTCTGTAATCATAAAAGAAAATTATCATAATATATATCATAAATAGGTTTGGGCTTTTCAATTCTTGGGTGTAAATAATGAGAACACTTGTGATGTTGGCTTGTTTTAATGGTTTTACCTTTACTTTCTTATTTCTATTCATTAAAAAGAATAAGGGCATGCATAGTTGAATGTTGTATGTTGTAATTGTTCTTTTTTGATGTCCTGAATTGAGGGATGAAGATTTTTGACATTCGGTTTCTGAAACATTTTCCACTACTTTTGTGTCACTTGTGTTTAGACACAATGGAAGAGTGGGATGAGGCTACCTTGGAGGATGTCATCAACAAGAAACACGGAGAGAGCGACAAGGCCAAACTAAAAACTACCATTGTAAGTCAAAACTTACTCAGCTGTATTTTTATTTATTTAATTTTTCTTCTAGATTCAATCATATAATTTTAGTTTGATTTATTGTGATTTTAAGATTTTGCAAATGTAATTTTTTTTTTTTAAGGTCTGCCTCATTTTTTTGTTACAACTTTTCTAGCTTTTTAGTGGCGGTGATCATGATTTGAAGTTCTGTTATTCAGAATCTTTAGTACATAATTTATAATACTTGCGGCAGATGTTATGATAGATCAGTATTACAACTCTGGACGTCTAAATAGCAATGTTTGTTGTGACGAACCGCATCTATACAAAAGTCTCAGCAGTTTTCTCTCCACTGAAATCAAGAAAGTTTTTATTCTGCCTGTATATTCAGCTTAATGAGAAGTCCAATTTAAAAAAAAAAAAGGATTTTGTTTATTCTAAGTCGTAACTGAGCATTAGTTGGAAGTAATGTTGGCTAAATGACATGTATAAACATGCACATATCTTGAACTGTAAATGTAATATTTCACTTTGTTGTAGAATTGTACCAGAAGTCATGTCGATGGTGTCAAGAGCAAACCGGCCAAGTCGAAGTAAGCAAATTTTACAGGAGAAACAAAAAACTGCTGCTAAAACTAATGGGAAATGGACCTAGCCGGTTTGATCACGTGCTTATTATGAGTATTTCTACTGGATAATGGTAACAGCTACTTATACATATGATGCAGGACTCCAGGCTTCATAAATTGGTAGTATATAAAGTAATATGAAATTTTTGGGCTTGGCCAGTTTGCGCCTGACACCATCGATGTATTTTCATGTCGGTAATTACCAAGTTAACCCTATTAGTGTCTGGAAAGAGCTACTGTGTCCTGCCAAGGGTGCTTGAACCGCAAGTCTGCATCATGCCAATTTAGTATGAGGCTGTTTTTGCTGTAGAAACTCCAGTAAAATATACATTTCTGGAAAGCTGATGTAATCGGCCCTCACAGTCAGGCGATGAACAGGCAATTTAATTTTCTTATGACAGGTGTAGGGTTAAATGTTATCAGTTGACATCTTACACTGTGTGTGCTCCTAGATATGCAAATACTTCCTTGACGCAGTGGAGAGCAGCAAGTATGGCTGGTTTTGGGAGTGTCCAAATGGTCCTAAGTGTATTTACAGACATGCCCTACCTCCAGGTGAGTGATTTGCCACCTGTTTTCAGTTCATAACTAGACATGTAGTATGTGAGGCACTCTAGGTCCACATTGCCAGTTTTTACAAAACTGAGTTGGGGGTTTACTGTGAAAGTACAAACTGTAAAAATGTTAAAACGTGGATGGAGTAATGGCTAATTTGAGATGGCAAGGTAGAAAAGGTCACTTTTGAGAAAAACGAGTTTTAGATAGAACGTAAATTTATAAAGGCCATTAGATTGGATCAGAAAAAAAACAAAAAACTCAACTTACAGACAGATTTCATTAAAATCCTTTTGCTCGGGCATAAAGAAATGATTGAAGGATCTGTTTATGCAGAAACTGATATAGGACTGGGAAGTCCCTAACCACCTGTTTTTGGCTCTATCTCGAAAGTGCCGAGCTCAACATATGGACCATATATATCCCTAGAGCGCCTTATGTTATAAGCTCTGCATCCAAATGGTTTATGATAGTCGGTTTTCAGAGAATTATTGCTGGCTGACATTTGATATTGAGTTGATGCCAGGTAAAGGTTTGGTTTATTTTACTAACTCTTTGGCTGCCACATGTATTTCCTCATCATGTGCTGAATCGCGCACTCTCATGATCGATTTTAGGATACCTGATGCACATTCACAGGGCACTCACACTGTTGATTTCAGGGGAAATTTGGTGTATGTCAGTGATTCTCAACTTGGGCGATAGATTGTGTACACTTTGTCTTCTTCTATCTGTTGTGGGTTTGAGTGTGTATTGGGAGGGGGGGGGGGGGGGTGGTCGGAAGATTTGGAGCAGAAGGGGGTGATTGCCTAAAAATGTTGAGAACCTCCAGTGCATGTCTTCAGCACAGTGCAAGGGTAAATAGAGAGTTGAGTACAAAAGTCAACTGAACAGATTTATTTTACATTAAAATCATCAATGAAAGCATTTGACACCTAATTTTTAACATTTTTTTTTTTCTGTCCAGGTTTTGTCCTGAAAAAGGACCAGAAGAAGGAGGACAAAGAAGACCAGATTTCTATAGAAGAACTAGTGGAGACTGAGGTAAGAATTTTGCTGTAGAAGTGCAAGAAGTAGCAGATATGCCAACTGTGTTTTATTTTATAGGCTTGTCGTGTTTTTAGGGTGTCAGTTTTGTAAAGGAGTTTCTTGCCGGGCTTGAGACTAAAGGCCAGTCCGGTGAAGTGCAAGACAGTGGTGACAGTATGCACAGATTACCCAGTGCACATTTTGTATTCTGTAAAGTGTATGAGTACAGCTTTTTGTATTGGTGTTTTTCCTTTCAGTAAAGATCATAACTGACAGTGTGAGTTTGCCTTTATAGGGCATGGGTTTTCCCTATTTACATGCTTCTTGAAGTATCCCATAATGAAGTGCTCCTTCTGTTGGGAGATCTGAAGTAGCCAGAATCTGCCTAGGGCTATCATTTGTAGTTCTTGTCAGATTGCACATCAAAGGCCATTCACTTATAACTGTGGCCACATTTAATTGCTCACAGCTTTTGAGTGAAAAATAGCTTGACATGTCATCGTTCCACCAGACTCTGAAAGTAAAGAGATCTGTCTTTTGTTGTATAACTATAGGAACTCGCGTTGGCAATGTTTTGAGTTTAAAAGAAGATGTAACTGGAAGCATTGGCGAGTTTTTTTGAGTTTGGGTTTGAAGAAAGTACAGCGACCTGATAATGGTTACATTGTGCCAGGAAAAAGTAAGACAATAGACAGAATATAACAGGACAGGACAAAAGGAGACCCTACCGGAATTGCCCACCAACCACCCGCACACATTAGCAGAAATTGTCTTTCTCAGTCCTTTCAAGATTTCCGTCTGCCCTCAGCCTGTATGTATTCATTTATCATCATGTATTCATAAGAATGTGAAATTTGCAAGTTTAAGCTAGGTGCAGGCCTGTTGAGCTGCTTGGGTTCATTTTCAGCCAAGTGAACTTAAACTGAAGATTTTCCAATGCCTAGCTTAGCAACACAAATTTACTTCCAGACCAAGGTCAGCAAATCGAGGACTGAAGTTTCACGTGATCATAGCTTTTAGTGCAAAGAGTTTTTTTTTCGTTTTAGTAATACTTGGAAATTACACACCGAATCTGCTTGATACTTTGACACACAATGGAGAAGGCCCATAGAAGTAGTATATAACTCAATTCAGCCAAAAAGTGGAGATGGAACCTTGTCATTCTAAGGGAAATGAAATGTTGGCACCAGATTCACTGAAGTATATAATATTGATAAAGTAAAGTAAAATCATATTGCTGAAACAAAGAAAGACGTCATGGACATTGTTCTGAGCCATTGGGCTTTGTTCTCAGTAACAATAATCTTTAAATAGATGTACTTAATCATTTTAGTGCATTTTTTCATCAGCATTATTTGTTCAGAGCAATGATCTACCTGGAACCTGAGATGTGAGCACTGAAAACCAAGCAGCCTTTAAAAACTGGAAAGTTGTAGAAAAATTAGGGATAACTTAACCTGATTTTACATTTGGTAGAGGGATATTGTGATGAAAAGGTAAGGCAGGTTTCAGAAAATTGGGAGTTCAGACTTCCCTAGAAAAGCACTTCCGTCAGTCAAAACATGTGACCATCGCACATAAGCCTGGGTAGGGCAATAGAAAACGCCTTCTAAAAGTATTAAAACCGCATGGTTTGACTTTGTTGCACCCTTAATCATACTGGGAAAGGCTGCCGATTACACGGGTACGGTAAACGGGTATCTCCCGGAAGTGAACCAGGTTGGTGTTCAACAACAAAAGAACGGAACCGGAAAGATTGCGTGCGACGGTCAGGTAATTTTGACTGACACGTGCCTCGCAAGATTTTCTGTTGGATTTCACACTTTTTTAAAAATAAAAACCAATTAATTTTTTTCTTTCATACCCATTTTAAAGATTTGTTTTATTTTTGACTGTGAAATTGGGACTAATGATTATTTTTAAAGCAGTTTAGTTACTGTCTGAAGTAGGTCAGTTTTTTGACTGATACGTTGCACAATATTTGGCAAAATGTAAACCTTCTTATTTTCGTTTCTTTTGCTTCTGGGGACTTTTTCTAGGGTTCATACACACCAGCAACCATTTTTGCTGCCATTCCATACTGAAAAACAATATTACCTGTGCCAAGTTGGTAGATGCATTGATTCTTTGTTGTCAAGGTAAATTCAGGGAAGTTTTGTATGTCAAATATGTGACGTTCGCAACACAAAAAAGTAGAATAAAAACACACAAACACATAATATATGAACAAATTTATAATTTTTATTTCTTCTGACCATCTTCTATGGGCTGGAATCAAAATATTCAAGAAAAACACAATATTTATGAAATTATAAGACGCTGAAATCTGAACTGTCTTTGTGACCCATTTTTCTGAAACCTGCCATAAGTGTCTGGGGTTTGTCTGTCCCCGAGTGTAAAATAGGGTGAAGGTAATAGTTGGAAGTCAACTTCATTTATGTGCATACTTCCTTTTTTTTTTTTTAATACATTTCACAGAGGGCAGCACTTGGGTTCAATGTAACAAAGGTTACCTTAGAAACTTTCATACAGTGGAAAGAAAGAAAGGTAAGTGAGGATTATCAAGTATGACCAGAACCTTAAGCTTTGGTCTTCAGTTTTTTGTCATTTTTGTGTAGCCTCAGTAGTCTGTTATGACAAGAAGTCCTTGAAAACTCTTTGAATTTAGCATACTGGAGAAATCTCGCTGAAAATCCTTGACTTTAAAAAAAAACAAACCTGTATGAACTCCATGGAAGCAGCCTTAATAATGGGGATTTAAAAAAATGGGAGACCTTATGAATTTAAGTTTTACAAATGATGCAAAAAAAAAAAATTGTGCCAACTTATGATAAATATGCTTGTACAATCTTCAGTTTCTGAAATTTCAAAAAATCTGCTTGAAAACGGTCATAGGTTTTAGGCAAGAATCCTGGACAATGTTTATCAATTTCAGGATTCTAGGGGAAAAGGGAATGACAGAATTTGTGAGGGAGGGAAGAAAAAGTTTTACAAACCCTCTATTTTTTGTTTGTTTGTTTGCCAGTACACTTGTGTTTCAGCTGCCTGAGGTTGAAGTTAAGTACTTAGAATCAGCATTGGATCCAGTAACTGCGGTTTAGACTTTTCTTGTGGATTTATTGGGAATTTGAAAAGTTTATGTTTACAAATCATTCTTCTTGTAATAAAATATAAAAAAACAGGCATGGTTACAATACTCTTGATTATACTAAACACTAAATACAAATATAGTTTTAAACAGTACTTACACAGTTAAGCATTATCCCTGTGATATTTGTTCATTGTTCTTTTTTGTTTTTTTCTTCAAAATTTTGAAAATGTTACGTACATGTGAACATGTAGTTTTTTTGTGTTTCTTTTTTTTTTTTAATCTCTTTTCTGTTTTTGCCTTGTTGTTTGTAACAGCTAATTTTTAACCCTATCTGTCCTTGCTGTTCTAGAAACGTGAGAAGATAGAAAAACTGATGGCTGATCAAGAAAAGAAGAAGGCAGATTACAAGGCTGGCCGGACTGTTGGAGTAAGTAGTTGTTTCTTTGGATATGCCTTCCACTCAAGAGAGGCTAAAGCACTTTTGGGCAAGAGTTAACATAATTAATATTAGAATGCTATTTACGGCTTCTTATATACTGCTGTCTCTACTACATGGTGGTGAAAGCATTTTTGTGAGCCAGTGGGAATAATTGTAACAACATTGGATTCCCTTTTATTCTCGATCATTTTCGTCTTAACAGATCAGTGGCCGTCAGATGTTTGAGTTTAATCCTGATCTTATCCTTGGTGACGATGAAGAGGCTGATGAAGGAGTGATTGAACGGGAAATTGAAGAAGAGGTAATTTTATCCCATTTCAACAATCTTAATTTAAGATCAGTTTTTAACTGAATTTAAGAAATCTTGGAAAAAAACAACAGTAAAAATTGTCCTAAGAATTAAAGAATGTGCTGAAAATGGAATTGGTGGAAGAGCATGTGATTATTCATTTGCATAGATTGTCAAACTCAAAAACAGATGATTTCCCATAGGAAATAATGCTAAGAGCAATACCTGTTCTTCATCCTGTTAAAGATTGCAATTTTGCAACACTGGCAATAAACAGTAAAGACACTAGCATTGCAAATTTGTGACTGTGGCAAGGAAAATAATACTGGTAGTGCAAGCTGCCTGTGACCATGCACATCTTGTTTTCTCTCTAGAGAAAGGTCAAGGATAAAACAACATAGGGACTGTTTCATTTATTTTCATTTGGAACTTTCTATGAGAGGGACAGTTTTCAAGTGAAGCCGAATAAAGTGCAGAGTTGTGTCTAGCATTCAGCTATATTTTCTGTATTCAGCCTCACTTGAAAATTGGCCATTCTGAAGCACTGCCATCTTCAATGTTTTTAAAGCTCGATATGCAGCAACAAGCATTACATAACTTGAAAATGTATGTTACAAGTCAGCAGTAAGTGAAAAAGACAGAACAATTGCGGTCATGATAATGGATGGGATGCATTGAGTTGACAGGTTTTGCATTTGTACTGTGATTGGCAGGAGGTGGAAGATGACACCAAAGTCGTTGATGTAAATGAGCAAAGCTGGAGTGGAATGGCAACAGATGTGGACAATTCAGGAACACAAGCAACACAGGACAGATTTGCAAAAGCTCAGCAAGCCATGGTCAATGGAACTGATACCAATGGTGAGAAATTATTACATGGAAAAATTTTGTGTCCTTGCAGATACTGTTTCGGCAGGACCTGTTTTAGCCATGATGTCAGAATACTCACAACTGGGTTTTTGTTACCATGAATGTCAGAGTTCCATGGATCTGTGAAAATCCAGGATTGAGGAAGGCCTGGTCATCCCGCTGAGATATCAGTTTCTTCAACATTGAATCTACAGCCAAATATATTGTATTTTGAACAAAATTGTAACCAATTTAAAATTACCCCTCTGCAAAACAAGAATTGCCAAGTCAGATAGGGTGTTGTTTGGTTTTGTGGGCTCATATGAGAGGAACTCATTGGATGGAAGCAAATCGTGTGTGTATGAATAGCATTCTTCTCTACGTAATTAAGGGTTGGCATCATTTTCCTGATAGACTTGTGTCACCATTGCGTGGCCAATTTTCAAAATAGCCATAGTGTGCCATGTCGCCATTGAATGGGTTGTGGTCAGTTAGCTAAACGGAATCTCAGCCCTATAGCCCATCTCAAAACTTTCCACAGGGAAGCAAATTAGCAGTTTTTGTTGGTTTTCCAATTTTTTTATCTTAGGTGCTAGTGTTGGTGTGTTCAGTGGTCTGGTTCACTGTGGCTATATTATGTATCAACAATACATATGGGTAGTTACCATTTTGGATTTTTCTACTTATTGTGTACAGGCCACTTTTATCTGTTTTCATAAAATTCAGTGCAAACAAAACCCAATTTCTCCACATGGCACAAATGCTGTCATAACTATAATAGTTAAGATGAATTTTTGAAAATTTGCTATTCGTTATTTTTTCGGCTTAGGAGTCCATTACCAAGATCATTTGATGTGGCTTTGAACGTAGTTTAATTATATATAAAGAACAAAATTTTTGAACTTTTTAGTTACTAGTCTTAGTAAACGGTGAAGTTTGCGATAGTAGAAATCAATGTTGTCTTGAATAATCAGGCTTTCTCGCTGTAATATCTTGCAGAAGAATCTGGCAAGTTAGATGAAGCCGCTGCTCTCCCGTCACCAACAGATTCCCAGTCCAGATTGCAGGAAGAAACGGATGCGGCCATTGCTGCAGCTGTGGAAGCTACCATCAACGGTGATCTGGACATTGATGAAGACCTGTTTGCTGGAGACGACATAGACCTGGTAGAAGAAGACTTGGAGACTTTGGAGTTGGAGGATGATGACGGGACTTCATGATGCAGGCTGAATTATATTTGTATGTGTCGTTACTGCTTTCGTTCTTGGATTCCACCTCTAGTTAGCCTGTGAAATTTTGTGTTGTGTCACGAATAGGTAATTGATAGTACTTAAGAATTTGTTTTCCTGTGCAAAATGGTGAATGGATTGGGGTCAGGGGTGAAGTTCACTGGCAAAATTCTGGTTAATTCTACCTATGCTGGCAGATTGTATTTTTGCTAGTTTTGGAACATTCTTGCCAATGCAGTTTCAGTGTTAATTCTAACAGTCATGGGACATTTAAAAATTTTTTTATCAGTGTATACAGGCTGTTTTGATCACTCAGACTTTTGAAGTCGATTCCAATGTTGGATGTAATCCGCATGTAACCCCAATTTGATTTGCTTCTTCTTAAGTCTTAGTCTGACATCAGTTGTCTCCGCAGGTTTCCTGTGTTGAGGCTTCTAATGCTTCAGGTGACATTTCTCTCTTGAACTTTCACCCATTATAGGAGGAGGCTTATTTTTTTTCTCAATTTTTATGGTTATGGATGACAGAGAATTTTTATGGCTGAAATGACTCTCATTTATAGTTCCAGAATATTACTTTGCGAGATAGTACTGGAAATTGTCATTACAAGGGGATTGAAGGAATTTGAATCAAAAATCCTTTTTGGAAATTAGAGCCCTTGGAGAATTATTTCTCCTGTCTTTCATGGAGGCTGGGTTATGAATGAAATACAGTGTGCCAGTCTCATTGCCGCAGGAATATTATATTTATGTTCTGAAATAAACCTCAGGTGCTTGGGGTTTGATACTTAACAGTGAATTTGTAGAAGCTCTTGGAAAAGAGAGAGACGTTTTGATTTAAATCATTTTTTTCAACTGGCTGTGGCTTTTAGCAACAGTTTGTCTGAAGGTATAATTTTATTTAAACCCTTTGGTAATATCGGATGACCTGTTTGATTCCCTAGTAGCAGGGAACTTTCTGTCTTCACTGTCTGTAGCTTAAGAATAAGTTTGCAGCATTGATTGCCCTTTCTTTCCTTGTTTGTTTTGTCTCTTTTGTTGTTGCTGCTGGAGAAAGAAAGATTCATTTGACTGAATATTGTACTAGATTGTGTATTGGGAAAATGCAAATTGGAGTGACTACACAAAATTGTGAAAAAAGCTCTGATTTGTCTATGTTTACTCTAAGCTTTCAACATTCATTTGTACATTTCTGTCAGACCTAGCAATTTAGCCTGATCAAATAATTTCATTGTGGAGAAGGTGGAAATTCTTCACCATCAGGGTATGGGCATTTTTTAAACAAGTGCAGGCCAAATCTTCTTCGTCAGTTGCCAGACTTCATTGCTATGAAATACATTGAACACTTATTTGACATCATTCCAACCACATAGTTGTGGTTTGTGATTTGCAGACATTAAACCTTTTTTTTTTTTTTTTTAATGTCCATTTTCTTCAGGCGTGTCTGCCTAGAATAAACAATTTCATGCATTGCCCAGAATAAATAATCTCATGTATTCCGAAGATTGTTTGTTTTGCCCACACATGCCACTTGTCTTTTTCGTGTCAGTCGTAGGTGAGGTGTAAAAACTCATTCGCTATACATTGCTTACACAATGCATGGCACACTGCTTTAGTACATGTAGCTATCAGTACATGATAGCGATGGAATTCTTCTTTTTTCTTTTTTTCCCCACATTCTTGTTCTAAGTGCGGAAATGGAAGGTGATTGATTCAGCTGAAATGAAAGCTCTTGAGTAGATCTTTCTGCGAAGTTCCAATCATAAGTCATACATATAATGTAAATTCATATAATAGAATTTTTGGAAAGTGGTGAAAATGGTGCACGAGGGAAAATGGGGGATCATGAACTTGCAAAGGGAAGGAGTTAAGGAACAAGAAGTTTGGTATTTTCTGTGGGACACAAAAGTGCAAATCTGCCCAACTTTTAATTGGCGGGCGTTATGTGGTTTTTTTTAGCACAGTGACCTGGCAGTGGTCAAACTAAGGTATTGGCAGCTGGTGTGTTAAAATACTTTAGTTGTTTGAAGACTACCTGCCAGTATTTTTAACATTATTTGCACAATACCTGCATATTTGTCAACCAAGCTTTAAGTCACTGGTTTGAAATATTGAAAAACATAGCAGTTTGCATGTATGATGTGATTATTTGTACATGTATTTCAGTGACACAGAAAGGAATGGCATATTCTTGATGGTGTTTTTATTATCAGCATGTGTAAATACATGTGTGTCACAAAGAGGTGTTCTTGTGCAGAGGAAGATGCAAATCATTTATATGTGTTAGAAATAAATTTTCGAACTCACCTTGCACAACAGGGTGGGCTTTTTAATTTTTTTTTCTTTTTCAAGACGGGCATTGAAATAATTCTGAATTGGCAAGTGTCCATGGTCCAGCAGAGATAAGGCGTTGTCAAAAACTTTGTTGAAGAGTCTTGTTCTGCACAGTTATGAGTTATATATATGCATGCAAGCTTGCATTTTATTGTGACAATAGATTAACCCTTTTATTGCTACATACACATTTCCCCAGTGCCAAGGAGCTTTTTAAAGAATTTTTTGTGATAAAGTAAAATGGCTGTAACGCTTTGGAATAAAGTTTTAGCCCAAAATGACTATACGTTTTTGAAAAGGAAATTGGAAGAGGATTGTAAAAAAAAAATTTGAACCATCGTAATTGACCGATAAAATAGGTTAATGGTGGTAATAGGCTTAAATACCATACTTTGAGTTCTTGGTTGGCAGGCACTAGTGGTGGATTTCATGTCTTCCTGTGTTATTCTTATTGTGTTTGTCCATTTCCTGACACTGATGTGTCAATTCTTCAAGAACTTACAGTTGCACAGCCTTTGAGAAGACAAGCTTGTGCACACTTTATCAGTTGTAGCTTTTTTTTTTTTAAAAGCTTCGAATGTTGTGACTGCCGATAAACTTTTTTGTCTGGTTATGGTTGATTCTGACTTGGGTTTTTACCCCCCCACAATTCTGATTATTTCTCCCTTTCCTGGAATACTGAGTTTCCACATGTACGGTGTCAAGTCGAATTCTAATATTTTATTGTGCATTGCAGTCATACATATTGTATGGTTTGTCATTGATGAAATATGAAATAAAAATTGGCCTAACATGGCCCTGTGATTTTATGTCAATGTGCAGTTCTTTTATGAGTTACCTCTCTTCTGTCACATTTGTCCATTCTTTACCTTGGAGGAAATGTTTAGTGGCTATTCCATACAGGATGTCGTCCATCTCACATATTGATGTATCAATAATTTTCCCATTTTACAGGAAAGCATATTGAAGTTTTGGTGAAAGTGAGATTTCTTATGTACAGACAAGCATGTGGCAAAAATGTTTATGCTTATAATTTCAAAACTATTAAAGATACATGTATCAGTATTGTCACTGCTTTACGCTAATGGCATACGCCATTTTTGACAATTTTGAGATATTCAGAAAAAAACTTTCTTTTCCTGTCATTTGCTGACTTATACCAATATAATTCTATTGGATTATTACATTTTCCTATTGGCCCATTTCTTTTTCTATAATGTTATTTGATAGCCCTCATGCTCAGGAATGCAATGAACCATCAGTTTGTTGCCTTTTGGCGTAAGTCTGACTTATGCCATTATTGCAGAACAGTGAAGCTATGTCACTTCGTGAGAATATGTGAGTGTGCATGAGAAAACCCACAATAAGTCGCAAACATGACATTTTGAGTTCTGTACATAATAAAAGACAAGACATTTCTGATAAATTGAAGACAGTGACCCCCCTAAAACAAGATTTTGAGAAAACGGCATTTAATCCTATAAGTTGCAATCGCTAATTGACCCATTAATATCGGAGTGATTGCTGTTAGGAGACCGTAGTCTAATAACTAAGCCGTTATAGAGATCATACTGAGTAGTGTTCACTGCTTATCTACAGTTTACCCTGTAACATGTCACGGTCCCCTAAACAACAGCCAAGTCGGAAGTTTTTGGATCGTGTTAGGAGACCGTAGTCTAATTACAAAGCCTTTATAGAGATCATAGTGAGTAGTGTTCACTGTTTGTCTACAGTTTACCCTGTAACATGCCACGGTCCCCTAAACCACATCCAAGTTGGAGGTTTTTGTCAGACCCATATTTTCACTTCAAAGCCGTTTTTCTCAAAATCAGCTCTGTCGACATATTGTGGGTTTTCTCATGCACTCTCACATATAGATCTCAGATTAAGCAATGACTAGGTAGCCAGATCACAAAACCACTGAAATTGTTGATGTGCCAGTTTGTGAGATGGACCTAGGCATGGCATAGAATCCCAAGCTTTCAATTACACTATTCATCAGGAACCATCATATAGCATGTGGTGAACAACATCAAAACACATGATAAAATGAACACAATGTGATTTAATTTTCAGATATCTAACATCAACATAATTCATTACATTCAATGAAAGCATTCTAACATTCATATGTTTGACATTTCATCTCCTTAGAATGACATGGTTCCAAATCCCTTCCATCAACTTTTGAGAAACATGATTGATGATTCATACTCTCACAGCATTCAGAGACATGACTTTTTTTTCTTTTTACTAATAACTACAAAGTACACACCAAATCCGCTTGATACTTTGACACACAATGAAGATGGCCTGTAGTAGTAGTCTGAAGTGTGTAACTCAGTTCAACCAAAAAGTGGAGATAAAACCTTGTCATTTTAAAGGGACAATTGTTACAACTGGATCACATCTGACTGGCTCATCAAAAACATGCATGGATTGGAACAAAAAATTATGTGGATATGGAAGTCCAGAAATGCCACATGCAGAGCTGCCACAAAAACAAGTACAGTTATACATAATACAGCGTATTCAGCCATTTCACCTTCCTTCTGACAGTTATTATTTTATAGCAATTATTCGCTGCAGTTTTTTTTTTTGGTAAGTTTTGAAAATCCACAAGAAAAAATCCAAAAAATTATAAAACAGCAGTGGTAAGTGGTATCAATGTACAGGTTGTTAACCCTCTTACCTCTAGGCCCCATAAAGTATCACCAGTGATACAGACATTTATCACTCGGTTGCAGTTCCCAGAAGAACTCAACGTGAGAAAAGTACGTTACTTTTAGTGTTTTCTATAATGTACTCAATAAATCAACCAAATGGTCATGAAAAACCCCTTTATTATACATGTATGATAAAAGAACAAATGGAAATCAGAACTTGTCCACAAACAGAAATAGGGGCGATGCCTAGAGGGTTAAGAGTACAATGTAGAAGAAAGGAATATACATGCAACATGTTTAGTATGCAAACGTACAGTGTGTAACGTGAAACTTCGCAAAACTCTGGACCTCAGTGCGGCGGCATGAAAGGTTAGGCAAAGAGTCACTCAACAGTAGTGACCAGCATCTCGACCAGTTGTAAAATGGGTTGCCCAGGCATTGCGGGGGGTGAAGTGAAAAGGTTAAGAGTCAGGTCTCAATATTTTGAGAATGTGTCAAAGTGACCTCATGTAGAAAACTGTCAAAATTTCAACTGCGTCGAAAAAAGATTTTTCCGTGCATAGTGATATAAATCTCAGCCAAATGTAGCAAAACAAATCTTCATGCATGACACTGAACACATAAAACTGGTTTCATTACACAACTTTCATAATTTAGGGGGTCAGAATTGTCACGAGCGAGTGAGCGAGGGTCAATAAGTGCGGGGAAGGGGTCTTGAGGCGTGCATGTTGTGAGTGAATTTGAGGCTTAGTCCAGGCAAGATCTGGGTAGTCAAATCACTGCAAGTTAAGAGGTCCAAGGAGACAGACGGAAGAGAGCAGTCGGGAGATTGTTGTATATTCCAGTAATGACTGGTAGGTTGAACTATGATTGATAATTATGATTGATGTACTATATTCGCCTATGACCATGATGTAAATAAGTTATATGTGAGGAATGTGAAAGTCATTGATTACTGTGTATAGAGATGTGCGCAAGGAGCGATAGATAGAGTCTGAGTACTGTGTAATACGGTGGAGGTGTGTTACCGTAGAGAAGTGCAGATGTGTGGTGAGTGAAATGTGGACTATTGTGTGTACGCTTGATGGTTCGTAAGGAGTGGTGAAGTGGATAGTAATTGTATGGTGTTATAGAGATGTAATGTTATTCTTATAGGTGCCGGGGTCGGGCCGGGAGGCTACCCGTGGTGGAGAGACTAGTACGGGGAATAGGCCAGCATAAGCAGATGCTTGGGTTGGGCAGAAGGCTACCCACAGGCCAGCAGGAGTGAAGCTGTCGCGCAGGACAGCGAGAGCACATGAGTTGTGGCAGTCTGGCCACAGACAGGGACGTTATGTATTGAGATGTGAATGTGCTATTAAGATGTTAATGTGCTATGAAGATATTAATGTGCTATTAAGATATTAATGTGCTATTGAGATACTAATGTGCTATTGAAATATTAAGACATTGAGGGGAGATTGAGATACGGAGATTAGGTTGAGCAGGAGCCAGTAAGAGAGGCCCGCAAGTAGTACATACATTGAGGTGAGGCTGAGGCCAGAGCATAGTTAGAAAGTAGCTCTCGGGTTGTGGACCCGGAGAAGAATGAATGTTGGGAATACTGACCATTGGATGGTAGTTGAATTGAATAATGTAATGTATGTAATTGCACATATTTCTTTATCTTTATGTATAATAAATGTGTGAGTCTGTTTGGTTGTTCTGTTAAGTGTTAGACTTGTTCGTTCGTGATTGTTGTCCTGTCATAATCATTACATCTCCCAGTCCGGGATTTGTGACAAGAATCAGAAAGGATCGAAGTGCCATTTGGCAGCTTTTGAGATTGAGAAAAAAGCAAAGAACATCATTTCAGAATAAACCAACCGAATTTAATACATTGTACATGTGTTTTAATGATTAACTCGAAGAGTTGATGTCAGTATTGCAAATACTCAACATCAGACTGCAAGATAAAATCCGCCACGCTGAAATACAAAAACAAACAGCACTGACAGTAATAGACATAGTAAAATTCATGCTACATTAAAAGTGGAATTGGGCTGGACATGCGGGAAGGATAGACGTCAACAAAATGCGGAATTGAATGGCAACCAAGGATAGGTAGAAGAAAAAGAGAAAGACGTGGATGAAGATCTGGCAAAAAGACATAAAACAAAGAGGAGGAACACTATGGATGAGGAAAACAGACAGAAAAGAATGGAAATCACTGACGAAGGGCTACATTCTGCAGTGGATGAACAATTGAAAGGTGAAAGGGAAAGTCAAATGGCACTTCTAATTCTAACCCCGTCAATTATTCTTTACATTGATCCGTGTACAACAAATACTATGAAATAAATATCAGGTCCCTTAGAATTCACAATCTGAATGCACTAGAACCTACAATTGTTCCAAGGTGGCAAATGACATGCTTTTATCTGGTTTCTTCCGTCATCTTTTAGTGTTACATATACGTATCTACCAAGCTCTTTCTTCATACCTTCCCTTATCCAGTAGCATTTCTAATTGACAGCGCATAAAAATGGTATTCATGTACTTAAATACATACACCAGACCTGTCCTTTTTCCATTTTTTTCTTTTTGTCTCCAAGAATTCTGTTGGTTTTTTTTTTCCAACCAGCGCTAAAAAATTTCAGGTCCACTTGGGCCTTTTTATTCTAGGCCATCAATCAAAGCTGCAGAAAGTTTAAATTTACATGGCTGAACACCTTTAATTGTCAGAAGTGAAAAGCAAAGTGCCTTAAGTTCATATGCTGTTTTCTTTTTAATTTTTTTGTATGGACCCCTGCATGCAGTGTCATATTTTGTTTTCTTCGGCACATACATTTTTGCTCATTTGATGTTCATACAATACTAGATCTACTACAAAAATAAATTACCGCAAGTCTCATTTCCCTTTTTTGATGAGCTTGTGACAGGTCTGATTAATGATCAAATCATTGTCACTGGACATTCAACCAGTCATGGAATAATCATAAAAATAATCTTGTTAATTCAACAATTCATCAACCAAAAAAATGACTTTTATCAAAGTCTTTAAGTTATCACAACTTCTAATTTTTATGCTCCCTCGGTCATATAAAAAAAAAAAAAAATGCCCTTTGCAAACTTCAGCAAATAATGTTTATGTTTGTTTCAACATAATGCATGTGTACACAAAGTTGAACGAATGATGGCACAGACAGGTAAAACAGCTGTACTTTACCACAGCTTTTTTTTTTTTATTTCAGGGTGACATCTCCAAATACAATAAGATGAGACAGCTAGCGCATGAGCGTGTAGATTTTGCACCACCACCTAGCGGCACACTTGCGAAAGTCATGAACAATGCCATATTTTACAAAGCAAATTTAGGGAAAATACTGAATTTTGTTCACTGTTCATAGGCCTTGATTGAAGTCACTTATTTTGTAATTATAACTTCAGTTGCTGTTGGAACATTTTGGCTATTAAAAATTTTTTTTTTAGTGGCAGTAGCCCTGTCACAAATCCACATCGTTAATTTGTCATTTTATCAAGCATTCTTTTCATTGGTGTCGCCCCCGATCACTTATTGTATCTAGTAACTTTAGTCAGACTCAACCAAAAAAGTTCCTTTGACCTTGACCAGGACTTTAATTTTGAACAATTATTGTATTACTATTTCTCACATAGCGGCTCCCGTGCTTTTACGTTTAGCTGAAAAACAGCAACCACCAACACACCAGAGTTGGGAGCTTTCAGCATTTTTTTGACATGAAGTTTGATTGCTTGGACGAGTTTCTTCACCAGCTTGAATTATTCACCTGGTCAGGGGAACTTATTCAGATTAGTCTGAACACCTGGTCAGAGGAACCTAGTCCCTTTTTTTTTTCCCAGATCACACAAATGCAGTGTTGCATCATTGCTCAACCAAAGCCTAGACAACAATGACAATGCTAACCCATTCTAAGGCAATCAATGCTTAAAGCATAACTGTTATCTCCTTGTTTAACCAAAGCACACAAAACTGTTACAGTTATGTCACTCCATAAAATAGATGGAATATAAAAACCACAGAAAATCTATAGAGTCGCAGCAAAGCTAAAAGCAATTGTATGTACCAAAGCCTCACGTAAGAAAGAATACTGACACTATGCACTAAAACACAATGTATTATTTCTTCCATGAGGTTTTGCTACTTGTATAAAACTTCTTCTTTTTGCTGCATTTTGACTCCATAAAATACACTAATGCAAGCTATTTTCCACATTGGATATACCACTTTCGAACAGCCGCGGGAGTTTTCGGTTGAGGGGTATCATTTCTTAATTTATTATGATTTGTCACCCATGTTGGCATTCTTCACATCAAATATTTTCATGCAACTTCAATCGCTGTGGAAAAACATTGGAGAAGCAAAACAGATTTTGAAGTGAATCTCCCCACAAAGAAAATTTCTGTCCCAATTCCATCCTTTATAATCAATTTGTATGTAAAGACACTGGTCTGTACAGCACAATGTTTACTTGTGTATAGATTTTTATGTATTCTAAAAGTGGGTTTTCATGTCCGTGGAAATGGCAACATAAAAAAACCTTTCAAATAGTGAAAAAGAAAGAATATTTTCATCTTCACTTCTGCACTCATGGAAACACCCTTTCCTTTTATTACTTGATGGATTTTTGACATTTCCGTGCACATGAAAACTCAGCTTCACTCTCAGTGCTATAACATTTCCCTGGCATGAGGCAACCATATCACATCCTTAATATGTAATTTGAAGACTGACACTCACTGTTAGCAAAAAAAATGGCAATGTATGAAGTTTCAAGAGGGAAACAAAAAAACCAACAACAAAGAAGTACATGTATCAGCTTGGAGGACCAAACTAACTACCTGGAGGGGAAAAAAAGGACATTTTGATTTTATAACTTCCTATTTCACTTTTTTTTTTTTCCAATAATGTTTTGAGACAGGACATTATCCGACATCTTAACCCTATTTTACATTCCAGTGTCTGACAGACGCCAGACAATCACTCTTTTCTCTGTTGTCAGGGGCGTGTAGCCTAGTAAACAAGCCAAGCAGAGAAAATACTGAGTTGTCCTCACTGTTCAGTAATGGCTTATAATGTAAAAATACCACACTCCCCTCACAGCAGCCTCTTCATCATAACATCCCCCAAGCGAATGTCAAATAGGGTTAATCACCTTTAACTCATTCCCTATGGAAACTTTTGGGGGTGTGGACGGAAACTCTCAACACTATCCACTCTGAAATTTAGACGCAGTTCAAAGATGTTTTCTCTGACACTCAGTATAAACACAAGACACAATACATTAGACATGAAAGTAAAGGAAAATCAATGAACCAGGATTGGATTCAATATTTTGCAGAAAGTTGGCTTAGATATTAGTGTTGAAAAATTGGCCTCTACTTGAGCCGAATATTCAGCTTTCCATAGTGAAGTGAAAACCCGCGAGCCGAATATTTGACTTGCTGTAGCGAATAGATTAAAAAAAAACAACAACATGTCACTTTGCAGAAGTCAAGCTTGTTATTTTAAAATGCCAATACAATTGCATGCAGCCCAAATATGATGTTACAATGAGACAGATTACTGTTTCACATGCAACATCCTTTATACTGTCAAAACATCTGGCACAAAATTTGAGAAAGGGTAAAAACTATAGACAGCTATTCTAAATTTGTAGTTTTCAAAATTGAGCAGGAGTAAAACACAATTTTTGGACAGCTTGAACATGTAGGGCTGAAATTACGGGTGAATTTTTTATGTCTTGTGAAGATGAAATATATCGTGACCGTTCCCTAAAACTGTATTAACTGGTTTTGACTTCCTTTCAGGAGAAGCAAAAATCTGTTATATTTTAACACTACTGGTCTAGTGATGACGACTTTTTGAAAGTGTGCGATTTGATTGTTTTTTTGGCTTAATAGTCTGGAACCAAGATCATCATTTGTGGCTCTGAATGTAGTTGAACATATATATAAACAACAATTTTTCGAAATTTTGAGTTACTACAGTATTAGGACACGGTGACGATTGTAATTGGCATAGAGAACAATCAATAATACCTGATGTCATCGCGAAGCTTTATCTACCTGAGTATAAAACTTGGAATTCATTCATCATTAAAGTTTTACAGAAAAAAAAAAAAGCTTTCATTGCCAGCAGTTGCCAGATTTCTCCGTGATAAGCCAAACGCCATGGTACATGATATAATGCAAAAAAAAAAACCAATTAGTAAGGATTATGATGTATGTAAATTAACTTACGATCAGAACATGAGTCAGACCAGCCCAATTCAATAGTTCTTCTACAAACAGAAGCATGTTGTCATGTTCTAATATGTACACACTCAATATATTATTACCTTATTACAATATTTGGATTGTGAAAGGCTTCCACATGTGTCTCTGGGCCAGATTTTCCAGCTGAAATGAAATACATGTACTTCAAACTGCAGGACGAGGATCCTCATAAAGACGTGATTTTAAGAGCGGCTGTGCATGCATGGGGAGTGGGGGAGCCCCTCATAGGCTTCCTGGCGCATTAGTCCTCTATTGGGATGTTTTTATAATTAAGGTGATGATTAAATGCTGAGTGCATTAAAAAGTGCAATCTGGCATGAGACATATTTGGAAGTCTTTCCTGGGTCTGCATAACACCATGACTTATCACTAACTTGAACTACCTTCCTGGCTGATTATGATGCCTCTCTTTACACTATCAATATCACAATGTGATACGCTAAGGCTGCTGTGTCTGAACCAGTATTGCTGTGACTCCTTCCATATCATATCCATTTTTTCTGGTGCCAAGACTGCAGCAGAAAATTGTGAACAGAAAGTGACGGGAAAAGCCCAAGAAGCAGAACTACAGCTAGTTCTGATAATTTGATATATGGTGATCTGAACCTGCCAACAGTGTCAGCAGACAAGTTTAGAAAAGTCTTTAAGGAAATGTTTTCTGATAGAGAAATTGTTAAAGAGTTCTCCTGTGCTCGGACAAAGCCAACAGCACTTCATAACTGCTCTATGATAATTGCATAATATGTCAGACTTTGGCCACAAGGCAACTGATGGTTCATTGCATTCCTGAGCATGAGGGCTATCAGATAATATTATAGAAATTGAAATGCACCAACAGGAAAATGTAATAATCCAATAGAATCATAATGCAGTGTCACCAAATTACAGGAAAAGAAATTGTTTTTTTTTTTAATGATCTCAAAAGTGTCAAAAATGACTTATCCCAGTTGGTGACTTGCAAAGGCCATGGCAAAGCTCCACCAGGACAAGTTGTTCAATACGATGCAGTATGGACCGTTTACTCTCTGCACATGGCTCTAATGATAAGAAAGATGAACTATTTCCTACAGTAGTCAGAACCATACACCTTGATACTTTTGCTGTGGATTCGGAGCTACTGTCCCATCCAGTTTCTGAAGACAACGCTACTAGAGAAACCATTTTCAGTCTCTTGGATGTCATTTACTCCATGGGATATCATTCTCAGTTACGATGTATTTCTTTTGGTTGTGAAAATGGGGGATCACATATTTTGGTTGTTACCATTATCCTTATATGGTTCCCTCAATGGTGTAGCTACATATGACTTTTTCATTTTGCCCAATTTTGACATTTGTTTGTTGTACTAAAAGTTATCTGTGAAAATGTTCACATGCAGCGGTTACATTTCTTTTTGACATAGTTACACATCTGTCATATTGACGGCCTCCATGAGAGCACAGCAGCAAAATCAGTGAAGAAGAAAAATGAAATTACATTTTTCATTGGCACCTTGGAGTTACCATAATGCATACGGTCTCAGGTGGGTATGGAGTTATTTTATAAGGCTGTTGTTACAAGTACGTACGCACCCCAAGCATTTTGCACCGGGAGTGCATACCTATACCTAACCCTGTCCTTTTCCTCAACCCTACATCTTATTGACTCCCTAACCCTGCCCCCTACCTTTTCAACCAAAAATACAGGTGGAAAACAAAAAGAATAATCAATTAAGGAGTATTTTGGGAGGAACTCTCAAGCTCTGGAGTCACTACAAGACCTTAAAATACGTACTCCTAGTGCAAAAAGCTTGGGGGAAGTACGTACACGTAACAACATTCAAAATGAAATTACAATTTTCACTGGAACCTTGGAGCTACCACAGTGATATGGTCTCAGGTGGGTGTGGAGTTATTATATAAACTAGCCAGCCCAAGCAAGATAAATCTTGCCAGTTCTTTTACGTCGCCCAGCTGCACATCTAGGTTTAGGTCACATTAAAAACAGCATCTGGATTCCATGCGAAGACAAATGTAACTTACTGTTACACCACAATTCCTTGCAGAATACACAGATGTGATAAAGTTGAATTTCGCGTTTTTTCTTCATCCAACACTTTGTAAAGAGAGACAAAGAAAGAAATTTCCGATCTCACCTTTCGATCTTATTCAATGAAAATGCATTCCTTTTTTTGCGGCTCAAAAATATGTCAATAAATAATATTAAAGACTGCCTTTTGTCTGAAATGGATGTGTCCATGTACTTCATTGACAAAAACTGAAGCAGTTCACAAAGTTTCATAACTTTTGGCCACGTAGTCATGACATTTTAGGCGCTTACCTGTTCCCCCTCTAGCTTCATAATAATATGAGGCTCAATCGGATTGACATTATGTCACCTAAACTCTCCTTTAGACTAGAGATCACATCCATACTCTGTGGAGCTTTGGCTGACTTAGAAAGCTATGAATTTTCCGTAATGAATTGTATGTTACAAAGCTGGTCAACATGTTGGCCTTCCACTGCCAAATGTAAGTGGAAACATCATCTGAAAATTTTTTTTTTTTTAATTTTCACAATTTTTGCATTTCATTCAGATTTTAAAGCAGAATAAAAACTCAGTTTTTTTGTTTTGTTTCCTAGTTGTTTTGTCAGTTTGAATTACAATTCAGATCACGAGAAACCAAATTCGTTTGTCACTGAATTGCAATTCAGGTCATTAGAAACCAAAATCAGTGTGCTATCAATCTGTATTACAATTCAGGTCACTAGAAACTAAGTCCGTGTGTCAATTTGAATTACAATTCAGATAAGAAACCAAATCCGTATGTCACTCTGAATTGCAATTCAGGTCATTAGAAACCAAAATCAGTGTGTTGTCAATCTGTATTACAATTCAGGTCACTAGAAACTAAGTCCGTGTGTCAAACTGTATTACAATTCAGGTCACTAGAAACCAAATCAGTATGTCACTTTGAATTGCAATTCAGATCATTAGAAACCAAATCAGTGTGTCAATCTGAATTACAATTCAGGTCACGAGAAACCAAATCAGTGTGCCACTTTGCATTGCAATTCAGGTCACTAGAAACCAAATCAGTGTGTCAATCTGAATTATAATTCAGGTCACGAGAAACCAAATCAGTGTGTCACTTTAAATTGCAATTCAGGTCCTTAGAAACCAAAATCAGTGTGTCAATCTGTATTACAATTCAGGTCACTAGAAACCAACTCCGTATGTCACTTTGACTTGCAATTCAGGTCATTAGAAATCAAATCAGTGTGTCAATCTGAATTACAATTCAGGCCACTAGAAACCAAATCAGTATGTCACTTTGAATTGCAATTCAGGTCATTAGAAACCAAATCAGTGTGTCAATCTGAATTACAATTCAGGTCACGAGAAACCAAATCCGTATGTCACTTTGAATTACAATTCAGGTTAGTAGACACCAAATCAGTGTGTCAATGTGAACTACAATTCAGGTCACTAGAAACCAAATCCGTATGTCATTTTGAATTGCAATTCAGGTCACTAGAAACAAAGCAATTTGAATTACTATTTGGGCCACTAGAAACCAAATAAGTATACTTTTTTCACAGCCTGTAATAAGAAATTGAAAATATGGTATGTGATGGCATTTGTGCAAGTTCACATTATATCACAACAAACGATCAGATGCATCTCACTTACAAAACTGAGAGCAACTGGGCAAAATCACACCTTATACAAAAGAAAAAAAAAAAAAAAAAATCAACTGCGTTTGCTGTGATGGTGATTATAGTCACTAAGATGACATAATATTTCTTTACAGTCACGCAGCAAAAGAAATTCTTGAAGTTTTGTAGGTACTGGGAGCGTGGGTATCACATTTGGCAAGTATTTCTGACCTATAGAACGTCTGATCTGTCGGCGACATAGGTCCATTAGAGGTCGTGCATTCCTCCATAATGGCTCCATGATTTCGCTCAATCTATTGTCCCGTGCAATTGTTGGAATGGGCTCGCCGTTCAGGTTGAGAAGGTCAAACTGACCTGATGCTTTGACCAGCAGCTCTAAGCTTGCATCATCCTGTTCATTGTTCAAGCCGCTTGCCTGTGGTGAAACAGAAAATAAACACAATCTCTGTCAGGCTTTGCATTTCGCCACCGTTCCCTAAAACTGCAGTGATCGGTTTCGGCTCATTTTCAGTAGAAGCAAAAAACTGTTTATTCAAGCGCAACTGACCTAGTGATGATGAGCTTTTCAAAATTTGCTATTCAATTATTTTTTGGCTTAGGAGTCTATAACCAAGATCATTTGACGCGGCTTTGGGTGGAGTTGTATTTATATAAAAATTAATTTTTTTCCAATTTTTGAGTTAGTAGAGTCTAAGGAAATGACGATCTTTTAACTCTTTTAGGACATCAGTGTTAGGGGGTTCCGTCAAGTCTGGACGTAATTAATTTTTTCCCACTTTGGGAAAAAAAACAGCATGATTCAGATAAATGCTTACAGTAAAAAAAAAGCATTGATAGTAAAGTAAAACGTTATACATCAATAAAAGAGAATTGAATGTAGAATATAATATAAATCGGCGATAAGCCCAAATGAATTTTTCACTGGCACCGGTAAATCGGGGAAACGTCCCGAAAGAGGTAGAATATAATTCTTTCATCGATATGCAAGCATAGTGCTTTCTTCGGATATACGCATGAAATCTACACGTACAGAAAATGCACATAAATGGCAGAGGGTTCAAACAATTCTGCAATGACAAATACAGCGATGCTTTGTGAAGATGACCTTGCCAGAATATGTGGTTTTCATTCATAACACTTACATTGTTTCTCTTTGGAAAAACTACAGCAGCAGCAACTGAAACTGAGTCACTGACGCCAAATCATAACTTGTCGTCCATCTCACCAACTGGTGTATCAACAAGTTTCCTATTCTACAGGAGAGCGATTCAAAGTTTTGGTCAGAGTGAGATCCCTTATGTGGCAAAAACGTTTCTGCTCATAATTTCAAAATTATTAAAGATATCGACATGTCACTTTGTGAGAATATAGATCTCACCATAAACAATGATCCGGTGGTCGTAATTCAAAACCACCAGTGCGTGTGCACGACCAAATGTAACCAATGTAATCAAAAGGTCTACCTGAATAGCTGCAGATCTCTGCAATGCTGTGTTGCCATTGAGATTTCGTATATCTATATCGGCGTTGTAATCCAGTAATAACTTGATCACATCCAAGTTACCTGTGGGAGAAAGAGGTCAAGATTCAAACAGAACAGAGAAAACAATATACTTTTCAACAGATCAATGAAATGTTTTAAATGGTATGAAGGAATGATCATGACAAGACTTGTAGGAGAGGAGAAATTAAACTTTTCGTCAACGGTTGATAAAGATAATGGGTAAAATATATTAGCAGCATATTTGCACTGAGAACATTCCCTGTCAACCAATTAGAGCCTGAAATGCCTTAAATGTAACAATATTAAGTCAAAAATATGAATTTTTAACAAAGAGCAGCAAAAAGTGGAGTTTTAGTTTGGCACAATAGTGGCCACTTTGCACCAATAGCAGTTTTGGGAATCTTACTAGAGCTTGATTCTCAGAGCTTTAGCTATTAAAATTTGGCAAAATAACACTATAACAGAAAAATTTCTGTGTAAAATTGTTTTATCTGTAAAGTTCTAAAAATGTGCTTTGTATAGATCTAGAACAAATTCTGTAAATATGTTAAAAATCTCTAAATGAACTTGTAGATTTCCGCCTCCTTCAAAAAGGGCTGGGTCAACATGCCTTCCAGTGTTTATAATATGACAATATGGAGGAAAAATGTGGTCAGAGAGGTTGCAGTTCAAATGTATTTCAGACACACACTACAACATTTGTGAGGCCATGCCACACAACTGGTAATATTGCAGCCACCCAAATAGAGAAAACTCAAGCAAATGACAGTTGGAACAAAAATTTACTGGTCTGTTAACAGAAATCCAACTATCTATTTAACTTGGCGAAAACACAAAGTTTGATATTTTGAGAAGTGCTGGGCGAGAATTCAGATCCACATTTAGGTATCCACTATGGTGTGGTCATGTATCAAGATCAACAGGACTTGCCAAAACATTCTACAAGGAACAGTGCGAGGAAGCAGAAGGAAACTGCCTAAGAGCGTCTGAGAAGTGGGAGGAATGGAGGAAGCTGATTGCGAAATCTTCTGTGATGCCCCAACTGTCTTCTAAGACTCGGGAAGGAGGGAGGGACAGAGATAGAGAGAGATATCCACTTGAACAGATCAATCCAGTTATCTGAATACAGGTGGATGACCTACTTGCAAACCCATTTTCAACTTGTTTTTAGAAATCTAGATTAGAGGCTGGTTCTGCATTGATGCAGTTTGTCTTTCCGCTCCGTCTCTGCCTTAACGATAAAAAAACCAACAACAAAATTTAAGAAAGCACATCATCTGATGACTCTACTCCTCAAGGACATTCACAAAGATGCATGTGCCTCAAAAGGCACTCCCAAGAATAAAAAAAATGAGATCAAAGACGGATGAATTAACCTACCGACCCTCTTTGAAGATAGCAAACTCGTACGCTGCAACCCTCTATCCTCCTCCAACCGGATCGAGGGTCGAGACCCATTTTTCTTAAGTGGTTTAAGATTTAGATCATTGGTAAGAAACTCCTTGGGTGGAGCGAGGCAGATGATAATCTTCAGAGGAAGAGTGGATTCTTTCATTCGATGTTTAGGCCTTTAACTTCCTGACATCTTCTAGACCCGTGGCCACACTGAGTTCATGACTGAATATCCACATATTTTGAAGTGGATCATTACAAAATCCAGATCAATCAAAAGCAATTTGCTGACCCGCACTAATTTGTTATGGTACCTTTCCTGGAGGCCCAGCTTATAGGTGTATCACAGTTGTAATCAACAGCATCGACATCGGCTCCATTCTGTAGTAATATCTTTGCACAGCCAACATTATTTTTATAGGAAGCCCAATGCAATGCTGTATCTTGATTCCCATCTCCCCTGTTAACAATTGCTCCATGCTGAAATCAGAATTTAAAAAGAAAAAAAAATTGCCAGGAGTGTTAATGAAATTTGTGACATGTATTCAAGTATCTGATAGCATAATTTATATTAACCGGTCTCCTATAATAATGTTGCGTCATGTCATCCATATGTATAAGTATAAATAGAATTGGAAACAGTAACTCTCAACAAACCAACTGGAATGCAACTACCAGTAATTGTTAAAATCCCCTTATCCCATTGAAGTCCCTACTGGCACCAGCTTACCTCTAACAAAATTCTCACACATGTCTCATCTCTCTCTGCTGCATAGTGCAGAGCTGTTCTGTCATAACCATCCATATCATTCACCTATGAATAAGACAAATTTACATGTACAATAAGATAAGCTGATAAGAATCATTTACTTATCCCATGAGGGAAACTCATTTTCATGGGGCATTTAAAATTAACAAGGCATTTAAAGGCACAAACATAATACACACATCTTACAATACATATTATTGTTACATGAACATGCCATAATTCAATAATAGACACAACACATGAGGTAACATGGCATTGAACCTGATAAGACATGGCACACACCTAATTGTAACATAATATTCTTACAAGTTATGAAACCAGAGAATATTATTATATCAAAACTTCAGAAACAGTTTCCAACATAACACAGTCAAAAGACATTGATAAGTTACTAATACTTTTATTACTTTGTAATAGTCTATTATAATTCACTATCATTTTAATTAACTACATGATTCAAATGTGCATCCAGTTCAGAAAATGTTTAGTCACAACCCTCAGGTTCATGTGGAAGCCACAGAGAGCATTTTTTTAAAGTTATGCTGATATGCACAAGTCTGTCAGGAAACAGTGACATTCTCAAAGCTGGAATAATTCTGCTATTCTGCGAAATCTTGCAAATTCAAAGTTCATAGAAAGATTGAAAATGTAAACACAGGTTGCTCTTACCCGAGCTCCCTTTAGAAGCAACAGTTTGAGTATGTCACAATCTCCAACCATGCAGGCGCAGTGTAAAGGTAACAAAGTCCCATGGATTCGATTTACATCTGCTCCTGTTTTATATGAAGACAAAACAATGTTAAAATTCCATAAAACTGTTCACAACAATATGTCCATCCATTCAAGCAGAATTAGCACTTATAATGGATAAAACTTTGTTACTTGATGTTAGCAATGTAATTTGACACCTTATATATTATTTTTGGAAGAGTTTCATACGTCCTGACCGCCAAATCAAGATGCTAAACGAGGATATTTTTTTTTAATATCCCTAAACCTTTTCCTAATCATAACTCTAACTCCCAACTCAAAACCTACCTCTAACCATGTTAACTACCTATCTCTTACCCTACGAGTTCAAGTGGTAGGGACATATGGAACTCTTTCCATTATTCTTAAGAAAATGCAAAGTTAAATACAACTTCGCTCAAATTCAGGATTAAAATCTGTCAAATTGTGCAACTTTGTATATTAAGAGACCATTAAGATTTTCAAACGTGTGGAGCTCCTCCCCTCTCCAGTTGTTTTTTAGGTGTAAGAGAAGTAAATCATGCATAAGACAATTAATCTTGATGTATTACCAAAACAATAACCAGACTCATTTGAAAATCTACGGACCATACATGCTGACAAAGAATTTAATATAAGATTTTTATGGCAAACTTTTTAGATCACTGACCCCTACATGAAATCCTTGATCCCTCATCAACCCCTATCATGTAAAATAAATGAATAGATGTTAACTCAATAATAAACTTCTCCACCTAAAGGTAACAAATCCTTCGCAATTTTACTTCATAAACTGCTTCTCGATAAGAAATACTTAAAGAAATTTAAAGAAAATGCTTAGACAAATTTGATAAAGAACATTAAAAATTTACTTATATTTTACTGATCCCCTTTTGACTCTTAGACATTTATCGACCCCTTAGATTGCCACACTGACCACTTTGCCTACCCTTGGCACAGACTGATCACACCTCATAACACAGCATTATGTTTTACAGTGATGTAAGAATACCTTAGTCATCTATAAGTATAATCACACTTTCTATTATTTATAGGGGGAGGTGTAAATGCCAAGGGCAGCGAACCTCCTAAAATAAAGACCTCAAATCATTATTTATAGGGTGAGTCAAAAACCTTTCTGACCTGATTCAATAAGTGCTAACACATCATCATCCATGTCTGAAAGTTGCCAGTTGCTAATGGCCCGTATCAGTCTGTCAGATAATCGATATTTCTCTTGTGTCTGCTCCATGACAAACCACATTCCAAACTGGCCAACAGCATATGAACCTAAGATAAAGTAAACAAAATGTAAATTGTATGGAAACTTACTCAGCTGTGAAAAGAATAAACTGAACAACTGAGATAGTGTACCTCAAAATAGTAGCGCTAGAATGCACAAAAATATAAATATTATATGTTATGAAAAAGGTGTTCTCTCAGCAGGAGTCCAGTTTCAGTCCCTGCAACATCACATGTTCTGTGTGTCTCATCATATATTACAGATAATAATTACTGGCAGCCATTAATTTTGTACAATCCTAACTATTTCAAAATTTTCAAGACAAACTATTTCACAGCCACCAGGTAAAAATTTCAGGTGATCTGGACATACAGACCTCATTCCTCGATTGATCTTCTATGCCAGTTCTGTCCAACATTACATTACCTCTAGCATGCTCTCGCTGATACCTCAGATTACCCCGATCTTATTCGCAGATGGGGGTTTCTTGGTTTTGTGATATCTACTATGGAAAAGTTCCTCCAACCTATCGCAGTCTGTATTGTGGTCGCGCAATGACTAGAGCGTTTGCGGTTATCAGTCGGAAACTATAGGCCTACTATGCCTATGGCCCACGCAACCTCCAGCATTTTGATCACTTCAGTGGAACAGAACACTGCAGCATCAACATAAAATATTAGGTCTATGATTACATGACATGTACCGCCCTGGAGTGTAAATACAGCGCTCCCTCAACCTACCTGCTGCAGGATATGAATCCGTGTTTACGTTTTGAGCCAGCTGTCAACCAGCAGCCATTAATTACCCGGAAGTGATTGTTATGTTTACTTTCGGCATCTCCTCTACTGAAGAAATAAAAATGCAGACCGGGTACCAGAGAAGGAAACGAATCATTCTTTCAAACACACATGATTATTGATCTGATCTAATGGATTCAATGACCCATGACGATAGATTGTTTTAAAAAAAAATAATACCGTTTTTCCATTATTAAAGATCAGGCTCCAATAAATTTTTAGGATGTCAAGAACCGACACTTTTTGTTTGACGGGGTTTCCTTTACAATGACAATCTCTTTCATACGATTGTAGGAAAAAAATAGCACGAACTGAAATTTTTGAAAAATTGGCACATAAATATGATATTTGATAGAAATAACTACCATAGCCCCCCCCCCCCCCCTCCCAAAAAAAAAGTTAATTAAAACAATTATAATACAAGATATATTACATGTAGTATTATTATGTATATAATATATCTGATGGCTAATGTTCCAATCCCACTTTCTGCACAACTGAGAAATTTTAAACGGTTGCGGCCCATACACGTTCAAAAAAAGCGACAAAATTTTGCATCAAAATTTTGATGCGCATTTGCCCACACACGTTTCAGTGTTTTCCCATCAAAATTCAGTATTGCCGAAATCTTCGACATGGACGCATCAGTGGCCATAGCACTAGTGTTCGCATTGGACTCTGATGAACCGCCTCGTAAACGTCGGAAATGGTCGAAACAGTGGTTGTTAAAACGGGAAACCTACGGACATGTCAACCTCCTCCAAGAATTACGTCTTAACGAACCAGAAGACTTCCGTAACTTCCTTCGAATGGATGCCCCATCGTTCGATGAGTTACTCGGCCTTGTCGAGCCATTGATAAGGAAAGAAGACACTGTCATGCGTCCATCCATACCACCAAGTGAACGCTTGTCCATCACACTGAGGTACCTGGTGTCTGGAAATTCCTTTGAAGACTTGAAATTCCTGACAGCAAGATCTCCGCAAGCGATTGGAAAGTTGGTTATTGAAACCTGCGAGGCCATCATCCTTTGTCTGAAGCATCAGCAGACTATAAAGTTTGATCAAAATTTTTACGGAAGCCCACACACGCATAAAAAATTTGACGAGTCGTCAAAAAATATCAAACAGGTTTGATCCGTCAAAATTTTGATTCAAATCTCTTTTTGACATCAAAACGCTCGACACAGTCAAATTTCGCATCAAAATTTTGATGCAAAATTTTGACGCTTTTTTTGAACGTGTATGGGCCTCTTTAGAGTAGGCCTACTAAGAATAAATCGAAACAGTGAAACAGCTTGATAAGTACCACAACGCATTTTAAACAAGTGCTAAAGTGTGCATTTGGTATACCCATTCTACACACTAAAAGATCTCCAGTTTTTCAGAAAAATTAATGGAGATAGAACAAACAAGAACTGAAAGGCCACGATGTTCTCCCCAGAGACATATCTGATGAACTATCGAATGGGTTCAATAAACGGATAGCCGTTCTGGGCCAGACATTGATGACAACACATTATACAGTACAGTTGCAATTAGCATTAAAATATTAAGCTGTTCATTTGTGTATATATAATACTTTGAGACACCCCGTATACTGTTACATTTTACTTGCGTACAAAATTGTTCACTTGACTCAGAGAGAAAGAGAGAGAGAGACAGAGAGAGAGGGGGAGAGAGAGAGACGGAGAGGGGGACAGAAAGAGAGATGAGAGAAAGGAGACAGAAAGAGAGAGAAAGAAAGAGAGGGAGAGAGAGAAAGAAAGGGAGAAAGAGAGAAAAGAGAGAGAGAGAGAGAGAAAGAGAGAGAGAGATGAGAGAAAGAGAGAGAGAGAGAGAAAGGGGCACGCACACACACACATCTGTAAGCAACCGTTACAGATTCTCTTTCTTGCAGCGGTAAATGAAAGAATTACCCCTGCACCTCAAAAGGGTAAACTTTATTTCTAAAAGTCAAATTCAATGTTAGAAGAAACCCTCATGACAACTGAACGAACATTTTTATTCTTTTTTTTTTTTTATAACTAGTCTTGTCCTCAGTATCCGCTCCGCTATTTTTACGGAAAATGACGTATTAAAAACTCTCTTTGTCTCTATAGCGGCGAGGAGCGGAGCGTAAAGGATGCTGTGGTCAAGTCTACAGGGGCAAAGAGTGTTTTATTTTTTCATACGACGTTTCCGTAAAAATAACGGAGCGTAAAAGATGCTGTGGACGAGACCAGTTAATCTGGTACATTTTCCACTGATGTGGGCCTACGTATGTAATAATACAGAGTAGACCATCATGTTCTTTTAGCGCCATCGCTGATTCTTCGATTCACCGCACGTCCATATTTAGCAAATCGTTAAGCTGATTGCAAATATTAATGTTCTCTCAATTACATGTCATAATACAGCTTATTCGCTACCTGACAATCCAGCTGTGGCCTCTGATAAAGACATCAAGAAACTGATTTTTGTGTGCCAGAAGTTTTTGTCATCCCCCCCCCCCCCCCACCCCGCACCCCCTCTCAAATCCTCAGTGGCAGACCTACATTTTTGGGACACTAAAGCTTGAACTGTTACGTTGCCCCTTCGCAACCAGCAACAATAGGGGAACATCCAAAATTCACTCATTATAAAAACGTTTCTTCAGCGCTCCTCCGGAATTAGGGGCCCTTAAGCTTAAGCTTCATTAGTTTCACTGTAGATCCGCCACTGCAGTTCCTTACTTTTTCCGCCTCTTTTCTGCCGCTTCTCACTTCTCACAATCTGAGCAGCTGCCTTGAACTACAAGCTTTACCTGCCCGTTGAGTTACCTCTTTTGAATACTCACGCGCATCTCTGTGCGAGCACAGGTAACTCAAGATCTGGGCAATCCACTCTGACCTGAAGAGTGAAACCACCACCCCTACCTCTAGCTGTTTCTCGCCATTACGTTCGCATGCACGTGCGTTCCGTCAGAACTTACCGTAAACCCGCTTCTCTTTGCGACGACAAAATTGTTCAATGCTGTGTAATTCCTTGAGCCCCCCAGAAAACCAAAAACCAAAAAACACAAACTATTGTTTACGTACATATGGATAAATACTGAGTGACATAACGCGACTTTAATTCTTGTTTGTTCCAAATCCACTTTTTGGCACAACTGGGAAATTCCACGTTAAATGTTTGCGTCTTTAGTTTACTTTGCTGTTGTTAAGGGCACGTGGTATGTTACACAGTAAGCTATAGATGAGCAGAGAACACAACTTCAGCATTTTCTCTATTCTCTTTGTAATTGTCTATTGTTCCTTAACAACAGCCATTATGATAAAGAGTTTAATGAATCGGAACTGTGAAACAGCTTGATAAGTGCCACAACGCATTTTAAACAAGTGTCAAAGTGTGCATTTCCATTTGTTATACCTCTTCTACATACTAACAGATCTAAACTTTTTCAGAACAATGGAGATAGAACAAATAAAAACTAAGGTCGCGATAATGATAAATTAACTTAATTAATACCTTTAATAATTATTGTCCTTTGTAATGGCGAAAATAAATGGAACAGAGGAAAAGACGAAGGAAGATAACGCAAAGTGGCTCGTAAAGGCGTTTCCAGAACTTCTAATCGCCGCCATGGACGGTCATTTAGAGATTAAATAAAACTGTTAAAAGTATTACAAAACTAACCAGGTGCATCTATTCGAGAAGGCTAAATGGTTATATTTCTGATTTCATCTTTCGGAGAGTTAAGAATTTGGGCGTTTTTACTGTAATCAGAGTTTTACTGTTTTCAAAGACTCTTGTCGGGGGCGTAGCCACCAGGAATCAGGGAGATGGGCAGCTACTGTTACATTTTAGCGATGACTGGAGTGCAACATAGTTTCCATCATACCCAACAGAATTAAAAAATAAAGTAAACACGATACAAAGAAAAAAATAATGAAGGTATGCAGGCATGTGTGTGAGTGTGTGTATGTGCGTGTGTGCGCGCGCGCGTGTGTGTGGGTGTGTGTGTGTGTGTGGGGGGGGGGGGTTATGAAAAAAACAAGAGACTTTCATTCCGAGCATTTTAATCGAATTTTATTCCTATACTTGAGGAAATCAGGAAATGGCAAAGGCTGGATTATTCCTCCATGAAAACACAGTTAACCCCATTGCGTCTACGCCTATGTCGATAGAATAAACTACACATCCCTCGTCACTACGAGTTGTGTACTGTCAGATTCGAGGATGGAAGCGTGTACATCAGGCATTTCTTGTGTACATGTGTTTAAGATGCAACGATTTAGCATCTATCCTTGTGTATGTGTATGTGTTCTATTGTAAACCAAATGTGATTGAAGAGCAGCAGTGTGGGACCTTTTAACAGGTGGGCGTTTTAGTCTAATTATTCGTATCAAAGAGGCGAGGGGCATTATTTTGTCTATCTATCTATCTATCTATCTATCTATCTATCTATCTATCTATCTATCTATCTATCTATCTATCTATCTATCTATCTATCTATCTATCTATCTATCTATCTATCTATCTATCTATCTATCTATCTATCTATCTATCTATCTATCTATCTATCTATCTATCTATCTACTCATCCATCCATCCATCCATCCATCCATCCATCCATCCATCCATCCATCCATCCATCCATCCATCCATCCATATAATTATTCGTATCGAAGAGGCAAGGAGCATTATTTTGTCTGTCCATCCATCCATCCATCCATCCATCCATCCATCCATCCATCCATCCATCCATCCATCCATCCATCCATCCATCTATCTATCTATCTATCTATCTATCTATCTATCTATCTATCTATCTATCTATCTATCTATCTATCTATCTATCTATCTATCTATCTATCTATCTACCTGCCTGCCTATCTGTCTGCCTGTCTATCTCAGTATCTGTCTGTCTGCCTGTCTATCTCAGTATCTGTCTGTCTGTACCCACCTAACAAAGGTGTAGCCGCCTGACAAAATGAGACACTTATCGCATTTTGGTGGTATGGAGATATTGGTATCACCCAATAGGTTATTCAAAGCCCTTTTATTCGGTAAAAAAATTATTGCTGTAACTTAATTAGCTGAGAGGATATGGCCACTCAAAGACAGGGAGTGACCCAACCCTAGTTTTGAGAAAAACGCTTTAAAGTTTCAGCTTAGAAATACAAAATTATTGATGGTGACTCGATTAAAAGTCAATATTGAGGCATTTACCGTTCTCAACGAGCATTTTCATTTGGAAAAAGAATAGTAAAGAGGTCAAACTTCTGAAAACTCAAAATCGATAAAATTGACCCCATGATGATGCCTTTTAACGATTTTCTTGAATCGGGTAGTACCGAGATGCGCCTCATTTTGTCAGCCGGCCACACAAAGGTAGAACCGTGGAAATTGCATGTAATAACAGCTAAAAATCCATCTTAATTATGTCACAAACAAACAAATCGGTTGTCATTGCAGGATAATCGGCATTTTTGATAACTTTATGATTCCCTAGATATAGAGACTGAGTCTTCGTGTAGCAAGTAAACTATCCAGTCAGCATCAGACAATCTGACATAGATTTGTATGGGTTTGGTAGCATCACCGTACGGCAGGTTCCGTACCTTAAACAGACATAATATATTGACACACTGTTGTAACCGTTGGGTCTACGTACAAACGTTGACAAAGGAATGACATCGTTTGTTAGTATGTGCAAACTTGATGTCAAATTCTGCACCTCGGATTTCCGTTAAGCTGTTGGCTAGGTGATTTAAAGAAAAAAAAAAGAAATCTCGTGGGCTTAAAAGGCAGGCTTCGCTTGTTCAGCCGCAGTGCATGCAGTGCATTGCAATAAAAGCAGTCGAGTTATTTACCATCGGACAATCATTTTAAGCTGATACAGCATCACTGATCAGTGGTGCTGCTAAACTTTACAGGGTGTATTTGGAAAATCACACCCACCCGGCATCCCTAGGTCAATCCGAGGTAATTTGTGCAGGATTACCGTAGGGTTGATAAGATTTTTGTAGGGGCGGACTCCCTGCATCAGTCTGACTTCTGTACTGTGTCGTAACAGCGAATCCTACATAGAAACGACGTCATTCCAATGACCCGAGACACAGCATATCGAGGCGGTTCAATTCGCCAAATTCCGTCCATCGACTTGCGCGCGTATCATTATTCAACAATGTAACAACTCGCACCACACCTCTTCATAACTGAACGATAAAGACAAGTACAGCAGAGCTCTGTGAGTAGTACTCACCGTCTTCATATGCGCGCAAGTTGTTGACATATAGTGAAAGAAGGAATACATAATTTGCACGCTGATCGGGTCCCGGCCCATGGCGCATAGTATGAAAAGAATGCTTCATATAATGGTAAATTTATGATGCAAATTTGTGACATTGCTACTGCGACTAAAAAAAAAAGAAAAAAAATGTGTACCCGCCTGACAAAATGAGGCACTTCGTGCATTTTTGTGGTATGGAGATATTGGTATCACCAAATTAGTTATTCAGAGCCCTTTCATTTGGCAGAAAGAATATTGCTGTTATTTAATTAGCAGAGAAAATATGGCCTCTCAAAGACAGGAAGTGACACACCACAGTTTTGAGAAAAACGCTTTTAAAGTTTCAGTTTTTAGACAAAATTATTGATGATGACTCGATTCAAAGACAGTTTTGAGGCATTTACCCTTCTCATAATAGGATTATCATTTGGAAAAGGAAGCGTAAAGAGGTTAAACTGTTCAAAAATACTGACGACGCAAAATCGCTAAAATTGACGCTAGATGCCTTTTAATAGTTTTCTTGAATCAGGTAGAGCCAAAATATGCCTCAGTTTGTCGGGCAGCTACACAAGTTGCCAGAGTCTTCCCACGGCGATTCAGATTATAATTCCACTGTAAGTGGCGTCAATCAAGGCCAGGAGCGATGGCTGAACAGTGAACAAAATTCAATATTTTCCCTATTTGGCTTGGTAAAATACGGCACTTTTCATGACTTCCGCGCGTTTGCCGTTAGGTAGCGGTGCGAAATCTGTGCACACTAAAAGCACTAGCTGTCTTATCTTATCAGTTCTGCTCCTCTAGTATCTTTGCCCATTCTAAGTCAGACATTCAAGGATTAACAACACACTTTTAGAAAACAGACTTGTCTTTTTATTTTTAAAGATAGTGGTAAGAAAAAAAAAAAAAGCAAAGACTGTGCAGTGGTTCATGAATTGTCGGCCTCTGAGCTGTTGTAGTTGTTTCCTAGTTTTGCACTGCTGTCGACAGAAACATAATTCCATTTAGCATTCGATGTAAAGATAATGGGCCGAGTACAAAAGTCGTTGCAAAGCTTAGCAGCTTGTTAACCTGCTTCGTATCAGGATTAGCAGCCTACTAGGCTTAGCGACCCTTTCTGTACATAAATTATGTCTCACTAGTTTTAAACGATTAATTATACTAATGAACTGTGCTTTCCTTTTTCCGTTTTTCCTATACTGTCTGCGGACAGAATTTAGTAAATTTCTGAGACAGTGACAAGTGAGGGCATCCTGAGGTAAAAACTTCCAAAATGGCGTCTTACAGCCTTCTGACTTGTCAGCTTCCCGATGATGATGTCGCTGGGGACATGGAAACAAACCTTCTATTGAAGTGGGGATTTTCTGAAGACTTTGCCAAATTATCATACCTTAGGCCAACAAACTCAACAAAATCTGGGAATATTCAGAGCGATCCGGCTACAGAATGTCCGGAAATGCCTACAAAGGTCAAGAATGACATAGGTATTGAACCTACGGATGGCGTCACCCAAAGCAAAGTTGGAGAAAAAGACGCCGATGTCACTACGTGTCTTGAGCCATCACTGGGCGATTCCGACACCAATGGCACGGCGAAAGAAGAGCTGCACAGTTCAGTTAAAGAGCTGTATATCGAAGCGGAAGCAAGTTTCCGATCCGGGCAGTATTGTGATAGTCTTATTTACATCGATGACGCACTGGAAACAAATGTCGACAGTTCTGGTCATGTCAAGTTGTGGACCCTGAGGGCAAAAGTGATGAACGCCATGGAAGATTTCCTGGAGACCTTGAAATCTGTGGACAATGTCAAGGCCAACATGAGGCCACATGAACTGTGTATCGAGGGAGGTAAGTAGATTTTTATTGTCGCACGACCTGACCCGTTTCTTTAGTATGATTCTCATTTTCGTTTTACTGTCAGTTGACAAACTCAAGTCGTAAGTCGATTTCCATCCAAAAATTCCATATCATGTATCTCTTTAAACTTTAAACATACATTTAATCAAAGAATGTGGATCTGAGCAATAGCACAAAATCAGTGTCCACCAGTAGGAAGCGATAGATAGATAGATAGATAGATAGATAAATAGATAGACAGACAGACAGACAGACAGACAGACAGACAGACAGACAGACAGACAGACAGACAGACAGACAGACAGACAGACAGACAGACAGACAGACAGACAGACAGACAGACAGACAGACAGACAGACAGACAGACAGACAGACAGACAGACAGACAGATAGATAGATAGATAGGTAGGTAGGTAGGCAGGTGGGCGGATAGACAGATAGATAGATAGGCGGACGGACAGGCAGACAGACAGACAGACAGATAGATAGACATTGCAAATCATCAGTATGTGCAGTATAAACTAAGGCAGATTTACTACACAAATTTTGACGAATTGTTCTCTCAGCAAAGGCACTACAGAAACTGGGTCTTCTCTACACTGCTGAACAATGGTTGAAACAAATTATCATGGACAGGGAGAGGGAAGATAATGATGATGTTAGTGGTGATGATGATGATGATGGTGTCGATGGTGGTAGAGGCAGTGGGCAGTGGTCCCAGCGGGCCATTCATCTGTTTCAGGACATTAGGAATAGCAGAATTTACGGGCCTCTTGTGAAGGTAGGTGGTAGTTTTTGTGCCAGTAATACAGGCATACAGAGAGAGAGAGAGAGAAAGAGAGAGAGAGAGAGAGAGAGAGAGAGAGAGAGAGAGAGAGAGAGAGAGAGAGAGAGAGAGAGAGAGAAAATTAGAGAGAGAGAGAGATGAACTCATTTTGTTCGCCATTATTAATTTTTCATCTCTTGTTGTGGTTGGATGATAGATGGATGCGATAGACTAGAGGAGCTAAATTATTATTACACTGAACAGATCTGTGACCGATGTGGACAAGATTGCCAGAACGAAACCATCACATTTAACAAACCTCATATTTTTACACAGGACAAACCCATCAAGATCTCCGTCTCCAGAAGTGGCCGCTCTGTCCATGCAACAAGAAACATCGCTAAGGGTGAGCTGATCTTCTCTGAACTTCCAGAGCTTCTGGAACAATCTATCTCATCTCACAACATCACAGCCTGTGCTCAGTGTGGACTCTCGTTGGTCAAGCCAGAGGACGTCTTTGCTAAAGGTCAGCTAGGGTCGTCGGAGCTTCAGAAAGTCCTCAAGAGAGTTTGGACCAAAAGGGCGGCAACTCCATGTGATTCCTGTGACAGAGTTGTCTACTGTAGCGAATCATGTCGCAAAGATGCTTGGGACAGGTATGTTTTACTTTTTTAAAATTATGATAATACACTGTATGTTTAAGAAATGCAGAATTGCAGCGACGGAAAGTTATGCCCACCCATATTTTACCATGATTTATTTCCCTCTCTGTTGCCGAATCTCAGGAAGTGAAAACTAGAACCCAGTTGACCTGAAAACTTTGATTTAATCCCCAAATACAAAATATTGTTGAAGGGACAGAAAGCTCCCACGTCTGGTACATTAATTACAGAACCGACTCATTTTGGTCATTAATTAATATTGCTCATCAATGCTATATATTACATACTGAAGTGAAAACGTACAGTTTGATCAGTGTTTTGCCTAAAACTCTCTACACAACCCCATTCTGTCTTCAGGTCGAAAGAGGCGTATGTACAGTATTTAACTTAAGTACACAGATGGTCATAATTCTGCACTGAAAGACTGTTCTACTGTGAATCTCGTAATGGAGAGAGGCGTGAATAAACTTAAATGGAGAGAGGCATAAATAAATTTCCAAACGAAGTAACATGGTTTACTAATCCTGGGTATTTAATAATCCGGTTTGAACGATTTGCCGACTTTTTATTATTTTTTTTTGTTCATTAATATAATACATTTGCAGTTATCACAAAGTTATCTGCCCATCTTCGACAACAAGCACGGCAGCCATGTTGTATGACGTCAGAACATCGTTCCGCGAAGTTATGGCACACGATGGTTCAACTTGGCAAGGCTGGTGGAATGCAGAATTCAGCCCAACTCTCATGGCCCGGATGTGGGCAACTATTTATAGCTCAGCTAAAGAATTGGCTGGAAACGACAGAAATCCAACGCTAGATGATTGGTCAAAAGCATCCGCACGGTTTGAAAAGTGAGTGCTGCTTTTATGATTTGTTTCTTTTTTAATTTAATTATGCAAGACCATTGGGGTCAGTGAGCCCAAATACTAATACAGATTATTTGTGTCAATCTGATGTCAGTTTGCCAGAATTTGCCATTTCTCCAACAAAAAGGTCATTGCAGTAATTTTGGTCAAAGTTTACTTTAAATCCCTAACCTGAACAAAAAAAAAAGAAAAAAGAAATAATGAAAAAAACCAACATACGCCTATAATTGTAAAACGGAAAGCCAATTGGTGGAGAAAGGGGTGGGGTTGGGGTGGGGGGGGGGAGGAGGGGGGGTTGGGGCCTACATTGGCCTCAGTTATCTACTTGAGCAGTTGAAAGTCAGAATATCCTATGTTATTAGCCGACCTAAACAGCGATTTGTGGCCCAAGAGAGAGTCAGTATCGACGAATACTATTACTAATCTTTCCCCTCGAAAGTGTTCAAAATAGATGGCGCCTAAGTGCTAAAAATTACATGTAAAAATCACATTAGTAGAGCAAGTAACATCAGCAAATACAACAACAAAAACATCTTCCGGATCCCCCTTAATTCCATCCGGAGTTGAGGGGGCTCTGCACTAATGAACGTTGCACCAACTGCCTCCACCTCTGGCGGTCATGGGCAAGGGCCTGGGTTGTGGCCAAAGTTTTCCCCTGTCCACTCAGTAATAAATATTGTCCGTCCATTTCTTTCTTTGTCTGCCCCATCTCCTCGTTCCCTGAACTGTACCCTCGAAGATGGTCTTTGATAGTCCACTGGCTCTTGTCACATGTCCCTACCATTTTAACTTTCTTCTCTTTATTGCGTTCATAAGGTCTTGATAACATTTTGCTTTAAAAGAATATGAACGTTAGACTTTTTAGTAACCATTGTCTCCAATTTCCAGCTCCTTATCTATTATATATTTCAGTAACTTGCAACCTTTGGCATGACTAACTGACCAAACTATACACTCTTCAGGCCTTAAATTTGGCAGGAAGGTGGCAATTGAGATAAGGAAGATGATGGCTATAATTAAAAGTTGTTTACTTCAAGCGTGTATTTTTTAAAAATAACAATGTTTATTGCTATGTAACATTTGTATTTTTGCATGTTTGTTTCGTAATGTATAGTACCGTGCATGTCATAAAAAGTAACCGTATCAAGCGTTCAGTTTGGTGCGTAGTGTTCTGGTGCGCATGAGTTCTGAAACAAGACTGTAGTTTATTACTTTTATTAAACTGGGGGTGGGGGGGGGGGAATCACATGATTGTTTATCCTGGGCAATGCCCGGTAGCTCATCTAGTTTCCTATATTCACAGATACTGCACTACCGATGATTCAACCACATGTGACGCCATACCCAAGATGTATGAACTCATGAACAACATTTTCAAGCGATCCAAATTTTTACGTCAAGAAATATCCAAGACTGACTTCAACAAGAGATACAGCCAGCTGTTGTCTAATTACGTCAGTTTTCATGATGTCAGTGACCCGCTGCGTCAGTTTGTGGACAAAGTCACGAAAGATCGCAAGTTGTACAAGAAAATCGGGAAATATTTTCAAGAACCGCTACCCAAAGCTGAATTTCACGGATTCTTTCCCTTGGCCTGCTGCCTCAACCACTCATGTTTTCCTAATGCGGAATTGGTATCAGCCAATGTCAGAGGTCAGCCAGGCGTAGTGGTATTGGCGTTGAAAGATATCACAGTCTTAGATGAAATCGTTGTTTCTTATGTGAGTCAACCTGGAGCAGCAAGAAAGGAAAGGAGAGAGCAACTACTCAGGTAGCATTGAGGTCTTTCTTGTCGGAGGATCTCTGCCTTTAGCATATTGCACCTCTCTTTTTCCTGTTTATTTTTCTTGTTCTTGTTTTTGTTGTGTATATTTATTTTGTATACTTTCTGATCCCATTGGTGGTAGGGATTTTTGTTTTGTTTCGATTTTGCCCGGGCAGCCAGTCTTATTAGGCCTATTCTTCCCCAATTGCTAAGGTATCTTTAACGTACACATGGGCCATCCGATTTTTTCGTCCTTATCCGAGAAGACTAGGTGCTCGATCCTAGCTGCTGTAGGATCAGAGACAGGAATTTTTCTCCATATTTCCAGCAAAACGTGTCCCCATCTACTCGGGTGGTGACAACCGTTGATGGTGGTGGTGGTGGTGGCTGTAATGGTGTTGTTGATGGCGGTGGTGGTGGTTGTAATGGTGTTGTTGACGGTGGTGGTTGTAATGGTGTTGATGGTGGTGGTGGTGGTTGTAAATGTAATGGTGTTGTTGATGGTGGTGGTTGTAATGATGTTGATGGTGGTGGTGGTGGTTGTAATGGTGTTGATGGTGGTGGTGGTGGTTGTAATGGTGTTGATGGTGGTGGTGGTGGTTGTAATGGTGTTGATAATGATGGTGGCTGTAATGGTGTTGATGGTGGTGGTGGTTGTAATAGTGTTGATGATGATGGTGGTTTTTGTAATGGTGTTGATGGTGGTGGTGGTTTTGGTGATGGTGGTGGTGGTTGTAATGATGTTGATGGTGGTGGTGGTGGTTGTAATGGTGTTGTTGGTGGTGATGGGGGTTGTAATGGTGTTGATGGTGGTGGTTGTAATGGTGTTGATGGTGGTGGTTGTAATGGTGTTGTTGATGGTGATGGGGGTTGTAATGGTGTTGATGATGATGGTGATTGTAATGGTGTTGATGGTGGTGGTGGTGGATGTAATGGTGTTGATGGTGGTGGTGGTGGTTGTAATGGTGTTGATGGTGGTGGCGTTGGTTGTAATGGCGTTGATCATGATGGTGATGGTTGTGATGGTGTTGTTGATGGTGGTGGTTGTAATGGTGTTGATGGTGGTGGTGGTGGTTGTAATGGTGTTGTTGATGGTGATGGGGGTTGTAATGGTGTTGATGATGATGGTGGAAGTAATGATGTTGATGGTGGTGGTGGTGGTTGTAATGGTGTTGATGATGATGGTGGTGGTTGTAATGGTGTTGATGATGATGGTGGTTGTAATGGTGTTGTTGATGGTGATGGGGGTTGTAATGGTGTTGATGATGATGGTTGTAATGGTGTTGTTGATGGTGATGGTGGTTGTAATGGTGTTGATGGTGGTGGTTGTAATGGTGTTGATGGTGGTGGTTGTAATGGTGTTGATGGTGGTGGTGGTGATTGTAATGGTGTTGATGATGATGGTGGTTGTAATGATGTTGATGATGGTGGTGGTGGTTGTGATGGTGTTGATGGTGATGGTGGTGGTTGTAATGGTGGTGATGATGGTGGTGGCTATAATGGTGGTGATGCTGTTTTCGGAGAACTTTTCTTATCTTTTCTTTTTCCTCTTTTTTTTTTTTTTATAGGAGATACAAGTTCTGGTGTGGGTGTCCCCGGTGTCTATATGAAGGAGATGGCCCAGAACTTTGTTCCTACTGCGGAAAACAAGCGCTAGTTTCTAGAGAGGGGGAACTTTTTTCAACCCCTGCTCAACAGACCCCAAAGATTCCTCTGTCCTCGGCTACTGAAGAGCTCCGATATGAACCTCAGGCTGGGGTCAGCTCTGAATCCACATGTTTACAAGAATCGTCCAAAATCACAAATACTGATGGTAACTTTGGAAAGCGAGAAAGGCCTGTGGATAAATTGTCCTCCTCGTCTAATATAGATCCAGATCACATACAGAATAGGAATTCATCCGAGAACACAATCAATCAAGATGAAAGCTCACCACCAAATAGTTCCATTCTGGTGACGCCACCGGAAAATTCAAACTTTTCTGAAAACGGAATAGAAACAGATCTACAAGTTGTGACATCTTCTCAAAGCGAGATAAATTCTCCACGGACTTCTGAGAAACCAGCTGAGAAAAAGTCTGAAAAGGAGACTGAGTTAGGAAATGCAAGTATCGGAGATTTATTCGTCCAAAATGGACAATCTGCCCAAAATTCATTTACGAATTCAGAGGCCAATTCGGGGAGCAACGACAAAGTTCTGAATTCAGAAGCAACGGCTGAGGAGGGCGAAATTCTCCAAAGCAAGTCGGCTGTCTCAGTAGTCAACAACAACATTGCCGACAAGAGTTCAGCAGACACTGAAAATGGGACACAACACAACACAGCATCGCTGCTTTGTCCTTCTCATCCAACCATTGGGGAATCTGAAGAATCCTCCACCACGGCTGCGTCCAGTGTATCAGAGAACAAATCTGTGACCCGCAAAAAGTTTCCGCACTGCGGCAAATGTGGTCGTGCTTGGTACTGCTCGCCAAAATGCCAGAAAGAGGCTTGGAAGAAGGGACATAAGAAAATATGCGGCAAAATTTAAATATATGCAAATATGGTTGATGAAGTAGAAATTTTTAGCAATGAAAAAAAAAATGCTTTTGTGGTGAATTCTGAAATCTTGGACGGAAAATTGCAAGTGAAACTGCAAGGTAGAGGCTGGGAACAAACCAAAGTAAGCTTTCTACTTGGCAAATCAGTTTATGTCTGTCATTTGGACAGGAGAAAAAAGAATCGCATTTGTTATGAAAATAATTTGTGGTGGTTATAACAAAAGTGTCAAAGGAAAAGAAAAAAGAGAAAATCAGTATGCACAAGGAATATTATGATTTATGACAAACAACAGCAAATGAAAAGATCAGTATGTACAAGAAATATTATAATTTATGACAAACAACAGCAAATGAGAAGATCAGTATGTACAAGAAATATTATAATTTATGACAAACAACAGCAAATGAGAAGATCAGTATGCACAAGGAATATTATAATTTATGACAAACAACAGCAAATGAGAAGATCAGCATGTACAAGAAATATTATAATTTATGACAAACAACAGCAAATGAGAACATCAGTATGCACAAGAAATATTATAATTTATGACAAACAACAGCAAATGAGAAGATCAGCATGCACAAGGAATATTATAATTTATGACAAACAACAGCAAATGAGAAGATCAGCATGCACAAGGAATATTATAATTTATGACAAACAACAGCAAATGAGAACATCAGTATGCACAAGGAATATAATAATTTATGACAAACAACAGCAAATGAGAACATCAGTATGCACAAGGAATATTATAATCTATGACAAACAACAGCAAATGAGAACATCAGTATGCACAAGGAATATTATAATTTATGACAAACAACAGCAAATGAGATGATCAGTATAAGAAATATTATAATTTATGACAGACAACAGCAACAACAATAACAAAAACAAACAAACAAAAAAAAGCAACACCACCACCAACAACAACAAAATTACTCAGACGTTCGTGGGTGAGTTTTGATAGACATATACAACATGTATTTATTTTAGTTATTATATTTTTAAGATGCATGTTTAAGAATTCAAACGTGGCTTGAATTTCACCAATTTCACCTTTTTATATAGTCTATCTTGTATAATGTTTAAAATCCCACACATGGGATCTGCATATATAATTTTTCCACCACCAGCTTAAGGATTCAGACTTTGAACATAATATCATAACCTGAAAGCTGTGTTTTCATGTGTACGGAAACAGAAACGGCAATTGAAACGTCAAAAACCCTTCAAGTGGTGAAACAGAAAGAATGTTTTTATGTATACGGAAATGTGTATTCTGCACACATGGAAACTCTTTCTTTTTTACTACCTGATGGATTGTCTCCGTGTCCGTTGCCGTTTCCGTTTCCGTACACATGAAAACGCAGCTTTAGTGGATGTTAGTGTTGTTGACTCATAATTTCTACATTGTGTGATAACATATAATTCATTCAATTCAAACGTGGCTTGCTTGTGTGCTCTGGGTTGAAGTGTTATCTATCTTACTTTATCGTAACCCTACAGCATTTCCACGCCCATTATCGCTACAACATTGGTTATCCCAAGACCAAGGAGCTTCCTCCTTGCCCAAGACACACTATACCACCAGAGAGTCTGGTACCACTTATAGTGGGTCTTGGGTTTCTCCACCCGTCCATTGTTCTAGGTTGCGTCATCAAAAATACTTCACCCAAACCATCGTATCGAATATTTATTATATTTCAAGAATGAGTAATTGAATGTTAATGAATACAAAACATTTTCCCTTTGTGTTACGGGTTGGGGACCGTCACCCTAACCCTAACCCTAACCTGTCACATATTATAAACTATGTTCGACAGTTATTTATATAATTATGTCGAAAAGGAGATAATCGAGTATCAACCAACACGGTATATCGATACTTGAGTGGAGAAACCTTGATTCAGGACTTTCAACGTTTCAGCTGTTACGTCACGGGTGGAGACACCTTGAGACCCCTTTCTTATAAACTGGCGCTGACTTTAATGCCAACCCCGCTGAATACAACTTACAAGTGGGAAATCTTCGCAGAAAGGGGGCAAAGAACGCAGAAATCGTGATACATGTATACTTCTTTCTATAATCTTTGCCCGGGTGGCAGTTCGGGCGAAGTGCGGTGTGATTTTGTTATTCTCTGGATACAAGGTCAAACTCAAAGGGAGGTACCGAGCAGAGACAGCTATTGTAAGGTCTCTGATACCGAGGCGACCATATTATCTTCGCCTCGGGAATTACCAAACTAAGGAAGGACATTACGCCAAAACAATGTTCCCAGCTGGCAACTCGCCGAAAACTTTTTCTTCCTTCGACACCCTCGGGGGTACAGGCAGATTGAACAACGAAAACAAAAGTGTTGGCTTCTTTGGCATTATAATTGTTGTTATTATTATTAATGATACATTGCGATTCAAACCTGAAGACTGGATGGGTGCATGGACGGACTAACGGATGAATGGATGGAAGGATGGATGGATGGGTGGCTGGCTGGCTGGATGGATAGATGGATGGATGGATGAAATATTTAATAGAAAAATAAAAAACATTGTGAGAGCTTGCAAAAAAAAAAAAGGAGACGTACAGGAGTGCGTGGAAATAAAAGAAAGCACGCACGAGAGAGTGGGGGGGGGGGACAGACAGACAGGAAGAGAGTGGGGGAAAAGGAGGGGAGAAATAGTAGAGCGGAAGAGAGAGAGAGAGAGAGAGAGAGAGAGAGAGAGAGAGAGAGAGAGAGAGAGATAGACAGTGAGGGAGAGATAGAGCGAAAGAGAGACAGACAGACAGAAACTAGACGGAGAGGGAGAGAGAGAGAGAGAAGGAGGGGGGAGTAGGAGGGAGAGAGAAAAAGACAGTGAGGGACAGAGAGGGAGAAAGAGTCAAACTGAAGGCTCGAGGAAGGATGTGCGGATCGGCTGAGAAGGTATGGAGAAATTAGAGAAAGACATAATAAAGTGCCCGAAGGAAAGGATGGTGTAAGACAATGAATAATGATGAATTTAACATTATATGAAATTGTAAGAGCCAGCAAGTCTATTCAAATGTGTAAAATGTGCGCACAGAAAAGTTTAATAATTTTATTTTTACAATTTAACCTATTTGACCATTGTGTGAAGTTTGGACTGTTCCGATTAAACACGTAAACGTATGAAAATATGATTTTTAGTTACTTAATTTTGTCCTTTACTCATTTCTGTCCATGAAATAAGCTACAATATATTATTTCTGTCTTACACGTCAAACAAACAAAAAGACGATGCCGTTATACCGAAAGTTGAATTAGCAATTAGAGTTTTACGCCCCTCCCTCTCCACAAACACACACACACACACACAGCTGATGATCTCCATAGCACACATGCACTAGTCCAAACACACAAATATTGGGACTGTATGAGGAGTGCACAGGTGTATATGTCTGAAGTCCAATTTACTATAATAGACATAAACTTCAAGTCGGCAAACAGCTTTGCAAAGTGTTATTGATAATTTTGATTCTTCACAAAGGAGCACTGGTCTTCTCGATTAACACGTACGACGAACCGCATGCCTGTGTTTACGATTGTTCGCGCCGGACTATTTTTAAAAACTCCTGGCTCAGCGTACGGAAGTGCTTGAATTGCACCGTCTTGGTATAGTGGGTCTTGGGTAACATACCCGATCAAGGCTTTCTTTATCTGATAATTACAGCCAAGACCATATTCTTTATCTGATAATTACAGCCAAGACCCACTATCATAATATATTCTTTATCTGATAATTACAGCCAAGACCCACTATATATTCTTTATCTGATAATTACAGCCAAGACCGATTATATATTCTTTTTCTGATAATTACAGCCAAGGCCCACTATATATTCTTTATCTGATAATTACAGTCAAGACCCACTATATATTCTGTATCTGATAATTACAGCCAAGACCCACTATATATTCTTTATCTAATAATTACAGCCAAGACCCACTATATATAGTGGGTCTTGGCTGTAATCTATATATCTATACTATATATATTTGTGGACGAGATTTTTCCTTGCAAAAGGCTTCAGAACCTCTCAACACTCAGACTTCAAATTTTATATGGTGCATCAGAATGGATGTAAGGGTGCACAGTTTTTAATAGAAGTCTCAAATCGGTGCAGTTTTTTTTTTATTGGAAATGTATTGTTTCCCCAATTTTAGATCTATTTCGAGTCATGGTTCGCCATTTTAAGGTTTCGTTATCACTTCCTGCGATGTGTTCACTATCAAATACACTAATCCGTGCCCAAATCATGCTATTGTACGGGATGCGCAGGGTGTCAACTCCCAAAGGCAGAGCAGTAAGACTTATTTAAAAACAAACTGTCACAAAGCGCAGGTGCAGACAATGGTACTGCAAATGCGGTTTGCAACCTTGGGATGTTCCGGTCTATGAGTGACTATAACACACCAATGGAAACAAGTGCTTTACAGTTATACACACAATAAATTTATTGGGACACGTGGGATGGGGCTTAATTAATGTTGGTAAAATAGTCTAAATAGCGTGTCAGAAGAGATGGACGTTGGTAAAATAGTCTAAATAGCGTGTCAGAAGAGATGGACAAATATTTCATACAGATATTATGACAATGATCAAATTCAAAAGATAATGCGTTTAACAACAGCTAAGATAATTACCCCGAAAGAAAAGGTTTCTGATTAATGCAATGAAATGACAATAAAATGGATTATAATATGTTACACTAAAACACAGATAAAAAGGTCGTTGTATATCTCACCAGCTCTGCACTCAAAGAACGTTTCACACAGGATATATCCACACTCTTCCAATAATTACTCTAACTAAAATGTTACTTAAACTTGTCCTATATCTTGAATCTGTAAACTTGACGATGATGGTCCTAAACCGAAGAATGTCAGGTCTCTTGAGAAACTGGACTCCACAAAGATAATGTTCTCTTAAATTCGCTACAGGATACACTCAATTGCAAATATGTCCTTACTCCACATAAAAAGCACTGTTCACATCCACAAGATGACTACTAGTATATAACTAATGTCCTGATAAGGCTCTGGTCACAGTCACAGGATACACAACAGGATCGAAATGTCCTAACAATATGCACAGGATACTTTAAAACAGGTGGTTACTTTATGGTCTTGGCCTCTAGCCTTCCCGCTGTTCTGCACAATTCACAGAAACGCCGGGTACAATGCCCTACACGCGGACAGAAGCCTGCCTGGTCACGCTAAGACTTACAGGTCTAACACTGCCACAAGAAGCGAGTACAACACTGGAAATTAACGAGTTCCTTAAGAACTTAAGATATGTGCAATATATGCACCGCGTACATGAGCTAACTTTAACTTTAAGCTTAGACTCACACGCCGCTCTAACTGAGCTTATTTCATGCTTTGACAAAGCAAGAAATACAGTAATTTACTATGACTAAGTCCTACGCGAACTTGAACGTCATAAACGCTCTATACACGAGCTAACTTAACACACCGTATAGGCTATGTTAATATACGTCTGTGTCTTACAATAAGAACGACAGACAGGTCGTGAGCAGGACCTCGCTCCTTACGAGCTAAATTTTAATACAGGCCTTAATAGACACTGTAAATACACGCCTGAGTTCTACAGGCAGGTACACTGCTTCGCAGGAGCAGGACCTCGCAGTGAGTCTGTCGCAAGCGGATTGACGACTCCAGATTTGCTCTGGAATATATACAGAAACTCAAGATTACAGAAAATTACAGAGGGGAAAACTGGGAGGTTCTAGCTAGCTCGAATTCGTGAGCCATAAAAACGTGCACAAAGATTCTACGGTGGCCAAACTCGGACGCTGGGGTATTAGGTGGACGGGCCAGAGATAATTGCTCTACCCACAAGTAGCCTGAGACATAACTTCGAACAAAAGATCAGGGAGGTGGACCGATCGAACGGGCAAGTGGATGGTCATTACGCGGCATTTCGTTACACAAACCAACAAAAATAAATAAACAAATAGGAACAGACCAGATGAAGCAGGTCCATAATAACCACCCAGAACTGAAACCAATATTCAAACCGATTTATCCTGGGCAGGGCCGGGGACCTCAGCTAGTACTATATATATTTGTGGACTTGAGATTTTTCCTTGCAAAAGGCTTCTGAACCACTCAACACGCAGACTTCAAATTTTATATGGTGCATCAGAATGGATGTAAGGGTGCACAGTTTTTAATAGAAGTCTCAAATCGGTGTAGTTTTTTTTATCGGAAATTTATTGTTTCGCCATGATTTAGATCTATTTCGAGTCATGGTTCGCCATTTTAAGTTTTCGTTATCACTTCCTGCGATGTGTTCACTATCAAACACACTAACCCGTGCGCAAATCATACTGTTGTACGGGATGCGCAGGGTGTCAACTCACAAAGGCAGAGACTTATTCAAAAACAAACAAACAAAAATAAAATAAACAAATAGGAACAGGCCAGATGAAGCAGGTCCATAATAACCACCCAGAACTGAAACCAATATTTAAACCGATTTATCCCGAGCAGGGCCGGGGACCTCAGCTAGTTATCAGATAAAGAAAGCCTTGATCGGATATGTTATGGCGGAAAAATGCCCGAGTCGGGTTGTGTAGAGGGTCACCCGCCTCACGAAACAGCCTCGCGGTGCGATCTCACACTTTTTGCAACATAATCATTGGTTGTTATAAATAGTACACATAACGACCTACATTTCGGTATTTTCTTCCGATTTGTGTGATAAGTCTTTATGACTAAAAATTTGATGTAAAGAATGTAAAGGCTTTTTATTAATAGAATTATTAAACATAAGGCTTTCAAAAGTATATCACCAGAAAGCTCAGCCCTTTTTCTTTAAAATGCACTATTTTCCCATAAATTTAAACAGTCAGATCGGTACGCAACACAGACTAATAAATTAACCAGACTGGAAACACGAGCTTCGGGCTGTGTCGTTTTTTACGGAATTTCCCGAGCCGAGACCGTATAGCCAACATGGCCGCCGCTCGGGAAATTCCGATTCTAGTTCTATCTGCAGTAGAAATTTCTTTTTATTTGTAAAGATTGGTTGTACATATATTGATTTCTTGGTGCGGAGCCAAACTTCCGCGTTCAGTAGGCGCGTCAAAATGGTATCATTCAAAATCGTAGCTATGCTGAAGCGTCGGTCGATACCATAAACCTAAAATGGCGGATGGTTCATGACCTTTCGCTGTTTTGTGACGTCACACAATGGGATCATCCAGTCTGGGTATTTTATTAGTCTGTGGTACGCAACGCCTTGAAAAAAAAAAATATCCGTCTTTTGGAACAAAGCACAATCGCCGTAGGTGTCTGTGGGGAGGCAGGCGTCGAAGTAGGGCACGCTGGGTTGTGCTACAAACGCTTTTCACGTGGATCGAAACAAAAGCAACAATGGATCTAAAGGCCCTAATTGGAAAGAACACGTTCTAAATATAATTTGGGGATGATTCTTGTAGTTTAATGCCGTATGTTTATTATGTTTTACATATTGTACTCGGCACCGATGGCCCACATTGATAATCACAGTAGTGTGTATCTATGGTGTCACACTAAAGAAAAGCCTCGTTGCCACGCGTCGAGCGATGAGTCGAGCTGTGAACTGCACTGTTGCGATGCGGCGGAAATACGCTAAATGCAATAACACCTCCCATTTAATATTATATATCGTTGGCGAAGTGATTCAACCGCCCAAGCGACAAAATTTTTGAAATTTACTTTTTAACCTCTCTGCATAGTACAAACTTCACTACACATTAGGTTAAAATCTTGATTTCGAAGGAATATTATTGGAAAGAGTATTAATTTTTAAGTAAATCATTCACCCATATCCAAAACTTCCGAATGTCGTCGTGATTCAACCGCTCGCTCGCCAGGTAAGCTGTCCATGACGCGTGGGCGATTCAATCACGTCAAATCGGCGATACAAGAGCAGTCTACCTGGTGCGTTGGCGGAGCCGACTGCTTGACAGTCGCCTGTATGGGGTGGGACTAGACAATAACACCAAAAAGAAGAGTACCGATGACCTCAATATTTTATCTAGACATTTTGCGTAATTTATCATCACCTAGATGTGGCTGAACAAAAGCCAGACGAAGAGATCAAAGAAGATGTTAATGCCACTGTGGCCAAATCTGTGATTTGCTGCAAATGCTGCTGACTAATTAAATTCCAAATGCTACTGACTAATTTAATAAAGAAAAGTCTGCTTGGACGATTGAAGGCTAAGGTTGGCTCCGTTTCGATTCCGAAATACCTATTGGTCAATGAGTTTTTCACTTTACAATACTGATCGAGAATGTTCTTTCTTAGTTAAGTATAAATAATCCACTTCTTGGTGTATATTATCATTCTTTAAGACCAGTTCTAAAGCTCCTTTTACTGAACTGCCGATTGAAATTAAAGATGCCACTGCTAATTCTGAACTGCAAGAACCTGCACCCACTGTCTTTCATGGAAACGTAAGAGCGGATGAAGAAACAATCCACAAAACACCAAAGCGCCAAATATTGGGCTTAAAAGAGTGGAAGCAACAGAAAAGAAAAGAACACCGTCAGAAGTGTCAACCCTACATTTCCCAACGAGGAAAGGAGATACCAGCTCGTGAATGGAAAGTGCCTTGCTCATGTAAATCCCAGGCAGTGAAATGTCAGGAATTCACCCTTGAGGACAGAGTAGCAATTTTTGACTACATTATTATGGACATTAACAGATGAAGCTAGAAGGGCTTTCACCAACGGCCTTATCGAATTCCAGTGAAATGCAGGACAGCGTTTACGTATTCCCCAAGTGGGCTTTGGACTCTTCAGTTTAACTTGAAATGGATATCTGGTGACGTTCTCCCTGTGTGCAAAGCAATGTTTTTGAATACTACTGCACTTACACAGTGGTTCATTCGAAGCTGTTTTAAAGAAATTTCTCAGGATTTGGAGACCGAAGCTCCACGATCATCATACTATAAAAGAGCGGATGATGACAAACTCTTTCTTCAGAATGAATTCTTAGAGAAACTGAACAAGATGCCTTCACACTACTGTAGGCAGAACACAGGTAAACTGTATCTAGAATCCCACTTTCAAAGCCTAGCAGAGTTTTACAGGGAGTACAGAACTAAATGTGAAGAGGAAGATCGGAACGCACTCTGTCTAACAACGTTCAAGAAACTTTTTCATAAGAGTAATCTGTCATTGTATGTGCCTCGCAAAGACCAATGTGATCTGTGTGTTTCACACAAGGATGAAAATTTATGTGATGAAGTTTTGGGAAAAGCATAATATATCAAATCGAAAGATCAGCCAATGCAGTTAGAGTTGAAGAACGCATTAGTTTGTGTTAAATAAGGTAGTAGTTGGTGTTGAACAAGACAGTGGTGGGTGTCGGACAAGGCAAAAGTTGGTAATGAATAAGGCAGTGGTTGGTGTGCTATTGTCATTTCCATAATATCAGATTTACTGTTTGTGAGTCGAGAAGATCGCCCTTATCAGAGAGTTTCTCTGTTTTGAAGTCTTGGCTCGTTACCATATAATCAAAGCCTTTCCCCACAAGATAGCAGATAGGAAGGCCTCTAGAGGGGATTTCATTTCCTTCCAGGGGAGGAATAAGGAATATGAAGAACATTACATTATGTATAATATATATATACGATTTAAAAAAAAAAAAATCCTGTCAGGAATATTTATATACTTGACAGGATTTTTCAAAAATGTATATATACATTTATATATAGATATATATTTTTCTGTGGCTGACTATTAACAGACTTATGTTATTTAAATGTACAAAGAGCAGAATGTGTGGTGGGAACATTGTGAAAAAACTGTGTCAAAAAAAGACCCCCCCCCCCCTTTTCCAGAATTAAAAAAAAATTATTATTATATAATCAGCCCCCCCCCCCCCCCCCCCGTTCATGACACTAGAAGTTGTGAGTTCTTGGAGCTAGCTTTCGACGGCGACCAAAACCGAAACGGGAAAACCCGATGGAGAGAGCATGTTGCCTTACCCAAGACCTTGGGCCTTACCAAAGCTGATATCATGTGTACGACGCTCAGGAAGTATAATTAACATACTCCGACTGGCTGGTAAGTGGTAGTGCGCGCGAGTGAAACTATCTTGTTGACAACTTGTTTGAGAATACTATACTAGTTAGATTACTAGCGGAGTGTGGCGGAGTTGAAATTAGAATTCCTAGTCTCCTCGATCAACAAGAATGACGAACCGCGTGTAATGGCAGCATGCCAGTGTTTACGATTACGCGCCGGACTACCTGGCCGGCGGACGGGCGTCGGAATAGTCGGGTTTGGCGTAGTGGTACTTGCTTGGGCCTATATTAATAAGATCGCCCAGCACTATGCTGAGGCCCCCGAGAAACAAAAGAACTCATCCGCAGCCCGCGAGAAATTCAGGGGGCCAACAGCACTATGCTGAGGCCCCCGAGAAACAAAAGAACTCATACCCAGCCCGCGAGAAACCAAAGGACCTCAGATTAGGCAAACAGCACTAGGCTGAGGCCTCCGAGAAACCTCAGAGTCAGATCGTTCAAAATCACCAGAGAACCGACCCCCAGGATAATTTAATTTCATATAGTTCATTCAGTAGCCCTCGCGCCAGAACGCAATATTTAAGGGCATAAAATTTCTATTTTCTTTCTTAACAAGAAAACATAAGAATCAGTTTAACTACAACTGTTCCTAATGGAGATAAATGAAATTGTGGATAAAATACGTGTATATGGAGAGACATCTGTACATAGCAATATTGTATATTATAATAATATTGTTTCAATATCAGGCGGGTTAGAACAATTGCAAAAAAAATATTGTTTGAGTTTGAGAGATGTGGCTGTACAGCCCGGTTTCAAGAAAATAATAAAAGTATAGTGAATAAAACAGCAACCAACATTTGGCAAGAATCGCAGAGGTGAGTAAAAATTTAATCCATTGCTTTAATAGGTGTATGGTGTATGTGTGTGCAGGCAAATTGTGTTTGTGTTCGTATGTGTGTGTGTGAGTGCATGCCTATGCATGTGAGTCTGAGTGTCTGATAGTGTGAGTGTATGCCTTGTGTGTGTTAATGAAGTGTATTGGAGTGTAAGGGTGGGGGTAGGTGGGTGGAGCAGAAATCACTCTTTATTTATTATATAATATTTATGTGTGTGTGTTTGTGTACTGTTTATAACTACCGCATGGGGTGCGTATTACACATGGAAAGAAGTGAATGATGAGCGAGCACAGAGAAGTAATACATGTACTTGTAGTAAGCCCCTTTAAAGTTCAAGCTATCGAGAAGTCGTGCTTGTGCGTGTCTTTTTTTTTTTGTTTTGTTTTGGTCCAAATCTTTCAGGGCAGTCATTTCTGAAAAAAAAAAAGAAAAAAGAATCCTTTAAATCATTACAATCCATGAATGAATAAGAAAGTTATGACCATTTTATCATGACAAAATATGGAGCAACATTTGCAAAGAAATTAATATAAGAGAAAACGCTGGACCCTTTATTGAATGACGCGGGACTGAGCTTATGTATCCATTCTCCACACTTATTTGATAGAATATGACATCAAAACTGCAGTTTCTGTTGCGCACCCTCAAGAAAAAACCTGGGTTTTTTTTTTCGCATGCAAGTTCTGATAGATTCAAATCATAAATAACCAATGCTGTCATTTCAAATGCTGCACTTTTTTTTTCTTATATAAATTGCGTTTTAATTATATAAACAATGATATTGTGCCAGGGACTGAATATTTTAATTGTTTACAATTACAAAAATAAAAGGACGAATTGTATTATGCAGGATTAAAATTAATCCAAAATAGAAGAAATGAAATTCTTGAGAAATAAACAAGAGAATGCTGCGAGCACAAAAAAAAAAAAGATTGGGCAAAGCACTATTTTACGAGGTCTGTGCTCATAAACTCTATGAATGACAACATTGTTTTTCTTAGAGCGGTGAGTGAAGGAGGGAGAAGGGAATGCTGTGGTACGTGTAGTCAATAGTATTAAAGGCCTGTTTAGTGGCTGGATTAAAAAAAAAAAAATGTTCACTTGTATAGCCTAACCTAGGGACAAAAAGTGTAGACCCCTTGGATAAAGAGTAAAACACGTTTTAAATGGCATGTAAGTGCAGAAAAAATGCTGTATTAAATTATTATGAACCTTCTGTTTAACAATAAAAGTTATTTTTTCTCATCACACGCACTTTGTCCAAGTATCCTAGGCATCACTTATCATATAAAATAATATTTTTGTTATTGCGTACTGAAGCGCGTTTTTTTTCAAACGAAGTGGTTATTTTCAAGGTATGCCTTGGAACTAACGCCAGCGTTATTTTCAAGGCATGTTTCATTGACCAATCAGAAGCTGTTTCAATATTAAGGTAGGCGACGTGTATGCATCCTATTCCGATTTTATATCAAAGCTGGAAAAATATAAATCTGAAACCTGGAGTTAGTTTCAAGGTATGCCTTGTAAATCAAAGCCAAAGGAAAAGACAACTTGACTGCAGAACTGTTCAAAGCAGATCCGGATCAGTCAGCCACCATCCTTCAGCCACTGTTCACAGCTATCTGGGAAGCAGAAGCAGTACCAAAGAGCTGGAATGAGGCAGAATAGTGAAAATACCCAAGAAAGGAGCACTCAGCGAGTGCAACAACTGGCGTGGTATCACTCTCCTTTCTATACCCAGCAAAATCCTTGCCAAGATCATTGTGCAACGTATGTCAGATGCTGTGGACAAGACACTGAGAAAGGAACAGGCCGGATTCCGAAAGGGAAAAGGATGCATTGACCAGATCTTCACACTCCGAAAGATCATAGAACAGTGTTCAGAATGGCAAAGGCAGCTCTATGTGAACTTCGTTGACTTCGAAAAGGCCTTCGACAGCATCCACAGAGAGAGTATATGGCGCATTCTTCGGCACTATGGGATTCCCAGCCAGCTTGTTGAACTCATCAAAAGCTTTTACAAGAACTTCAGTTGCAGTGTCGGAAACAGTGATGCATCCTTTGAAGTGAAAACTGGTGTACGGCAAGGATGTGTGATGTCAACAATTTTGTTTAACCTCGTAATCGACTGGACTATGCGGAAAACTACAGAGGATGCACCAAGAGGCATCAGATGGACACTCTTTGACAACCTAGAGGATTTGGACTTTGCGGATGACCTTGCGCTATTGTCACATAGTCACCAACACATGCAAGATAAGACGCAGAGACTACATAATTTTGGATGCAAAGTAGGCCTTCGGATTAGCCAGAAGAAGACAGAGATTATGACCCTAAATGTAGACACTCCAGCACCAGTGCAAGTAGATGACAAGAACCTCACCACGACGGACAAATTTAAATACCTTGGTAGCATTATCAGACCAGAGGGTGGCACAAAGGAGGACATCCAAAGTAGGCTGGGAAATGCAAGGGCTGTCTTTCAAAGTATGAGCAACATCTGGAAATCGACACAATACGGCATCAACACCAAGATCAGACTGTACCAAAGCTGTGTCCTATCCACACTCCTGTATGGATCAGAGTGTTGGCGAATGACAGAAGGTGACCTCGCCAAGTTGTCTTCCTTCCACACCACATGTCTTCGTAGGATTCTCCGCATCTTTTGGCCAAACAAGATTTCTAATCAGGAACTACTAAGGCGATGCAAGCAAGAAGAAATAGCCAACATCATCACGAAGAGACGATGGAGATGGCTTGGACACGTGCTGCGAAAGGGAGCAAATTCTATAACCAAAACAGCACTTCAGTGGACACCGGAGGGACGGCGCAAGCGAGGCAGACCCAAGGCAACCTGGCGGAGAACAATCGAGGCAGAGATGAAATCCTTCAATCACTCATGGGGAACTCTCGCAAAGATGGCCCAGGACAGACAGGGCTGGAGATCCTTTGTTGCTGCCCTAAGCACCAGTGGGTGCAACAGGAAATAATAGTAGTAATGCCTTGTAAATAACGAAATATCATAAAAGCCACAGAAAAACTGTGGGGTCGCAGCAGGGCTATAAGCAAAGTCAAAATTGGGCAAAAAGAAAAGGTTGTATGTTGCAGCTAAGTAAACTGGTTCACTTCGTTCCTGTTGAAGACTTTTATTGTTCGTTTTTTTTTCTTTTCACTTGACAAAGGCGAAAGCCGAAAATTTGTGTATTTTCTGTCTTCCCTTTAGTTTGCTTTGTATTGTTTGGGTTTTATTTCTCACGCGGGGCTGTGCAACATACAACCTTTTCTTTTTGCCCAATTTTGACCTTGTAAATAACGGCTTGCGTGACTAATCAGGCGAAAAGGGGTTGGGGTAGCCACTGGCGATCGATGTACACATAACGGCTTGCTTTTTCAAAAGATCTGATTGGCCCATAGACATGTAAATTGGCCAGACTACGCGAGTGATCCCCGGTCCTGACGGGCCGCGAGACGGGCCAGCGGCCATCCCCGCGCGGCGTGCGCCGACGAGGGCTCGACGTTCAGAGAAGGTATAAAGGGCCAAAGTTCGCAGTATGCTTTTAATAGTCGCTTTTATCTGCCAGGTTCGACAGCCTATTCTGCCGGACCAAGGCAGAAACCACGGCATCAGATGCAAAGTTTTATAAGATCCCTGAAATTATGCTCTGCGGCGGTTGGGGGCCAACAGCACTAGACTGAGGCCCCCGAGAAACCAAAAGGCCTCAGATGCTCTGCGGCGGTATTAGCCTGGATGCCGCCAGGCCTTATCGTCTTGTTGTTTGCTTTTAACCGGGCCCTTGAGGAAAACAGTCAACTAGTGACTTGTCTTTTATTGGCTTATAAAGGGATCAACTCCTGAAAAGGACAGTGATAAGGAACCTGCCTCCCCTATTTCTATATCTTTGTCATCCCCCTGCACCTCGTATGGCGCTTACCACAAATGAAAAAAGCAAAATAGAAACGACAACAATGAACGACGAGGAACATCAATAAAGAACAGGGGGGCGAAAGCATTGGGCTGAGGCCCCGGAGAAACCAAAGGACCCCACCTCTCCGGGACCCGGAAGACGTTTTCTTTCTTCTGAAATGCATGCGTTTTAGTTTTAACGCAGGTCTTTATTTTAGGAGATTCGCTGCCCTTGGCATTTACACCTCACTTTTCTTGTTGTGGTAGGGATTCGTCTTTTCGATTTCCAACCGCTAAGGCACCGGGTATCTTTAACGTGCGCAACGTGCACACGGGCTTTCCAAATTTTTCATTCTTACCCGAGAAGGGCTACAAGTGATACGTGATACAAGTGATAACAGCAAAAAACTATGGAGATATGTGAAAAGTAAAAACAAAAGAAAACTTTGGAGTAGCGGCACTGAACGATGAGAGAGGACACCCACAGCAAGATGCCCAAAAAAGAGCCAATATTTTAAATACTCAATTTTGTAAGGTCTTTTCTGACCCAGGGGGTGTCTACCCGGGAGAGCTGAGTGGTGACAAACTGCCGGATATGGATGAAATATTTGTTACAGAAAATGGAGTACTGAAACTTTTGGAAAAACCTTAATTATAAATAGCACATGTAACAAAGCAAACAGTATACTAGCATTTCTGAAAAGGAACATCTCTAACTGTGATAGGAAAGTAAAAGAAAAATGCTATAACACCTTCGTGAGGCCCTCCCTAGAGTATGGCTGCAGTGTCTGGGACCCCCACTGTCGAATAAATATAGAACAACTGGAAAGGGTCCAGAGGAGAGCTGCTCGCTTTGTGACAAATGATTATGCTAGAAGCAGTAGTGTCAATACAATGATGAGAGACCACGAGTGGACACCACTAGAAGAAAGAAGAGCAAAAAACAAAGTAAAACTATTTTATAAGGGCAGGGAAGGAAATACCGATATCCCACTGAACCACCTCACCATTAACACCAGAGGCAACAGAAAGAATAACATAAAATATAACATCCCCAACTCACGGATTAACAGCCATCTTTACTCTTTTTACCCCAGTGTCATCAGGATGTGGAACAACCTCCCGGCAGAAGTCCAAAAAATATCGTCTGCAACGGCTTTTGGCAATGAATTGAAGAACATAATTATCCGTTGCAGCTACCATTGTATTTAAAGTGTGGGTCTATTTCTGTGCACAATCTAGGTACCAGGAGATATTTTTAACCAGAGATACACATATACAAAGAAATTACACAACGATATATTTTAAATGGTCTTAATATATGCTGTTTTAGCCTGTTTTAGCCTCAGAGCAGGGGCGTCGAGTCGCACATGGTGCAGTTGAGGAATCGTCAGATTATATAGACGAGTCAACTACATGGGAAGAAGAAGAAGAAGAAGAGAAGACTAGGCGCTCGGATCAGGGACAGGGAAATATGAAAAAAATCCCAAACTTCCAACACGCCTGCACCGACCGGGATTCGAACCCGGTACCTTCGGCATGAGAAGCGAGCACATTGCCTCTAGATCACCGTGTCCCCTTTTAGTAGTTTTAGTTTTAACAAGTAGTAAAAAGTATTCGATAACAAAATCGTATTTTACGTTTGTGTTCCGGTTGCTGTTTCATGTTTATGTCGATTGTCGAATCAAGTCGAATGAAAACATCAACCCGCAGAATCCGAGTCTACGATCAAAGCGGCACCACAACCCTAGTAAGATCTTTCAAAGTTTTAATGGTTTGGTGTTCAATTTAAGCCTGTCTCGTCACCAGAATGTCAGGTCCTCGTCCAGACATCGGGAAAGCAGGCACGACCTACGCCCAGTTCAACTGTCAAAAATGCAATTTGCCCCTAAAGTTGGATTCAAGTTTCAGCGACTTGTCTCGCCAATTGTTCCACGAGCTGACAGGTAAGAGTGTTTTACTGAAATCATTAAATGCATTGTGTCCACACATGAAACTTTTATTTCTGATTTTCCAGAATTGCAGCACATTCTTTCCAGATGTAGACTATAGCATCCCACAGCTTAGTACTATAGTAGAGGGATGAATATCTTGTCAACATTCTGTTAGTGCCATACAGCATACAGTACGAGTAAGTAACTCAACAGAGAGACTAATCAAGTTGTGTTTATAACGCCAGCTGCTGGAAACTTTAGTCCACAAAGTTGTCTGACATTTCAAAATGTTGATAATACAACTAGTATGTATGCCTAAACCACGTTAGATCTACTTATTGAATGTTCTCACCCTTCTTAAAATTTTACCGTATGCTTTTCACATGTTATTTTATATTCAGAACCCTTGGCATGTGTAGACATGGAAGACAGTATCATGTTCGTACGGACTGAGGTAATACATTCCACCAATATGTGTGTGTTTAGCTGATTAGAATTTTATATTTTTAATTTTTTTAAATATGCTATGAATCTCCTAATCGCTGCATTTCCCTGCCCCTTTTTTTTTTGTTTCAAAAGTTGGATTTGGGCCGACACGTTCAGCTTGATTTGATTTACCCTGTATTATGTAACAAAGCTAACCAGTCCTTGTGTGGCTGGACAATTTCCGCCTTGCAGCACAGTGCCCAGCGTGGGGCAAAAATGAACCGCGAACGGAAGAGGACTACTGTTTTAAAAAATTCGGTACAGCTTTGTTAACCCTCGTCCTGCGGGAGGCCGCTATATTGCCATTATTGGCCTCCTTGCGCAACAGGTGAGGCAAGCAAGGCCAATATTGTGGCCTACCTGTTGCAAACTGGGTCCTGCGGGAGGCCAATATGCTGCTCCTCATGTTTTGTTTATTCGGTTGCCGGGACTACCGTTTTTTTTACGTTTTTTTTTCCACACCATTTTCACTTATCTATCCCCTACTATATCAAACAAAATGGTATGGTCCTTACGTTTATTATGATGCAACTATTCGTAGCTATTCATCGTACTCATGAAATAGTACTAACGGTCTGAAGTTCATACTGGGGAAACTTTTACTTCGATGCTGGTTGTCGTCTACATGTGAAATGAGAAGAGAAGGGCCATCTGCGTATTTGAGAAACCGTTTTATGTCTGTAATAATGAATTCCGATGTAATACTAGGGCATGGTGCATAAGGGTGTCTGTCGGTAGGTCAGGGAAAAGTGGGAGAAAATTACTGACTTTGTTGTTCATCATTGTCTTTGTTTGATGTGGTAATTAGAGAGACCAGATTTTCTGTTGCTTTGATTAAATCGCTTTTTAGTACATCTATGTGGCAGGTTTCAGAAAATTGGGGATTCACACTTCCCTAGCCAGGCACTTCCGTCAGTCAAAACTTGTGACCAAAGCATGGGTAGGGCATTAGAAAACATCTCCTAAAAATATTAAAATCGCATCGTTTGACTTTGTTGAACCTTTAATCATACTGGGAGTGGGAGGATACTGGGAAAGGCTGCCGATTACAAGCATACGGTAAACGCGATAAAATCTATCGGCAATAGGTCTTCAGTTCCCGAGTTTTCCGACCTGCATCAGCTGTTGCGAATTGTTTTGACAGATATTTTTAATACAAAAAACTACGACAAAAAGAAAGTAGTAAAAACCACAGCACTTACCTGTTTTGTTTTGCGGATGCAAACAGATTTTGTACCTGGTTGGTGTTCAACAACAAAAGAACGGAACAGGAAAGATTGCGTGCGACAGTCATGTGACTTTGACTGACACGTGCTTCGCAAAATTTACTGTTGGATTTCACACTTTTTTTAAACAAAAATTAATATTTTTTTTTCTTTCATACCATTTTAAAGTTTTTTTTTTTTTATTATTGACTGAAAATTGGGACTTAAAATTAGTTTTAAAACAGTTCAGTTACCGTCCGAAGTAGGTCAATTTTTTGACAGACACGTTGCGCAACATTTGGCAAAATTTAAACCTTCGTGTAAAATTCTTTTCTTTTGCTTCTGGAGACTTTTTCTAAGGTTTATACACATCAGCAACCATTTTTGCTACCATTCCATACTCAAAAACAATATTGCCTGTGCCAAGTTATAATAATAATAATAAGAGCATTTATATGGCGCCTTTCGCCGAGGCCTCAAGGCGCTTAACATTGTCCACCATACGCGCACACACACATACTAAAGAACGGTCACACACACACAAATCATTTATCTAAATATTTTTTAAACAGGTGAGGTTTTAGTTGTTTTTTAAAACTCTCTACACTGCATGCTGATCTCAGGGAATTTGGTAGTGAGTTCCATAATGCAGGTCCAATTTTACTAAATGACCTGTCGCCGAACGTTTTGAGGTTGCACCTAGGTTCCACCAAGAGCCCCGAGTCTTGAGATCTCAGGGCCCTGGGAGGAGCATAGGGACAGAGAAGTTCACTGATGTATGTAGGTGCAGTTGTTGTGACACTACAGTAGCAAAACACAGCAATTTTGTATTCTATTCTGGCTTTTACTGGTAACCAGTGAAGGATTTTGAGCATTTCTGTGCTACTTTCAAATTTTGACTTTCCAAGAATTAAACGAGCCGCACAATTTTGTGCTTTTTGCAGTTTAAAAATCTTTTCATCTGAGAGACCAGCATAGAGTGAATTGCAGTAATCAAGGCGAGACAAAACCAAGGAGATAACTAATGTTTTCACTGCATCCTGAGAACAGATTTCATACGTGAAATCCTTCGTATTTCAAAAAACATTGATTTGGTGATGTAATTAATCTGATACTCCATGGAAAGATTTTTGTCCAAAAAGACACCCAGTTGGTAGATACATCGATTCCTTGTTGTCAAGGTGAATTCAGGGAAGTTTTGTATGTCAAATATATAATGTTTGCAACACTAAAAAAGTAAAAGAAAAACACACAAACACATGATATATGAACAAATTTATGATTTTTTATTTCTTCTGAACATCATCTATGGGTTGAAATCAAAATATTCAAGAAAACCTCAATATTTCTGGAACTATAAGACACTGAAATCTGAACTGTCTTTGTGACCCAATTTTCTGAAACCTGCTATGTACTCTAGGAGCTGGAAATCAAATGGCTTGCTAAGAAAACTAACATCATAGTACAGTAGAACTTTGCTATAACGAGAAGTCATGTTTCCCCAAAAAAGTCCCGTTATACCCGAGGTCTCGCTAATTGCAGGAAAGTCTACGAAAGGCAAGGCAAGGGATTAAAATACCCCATTATGTGCAGGACATGCTAACAAGGGAGGTAACCATGACAAAAATGGGGTATTTTAATTGTTACCTTCCTTGTTTCCTGTATATCAACGCAACGTACATATAACATCATCAAACTGACGGCATGTCTCGGCCTTGATATCGGCACTGTTTTTTTTTGTCTTTTTGTGCTAACGGTAGCCATGTTCCAATCAACTTACGAGAGTCAGATGCAAAAGTTAAGGACAGACGAGCAGGCTAGGTTTGTTTCCGGTGGTTTCCTGTGCTGTATCATAACTTGTATGGGAACAGACTGGCCATGTTTTTGTGACACAGGGAGTGTAGGCATGTGGTCACAAAGCCCGGTGTAGAAAAAGAGCATATGCCATGTGGCGATTAGTGACGATCAGTGGCCATGGTACATGTAATAATTATTACACATCACAGGTAGTGACCAGACAGTGCAAGTATCTGACAAAGCTACACGGCTGTAGCCTACATGGCCTGCCCCACAGTGTGCTTCACTGAGTGATGAGTCATCAATTTGGGCTGGCTGTGTGTAGTGTGCTGTCACAGCACGTGGTCAGTAGGGAGAGAAAGCATACTAGGCCTAAGGGAGAGATGGCCAGGTGGGGCCACAGCTTGCAAGGCGGGGGTGATGGGCTTGTAGTTACAGACAAAGAACGATACATGTTGTTATTGTCTGACTGGACTGACTCTCAACATGTTGATCTGCCGCCGCCCCCGCCATTTGCTGCATGCGCCCAAAATGAATTTTCTCGCTATAGCAGGTGCTTTGATTATCGATTGCAGTTATTCGAGTATTTTATTATATAGCTCATATAGTAGAAAAAAACGGGGATTTAAAATGTTCTTGCTATTGGCAAAGGTCTCGTTATTACCAGTGTCGTTAAACATGGTGGTCCACCGTACGTGGAACCTTTTCATAGTTCACAAGGGAGAAGGCAATGTCACGATACATGTGTATAGTAAATAAAATGCCTGGCTTAAAATATAATTTGTTCACCTGAATGGCCTGACTTGCAGACAAAAAAAAGCACCAAGTTCTTGGGAAAAAGGATAAAATGTTGTGTTAAACGGCATGTAAATGCAGAAAAATCTTGTTTATAGGCCTTAGAGAACTTATTGCATCTCATCACAAGTACTTTATCCAAATATCATAGGGGTCCCTTATGATTTGTCCACCATTATTGTTGTTATTGTTGTTATTCCTAAATTAAACATGATTCAAGTGTTCGAAAGGACCTGATTGACCCGAACGCCGAGATTATCGCCAACACGCGAACGATCGGCTGACTGGCCGCTGGCTATCCCTGCACAGGACGTTATGTGGAGGAGTTCACTCAATGCGGGACGAGGGTTAATTAACCTAGATGAATAAAACTTGGCAACGTACCATAAGAATGGTTACTTTTCGTTGGAGGGAAGTCAATCGGGCCATTAGGAGTGGTATTTTTAGTTTTGTGTTCTATTCAGGTGTTTTTATTTTGTAAACATCTTGGAGGATAAAATTGGTTCAAGTGCTGATAATTAGGAAAACATTTCTACTGTTATATTTGTGAATTTCATTATGCTCCTCTATATACAACTTTCTCTTATATCAAATTTTTTAGAACACCCACTAAAACCAATCGCTTATCGAATGGCCATCTGCCATTACGGTCATTGGCATGGGTTCATCAACTGGGTCATGCATGTTCAAATGTGCGATTGTGGCGCTCGGCGAAGAAACCATTAATGCTGTTCCTTTGCATTTTATTATGGCGGAGAATAAGTTTCCAGAGTACAGTATAAATAACATGGATCCTTGAAACTTGAGCTTGTCATGTGTTTTTGAAATAAACAACAGTAAATCAGAATTGCCCGCTTTTATTTTTGGAGTAATGAGGAGGAGAAGTGATCTAAGCTATTGATGATTAATGCAACAGTTAGGCTCTTCTGCCGTTCTTATGGGTTGAAGAATAGACTGCAGAAATCAGCTGTATTTCGTTTACGTTTTTGAACAAAACTTCATCTGTTGTTATGGTAGAATGTTACGGATGACAGCAGATGAGAGAAATACTGTTAGGCTAATGGAAAATGTAGGTGCTGAAAACAGTGGGTGTGAATATAATATTCAGATTGGGAATGTGGTTATTTGAATTTTGATTTGGGTTGATCGAGTGACACACAATAAAGTTGATAGTGAGCCAGATGTGGGCATGGAGGTGACTTTGACTGTTGTGTCCAGAGATTTATAACTAGAACAAAACAATGATAATAAGTTTTTAGGGGCCAGTGCAGTTTTCATGTAAAGGTATCAACAATCTTATTTATCTTAAAAGCCCTGTCTTTCATTGCCTTTACACTTAGTGCAGTAACAATCAAAATGAATAGGGTTGCTTTCTACCAGATAGTCCCAATATTGCAACAAATGGAACAGCTGTCCAGATGCATAAGGTGCAGTGAAGCAATAGTTTTTAAGTCAGCACGTGGTTCAAAATATGGGCAAGCAGGGAGGACATTAACACAGACACATTAAGTGTAAAGCTGACATGCATGTCCACCAAGTCATTCAAAATCAAACTCAGAAAAGGGACCCTACAACAAACAGTACAAGCTTTTGGAGACAGACCTTTTCAAATGGCATGTTGACACAGACAATCTCAAAAGTAAAGTCATAGGTACTTCACATCCTGTCCTTGACTATTTACAGCAACTGTTCCCTCAAAAAGCCCCATATAGAAGATGAATTCAACATAACATAGGCCATCTCAAAAATGGAAAAGGAACTTTCAACCATACAGAAGCAAGTAGAAGAAATGAAAGCAGAAATTAAATGTTTTGAGATGGAAAGCTGAAAGGGCACCAGTTAATACTGAGGCTATAGAGAAAAAGAACTTTTAAAAAAGTGAAATAGTATTACAGTAAAAATGAGGTAACATCTGTCTGCACCTTGAAAAAAAAAAAAAATTGCTAATTTATGCAAAATGAACCCTAAAGCAACAAAACTCATGTCATGTTTGATGACTGTATTGACTTATTCACTGAAATTGTATTTCAACATAAGTTTTCATATCATTTCATGTGATTTTAAGAAAGTTCTTGCTGTTACATTCTTATTGGCATTAAAAATTTGATGTAATTTATGCAAAAGAATGCACATTACACCCGTAGAATGACATTTTATATATTTTTTAATGATTTCATTCAAATCTTCAGGAAAAATTCCTTGAGACTGCCAAGTTTCATTCAGATGTAATTGATAATAATGAAGGTCTAGAACTTTTACCAATAAAAAGTAGAAATTGGAGGTCCCTTTTCTGAGAATATTAAAAGTCAACCAGCCACCTGCTGCACTTAAAAAATCATAACTTTTGTATTTATTGACGGATTTTCAAAATTCAAAGAGCCCTTTGCTTGTGACGGCAAGCTCTATTTTTCGGTTAAAACAACAATTCAATTTTTAGTTTATCGTTGCTAATATATTCAATACTTCCCAATTTCTTCATTTTTTTTCATATTTCCGTTTTTTGTTTTTAATCTAACAGGAGTTCGAGGAAGATGAAGATTTCCAAAAACAGGTTGTTCCAGCAGGAGGGTAAGTCACTGCAGTCACAGCGAGGAAAGCAAGAAAAGAAAATAGAGCTAGCCTTATCTTGATACAAAGCTGAGTAACTGGCCTAGCAAATGCAGTTGTGCTTGCAATAAATGATTGTAGTTATATAGTGGAAACTTGCAACTAAATCGTGAGGAGCAGCGGGGCGTTGATTGGCTGTTACAATTGCCACCGTGGAATACGGTGTTCATGGTCGATTCAAGTGTGCATTGGAATGGTCAGATGGACCTGGGGGCGTGAGGGTCTAGTCAGTTTGTATCAGTGGGCGGTTGTCAGATTGACTAATCAGGCGAAAAGGGGCTGGGATAGTCATTGGCGATCGACGTACCGTCAAAGGCCACCGCAAAATGCGATACCAAAAATAAAAGCCAGTCAACCCCCGGCTGCTCATCATGATTTAGTCGCATGTATAGTGGAATCATGATATTATGTTTGTTGTACAGATGGAATAACAATGACGACCTCCATTATTGTTTCCAGTGTAGAAAAGTAGAGATGGATTGAAAAGGACAGGGTCGGATATAATGAAGATGTCTAGTAATATTTGAAGACCCAGATGGAAGAGCGACCATTGTACAATTTTGAAGATTTTTTTGGTTATTTTAAAAAATTGTTACAATGCCTGTTTTGCCCCATGGCCCAGTTTTTTTTCCATAATTAAATCCTCCCCTTGATGAAACAGGCTGCTTTTCTTTATCTCCACTAACAGTGCACATGGGGGCTTTCAAACTTATAATATTGATATTTTCAGTTTCATCAACTATGGTCATTTTTCCATCTGGGTCTTCATTTTGGATCTACCTCTGCTTTGTATTATAAGTATATTAGAAGTTAAATAAATTGTCCGCAGTTAATGGTCATCCAGGTTAGTTAAACTTCAACTTCAAGGATGTTAAAAACTCACTGAAACCAGATATTGCTGGCCCTTTCTTGAACCAGCACAAGTCTGAAGGATCTGATTTTACACGCCAGGACCAAAATAATAATTAAAAAAATGTTTTTCTTGAAATGATAGACATTTCTTCTAGTTCTATGTTAAAAACATTTGAAATAATGTATTCCAACTCACTGAATAGAAAAAAAAAATCCTTCAAGGAGTCCACAGTATTTTGGCAAATAGAATTGTCATATAGCTGTGCGAATATACATATTTATACTTGGTTGTGTGATAGGGCAAGCAGTATGTCAGGCTGGGGCATAATATATTGATAATATATCTCAGCCACCCTAGTTGAGAAAATCATGCAAAATGATGATTGGGGCTCAAAATGCAGAGTTTTCAATCTTGCTAATTTAGATTAATAATATAATTACGACTGCTATCATTTTCTACTAACACCAACAAAATAGTAAAATTTTTGTCTTCACCATCATTTATTTGCTGAATTTTCTCAACTTGGGCTACTGTGACATATTACCGAATCTGTGGTGTCACCCTACATATTAGAAAGGCTGTAGGAATTTTCAGTGTTTGTAGGTTTAAAATGCCATGAATGTAATAAGTAGAGCATTAAGGAATACCAAAGACTCATAATTTCCCCTTGCATGCTCTTTAATACACAATCAGCCAAGTGATAAATTTATTTTTCTAATTTTTGTTCTTCCATGTTGTAACACATGATTTTAACCCAGTTGGTATTTCTCACGGGCCTCAGATTTGAAGAATCCAATGATTTCACATTGGTTGGTGAATCGGGACTAGGCAGCATGGACACTCTGAGTATACGAGCCAAGGTAAGATTGCTTTTTTTTTTTTTGTCTTCTTTAAGCATCTCTCCATTCGTACTACCATCCTGCTGTTTTCAGCGGTCAGACACTAGATGGGGGAAGAGGGGGTGGGGGATGATGTGTTATTTCATACCCAGTTCTATTTAGTCCAATCCACTTATCTCGACATGGCTTTTCTCGACATTCTGGGTAACTTGACACAATTTTTAAGTCCTAACCTGTTCCTTCTTTAATGCTACTAAATATTTCCCCATAACTCGATGTGTTATTCCATTCTTTCCTCTTAAATTGACACATTTCTCTCCGACCAAGGCAAAACAAGAGCATTAGATCTACTATTGTGCTACCAAAAATGCCCACGCAACTGCTGTATATATAAGGCCTCTTTATTTCTTTTTGCCGGAGGGGATAGAGAGGGGGTGTGCGGACACAGAGGATGACCCTTGGCTTCAGTAACGGGAGTGTGGAGTGCCTTGCATAAGCGTACGGCAGTAAAAGTACAGAGTACTATAGACTGAGTAATTTTTTTCCCCCACAAAACATTCATGCGACGTTGATACTAGGCCTTGACCTAGATCTCTCAGTTAACTGCCGTACTGTGTGTATATCGGTATCATCACGTCTTCTGAAGATACAGTCAGGTCGAGGTTAAAAAAAAAAAAAAGGAAAGCACTGCGCATTTGATAGCTACAGCATTCCTCCATATCGGCAAATCTTTGCTGTGCAACTGCTCCGCACAGCAGTGATATTGGAGGAACTGGTGACAATATGATAATGAAAAGAAAAAGGTACATAACTGCGTTATTTATTGGACTCTTCCCATTACGGTGATGTTTGATTCCCCCACCTTTTTTTTTCTCTACCACCACTAATCTGGTATTTCGACTTTCTCTTTACTCGACACAAGTCCGACGGTCCCATTAATGTCGAGATATTAGGATTGCACTGTATCTTATTATGTGATAACCTACCAGCAGGCATGTTCTCTTTTTCTAGCATGAACTGGCAAATGTTAATTATTAAAAGTCACTCACATCTTTTCTTTTATGACGATATTCCCAAGTTTCTCACCCCAATTCTATTATTTGTTTAATGTATTTTTGTTTAATCCTCTTGCTGCTATAGGGCTGATATATCAGACCTACGTTGGCCCATCATATATTGTGTAAGACTGCTGCACGGCAGATATATTTATCAGCCCTACCATTTCATGCTAAAACTGCCAGCATTGTGGCAAATTACAGTATGTTTTGCACTCTTAATTTTCTCTACTTCCTGTGGTCTTTCTACCCAATAATCCCTGTTTCTGGTAGCCTAAAGGAAGGATGGGCATTTGGGCTTGGTAGGAAAAGGGTTAATGTTTCTATTTCTATGTATCCAATAATGATATCATGAATAGGATTTTGATCTGCTTGAAGTATAGTAAAAACCAGACAGCCCAAATGCAGAGTTGTATCAGAGAGTATGTATTTATAGAGAATTCTCATTTCCGCCAAACAATGAAACTAGGTCGCTGCGGTGACAAGATTTGAAAAAGACCGTCTTCACCAAAGACAGTGTGCTTATCTGTTTGCTTGGTTTGTTCATATTTTTGGGTTGATTGAAACTATTTAGAGCCGTTCGTGAGCTCTTACTCCCCGTGGAAATACACAAACTGGTACTGTTTACCACAGCCACCTTCTTCCCACTCCATGCTAACAGTGGTTTCGCAGAGCCTCCCGTATCTCGCAGTGCAAATCGACTAACAGTGAAACCTCTCTATACATACATACTCTCTGGTTGCATATGGTTGGTTTTTCTTGTTCCCTTTCCTTATTCAGGACACTCAAACTGAGGGCAACTGTTTGTCAATTTATGAATGGGCTGATGTAGAAAGAACAAATAAACTGACTTTGCCACAGTGAAAAGAAATGTTGCATATTGATAAACCCAAAGAAAGTGTTCACTGCAACTTATGGGTAAATAATAACCTCAAAACTGCAACTTATTTGTAACCTTCACAAATGTGGTCAGCAAATCATTGATTGTTTCTTATATTATTCAATCAGGTGACTGGACAGCTCTTTGATCTCATGTCGGGTCAGTCAGATATTGACCACCCTCTGTGTTCGGTAAGTTAAAGTAGTGTAAAGCTTTACAGCAGTTTAGACCTTACTTGTGTTGGGCAGCGACTTGCTTTTGAGTGATCTGGATTTTTGGATCATCCACTTTGAAATATCTGGATATCCAGATAATGATCCAAATTTTAGATCACGGAAGAAAAACAGGTCTTGACCCTCGATCTGGTTTGAAGAGAGAAGAGGATTTGCTGACTTCAAAGGGGGTTGGTAGGTTAATTCTACTCGCTTTGATTTTTTTTTTTTTTTTTTGAGTTCCTTTTGAGGTATAAGCAACATTGAGAGTGTCTATTGGGGGGGGGGGGGGGGTGTTTGCAAAAAAAAAAAAATGCGGAGGGGGGTGTTAGATGAATTTTTTTTTTTTTTTAATCGTTATGGCGGGGGCCAAGGGGAGGAAAGACTACTTCACTGTGGAATGAGCCTCTGATCTAGATTTCTAAAAGTAGGTCCGAGTGGATTAGCTGCTTGTGTCCAGATAAATGGATTTATCTGTTCAACTGGATATCCAAATCGAAATTTGGACTCTTGCCCAGCACTAGTCCTTCCTTTCTGCAACTAGTTTGTTTTGAAAAGTGAAAAGCAGTGTGTGTCGGAGGATGTTATGATGCTGATGTTGTAGCCCTGCCATTAAATATAACATTCAGTCATCAATTTCATTTCATTTAGGGTTGAGAAAAAGAAATTACATAGGAAAATTTTAACCAAAGAAAAATTCTTGGCAGTACAGTGAAGAAACAACGGATCACATGTAGGAAAAAATGTCCTTAAAGGAAATTTTGACGGTCACAGTCATTGCAGTAAAGAATTTGTTCCAGCTGTCTTTGATCTTTAGTCTTTTGCTTGCATGATTTACATCAAGCAAAAGACGACCCGAGAGAAGCGGCCTAGATCTTCCCGCATCTGTCACCGCACTTGCTTTCATTCGTGGCAATGCTTTCTCTGCACTCCCTGCTGGCCACACTGCAGAAACTCATTGAGTTTTTATGTATTGTTTACTTTTAAACTGTTTGTCTGTCCCCTTACATAGCTTGTAAGTTCTGAGGCGAATCTGGACATTTTTACCCAGCTTGAGCCATATTGTTTATATCCATGACATCAAATTGATTGTCGTAGTTGTATTTATAGCTTTTTGCAGTTCAGCCTCTGCATAACTGATTTTAAGTCGGATTGGTATAAGTACATTATATATATATATATATTTCAATCGATTATTTATCTTTTAAATGAACTTTTGGTGCTTAGTGCTGATTATGGCAGTTAAGCATTTGTCAAATATACAACAATTTCAGGTATGTATTTACATCACCAATTTCTCTGCATTTGGCATCAGTTGAATCTCACCTAACCGCATTTCTGTTTTATTTTGATTTGATAACAGGAATGCACAGATCACCTGCTGGATAATCTTGATTATCAGCTAAAAATTGTGGAAGATGAGAGCAAGGAATACAGGTAAGCTGAAGTTACTTTCATAAATGTTCCCATTGGTTCATTGTTTTACTCACGTCACCAAAAAATTGGGATGCTTCCTCGCCCCGTCAGTGCACAACAGCCGAGCGTACGCACTGGCAAAAAAGTAGGTGTTTTTTTTTATCATGTCAGTTGACTCTCAAAGATTGGTTATAAGCAAAAAGAGGAAGTGAAACAGGAGGATGAAACATACGGTTTTGGAAATGCCAACAAAGGATGAAATAAAATTCAGTTTCGTGGGAGCACAAGTTCTGTGATGGCAAAAGAAACAAACTAATGGGTGGTGGGTATGGCAGAGTTAAGGTGTTAAGTGTTAAATAGACTATTTTTTTATTGGAATGACTACTAATATAATGCTATGAGGCCAAATTTGTCTTCATGGTGAATTTTTAAGAGGATGACTGAATTTACCTGCTTTGTGCCCATTTTCCCTTAGAACAGTGTCATTTATCATAGGTCGGAACTCCCAACTGTCATCTTCAGGGCTGGCCAGAGTGGTTTTGTTCCATTTTCAGGCCTGAGTGGTTTTGGTACATTTTCAGGCCTGTCAAGTAGTTTTGGTACATTGTCAGGCCTGTCGAGTGGTTTTGGTCCATTTTCAGGCCTGTCAAGTAGTTTCGGTACATTGTCAGGCCTGTCGAGTGGTTTTGGTACATTTTCAAGCCTGTCAAGTGGTTTTGGTACATTTTCAGGCTTGTTGAGTGGTTTCGGTCCATTTTCAACTCTATGAAGATGTTTCAGTTCCCACTTATGGTTATACCAGGTGGTCTTTGCACTGGTTATAGTGAACATATGAGAACTGTTCCATTAATTAATGTTGTCTGCTATCTGATTGATATGATGTGATTTTCTCCCAGAGAATTTCTGGACAAATTGGGATACTCAGAGGATGTCATCAATGAATCAGAGTTGGATGAGGAACTAAAACAAGTGAGTCTTTATTACTGATTTGATGAATAGCACTTCCCAAGGGAAATGGCAAAGGTTCCCCCAAAGCCCTGGAATTTAAAGATTTGAGAGAAAGCCCTGGGATTCTTGATTAGCTCTGGAATTCTCCTCAGTTCAAAAAATAAAACTCTGAATAATGGATAAAATGTGAACAAGAATAAATAAATAAATAACGTCTCTGTCGTTACCCAGTACCTTTCCCAGTAACTCTGGAACATAACTTTTTAGGACCAGGAAAATCCTTTGAAAACGTTCTGAAAGATTTGGGGTGCAGGAACCCTAAATGCTAAACGCTTAGAAAAACCAAAAGCGGTTCTTGTTGACTTAACATGAAAGCTGGATGGCTGTGCTCTGGTTGAAATGTGATGAAAAAAAGTTGTATCAGGCAAAGCCCTGCTTTGAAAACAGATAACAAGATGCTGTTCTCGTTGGGACTGAATGAAAGTTAGGCAGCTGAATGTGATTTTACCCCTGAAAAAACAACAACTGTTGAAGTGCAAAGAACTAAAACTATCTTGAAGTGCTCAGATCTAAAACTTTTCTTGAAGAGCACAGAACTAAAACTTTTCTTGAAGTGCACAGAACTAAAACTATCTTGAAGTGCTCAGAACTAAAACTTTTCTTGAAGAGCACAGAACTAAAACTTTTCTTGAAGAGCACAGAACTAAAACTGTTTTGAAGTGCATATAACTAACCATTTCCAATGTTCTGTCTCCTTACAGCTGATTCAAGAAGAGAAACAGTTACGACAGGAGCTTGAACAGGCCGAGAAGGACAGATTACAAGTGGACGAGGCCATGACTGCAGAGAGAGAGAAAGCCAAAAAATTGGACACAGAAGAAGAAAAGTATGTACTGAGTTGGTAGAGGCAGCATTTACTGAGGGTAGGGATAAGATTACTGCTCTGAGAAACTACTTTTCCAGAAATCTCAGGAATTCTGGAAATTACACGATCTCCAGACATGCTCCGGAAATATCAGTGCTCCTAATGAAAAAGTCGTTATGGCTGTTAATTATAACAGTTACCCCAGCCCTGAACTTTTGAAATTGTGCAAACCAAGCCTAAAGCTGGCTATCCATATGCCCGAAAAATCATGCGAATTTCGCATGCGAAATTCGCATGCGAAATATTTTTTTCGCACCATTCTTTTTGTCAATGTGTGAATCCATATACCCGAATTTCGCATGGCCGATTGCGAAACTCGCATGCGAATATTTTGTTTCGCAACAGGGAGCGAAAAACTTTTCTTCGCATGCGAATTGTTTTGCGAAGTGGGCGGGGCTACTTTCCCGCCAAATTCAATCCCCGGAAATCAAGCAACATGGCAGCTCTTGGTAAGCAGGAAAATATTGAAATGCTTATTTCACTTGTTCAAGATAAAAGTGTCATTTATGACCAAACGTCTGCAGAGCACAAGGATGCTCAACTACTGTCCAACGTATGGACAAGTATCGCTGAAGAGATGAATGCCTCGATCACTGGAGGAAACTTCTCAGGTGAGAAATTTTAATTTTAGACAGTGGTCTTACAAATAAGTCCTACAAAATATTATAACAGCCACAGACGTAGCTTTGTAAAGGCTGTGAGAGTATTCCTTTGTAGTTACGACACGCGGAGACAGGAAACGTAGTATTCTTGGCCTACCAATCCCAGTGGCGTCGGATGGGTTATAAGGAGGGTGGGGCTTGTGGTGACCCATCACAATTGTACACTAAATACTTCATCCAATTTATTATACACACCCATAGCTAAATAATCAAAACACTTTATTAAAACAGAATGACGCGTGTCAAAGTTGGATGCACGGCTCTAACTGGCCTATGCTTATAAGGGGCTAGCCTTTGGAGAACGTTGAATGGCAAAGATAAGCGTGTTGCCACGCGCACTCAGACATGGATAGTTTTCTTCAGTTTAGATCAGATGGGGTTCGAATCAACGATGTACGAGTAGCGAGGTGGATGCATGCTTGCGTGCGTGCGTGTGTGTACATGTCTGTGTGCCTGTCTGTGTTTCTATGTATTTATTTTCAAATTGTACTTTCCTGGGATTTCAGCTGATGAATGCAAAAGAAAGTGGAGGAATCTACGGGACACTTATAAAAAAGTCAGAAACGAAGCCGTGACCACCAGAAGCGGACAAGCGACTGCAACGAAGAGGAAGGTGCCATGGAAATATACAGCTGTCCTGCAGTTTCTAGATAAATTTGTGGCACCAAACAGGTACTTATCTCACCTCTATCTCTCTCTCTCTCTCTGACTCTCTCTCTCTCTCTCCCTCCCCCCTCTCTCTTTCAATCATCAATGTCAATACTCAATTATTGTTACAATGCTACCTAAAGGACTTGAAGCCGAAATAAGAATGTTGAGAGTCTCATGTTATTTATTTATAGATATATTTATTTGCTTCAAAACCGGAATTTTGTTGTCTAACATTGCTACATAATAACGAGAGTTGTGTTTTCATCATCTTAAAGTCAATTTCACTTTTTTTCAGAACGGAAAGCAACTTTCATTCACCGGATAATCATGCTTCACCTAGTCCTCAGGAAGTGGACGAGCTCTTGGAGGAAGAACCAGACACTGTCAGTCGCATGGACAGGTAGGTGCATGTCATTCAATACTGGTATTAATCGTGCGCATTCCCCTGGTAACATGTTCCATTTGCCACGGCATTGGTGCTACATTGCAGAAGTAATCCATGAAGACATCTCTCAGTTCCACTGCCTTATGTCCAGCTCTGTTGCCCCCATTTTGCATGTTCAACAAGTTTTGAGGTGGGTCCGATCCTTTCAGCTCTTCCAACAGGCTTGTCACTTCAATAGGAGTAGACTGGCTCTGCAGCATGTTGTGCAAGACACAAGCAGCTTTGGTGATGTCTACCACCAACTGAGGTCTCGCATCTATCTTTGTGTGGAATATTCTCCATCTCGCGGCTAACAATCCAAAAGCATTTTCAACCACTCGACGTGCCCTGGAGAGGCGATAATTGAAAATTTGTTGTGGTATGGGACACATCTTGCCTGGAAATGGTCGAAGAAGATGCTTTTGAAGTGGAAAAGCTTCATCTCCCACAAATACATAGGGCATGGGGCCGAGATGAAGGGCCCCTGGAAGTGAAGAGTCCTCTGGTAGATCAAGTCTGTCAGAAGCCAGCAGTTTTCCGAAATTGGAATGAGAAAAAATCCCTCCATCACTGTTTCTACCAAATGATCCAACATCAATGCAGATAAAATGAAGATGAGCACTGACCAGCGCCAAAAGCACAATTGAAAATGTGCCCTTGTAATTTCTGTACAATGACCCAGAATTTTGTGGAGCTCTGATTACCACATGTTTACCGTCGATGGCTCCGAGACAGTGGGGAAAGTGCCATCTGTGTTCAAAGTTTGATGCTATCAGTTGCCAGTCTTCTTTCAGAGGAACCGCCATGTGAATCGGAGACAATCGTTTCCACAGGGCTTGACACACCTCAGAGACAATTTTGCTAACGGTACTCTCGCCAACTCTGTAACTGAATCCAATGGATCTGAAGCTTTCCCCAGTTGCAAGATATCTGGAAGAAAGCAAAAACTGCGATTAATGTTCAGTGGGTTTGGAGAAGGGAATGAAGGTGGGGGAGGGGGGGGGGTGAACTTTAAAAATGATGCCTATGTTTTTAGTTTGCATTTCTTTTGCTTGGTGGATAGAGGATATCTGTATGAATCGCTTGGTGCCAGTTTTGCCCACCTGTATGTCTCCACACGGACCCCATGACTGGGAAATCTCAAATTCCAGGGTAGCCTTTCAGGGTGAGCAAACTATGCACGTCAGGAACTCAAAATTTTGACACATCATAGAAGGGGTATAATTAGGAAAAGTCCAAACATTTCAATTGGATGGCTAAATTGACTCTTTCATAGTGAAAAACCCCATGGTGTTGGGCCCTTGCAAGAGAAATAGGATTTTAAAAATATTCAAGACTGAAATAAGTGTCAATTTATAATATGCCCGCCGAGTCCGTATCAACCACATACTTTGTTTTTTAAAAGTGTATGGGAAACATTTATTTATGAGCCTTTATAATGGATCTATGCTTTCATTTATCATTAACAGCATTTCAAAGTTCAACCTCCCTCCCCCTTCGAACATACACTAATCATAAATTACGATTGTTGTCTGTTTTCAGTGAAAGTGCAGCCAGCGCCGCAGCCACATCAGACATTCATGGTGACGTCAGTGTTAGGGCCGAGGCTTCAAAAAATAAACGACACAAGAAATCAAAGTCCATGAAGTCCGGGCCTTCGTCAAGTCTGGACGAGGCAATTTTAGGCCTATTAGAAGAGCATAAAAATAACAGTGACCAGCTGAAGGAAAGCATGGAGCAAGATAAGGCCACCAAAGATGAAAATGGATCGTTCTGTGAAGACATTTGTTTCAGAATGAGAAAAATGTCTCCTCGGGTACAAAGTTTTCTAAAGTATCAAATCAGCACCCTCCTCTTCAATGCTGAAAATCATGACTTTCCTCAAATGCCAATCCCCCCCATCCCCCTCCCAACACAAAATTCTGCTTCTCAGCAATCGGTTGCCGATGGTATGACATATAAACAGACGCAGCCACCTGACCAGGACTTCGCCCCAGACACTATGGCAACAATGGTCCCAAGTAGGCCTACCTCTGACATTATTGCCGATGCAATTCAAATTTCACAGATTTATGACTGATGGTTACTTTCTGCAGCAATTAATATTTTTTTTAATAAAACTAGACTTGTGGAACATGCTAAAGGCATGGGCATGTTGCTAAATTTTTGTTCTCTAATCTGTTTATAAGATAGTTCAGATCTTTCAATGTTTTGTTATATTATTATGTTTTGGATCATATGGTTTACGTTTGATTAAAATGTCAGAATATACTCAAACAAGTGTTGGCGTTTACAATAATTTACTCACATGAGCAGAGAGAGAGAGAGAGAGAGAGAGAGAGAGAGAGAGAGAGAGAGAGAGAGAGAGAGAGAGAGAGAGAGAGAGAGAGAGAAAGAGATAGAGAGAAAGAGAGATAGAATAGTCTACATTGATTGATTGATTGTGGATTAAGCCCAGTACATCCCAATGGGATGATCTCAGGGCTTTTGCAAGAGGAAATAGCAAGATGACAGACAGATGTAAAAGAATGACAGGAAAGAAGTAGGACCTACCTGCTGCACCCGCCAACCGCCCACGAATAGTCTACATACCTGATGCATATCGCCAAACGTTCTCTTGGGCATATCGCTTCTCGACTGACGCCATGTTTGACGATGTCCCTTTCTACCAAGTACAGTGTTCGAGCAAATTGCTCCCTTGATAGTCGCATATATTTCCTGAAGAGATCTCCATCAAAACCAAGCTCTTTGATAAGGTTGACGTAAGCACCATGCTGCTGTCTTAACTGTAAAATACTGCTCACCCAAAATCGATGCTTCCTCTTTGCCTTACTTTTCTGTTTTCGTAATAAGAATAGCAGTGCTAACAGCAATATTCTCTCGTTTTCAACGTAGAGTGCTTGCTTTGACTGTACCGGTGCCATGGTTCAATCAGAAATGGTCGATGCGAATTTCGGGTATATGGAAGAGGGCTCTTTTTCCGCAGCATGCGAATTTCGCATGCGACATTCGCATGATTTTTCGGGCATATGGATAGCCAGCTTAATTTTGGCAAAAAGTAGTGACTATATGTCGCGCAGCCAGTCAAAATGAGTCACTTGTCACTTTTTATCATAATAGAGTAATTGGTAGCATGTGAAAGCTTATTTCATGCACTTTCACTTGGTGAAAAAATGTTAGAGCTAGCTTAATTGTAGCCCGAGATATTGCAGTTTAAAGAGGTGGGGGGTGAGCCCTGGACAATGGCGGAAGTCCCGAGAAAATCGCGATCAAAGATCGGGCTCAACACAAAACAGCTAGATACCTACCTCAGAAAATCCTGATTTTAATCACTTTATACTTAAAATCTGCTCATATAATTAACGTTTTCTAGTTCAGAAATGGATAAACTTTCCATTTGCGCAATAAAAAAAATATCGATCTCTGACCTCCCCAAACAAGTTCAACTCCCGATTTGTCTGGTTCAAGTCCAGCGACAAGTGTCTCATTCTGAATGGCCGCCAGTCATATTTTGTTTTACCTTTGAAGTTTTATCTCTGAGCTTTTTGTTTTACCTGAAGTGTCAGTAGGCATGTCAATGCTTTGGTTATCCTAACCCTAAAAATTTCCGAAACATGAACAGTGTAAAACAAAGCTTAATTTGTACACATGGTGTAGGTAGTTGCTCCATATTGTTTTACCGTTGTTTTACCTGAAGTGTGTGTAGGTGAGTAAAGTTAATGTTTTCATTTGTGTATTGATTAGGTACTGGAGAGACTTCAATGACCAGTGCAGGATTGCCGTAGAGCTGGAAGATGAGCAGAGAAGGTATATATATGTGTGGTGCTCTAGGAAAACCCTTCACATGGGTCAAATTTCACATTTTGAGATATCAACTATTATGAAAGAGGGACATTTTCTGCGTATTTTGCTTTTTATTTGAAGTCAATATCTCAAATAGTTTTTGAGATATGGCCATTTAAAGTGTCAGGTGTAGTAACCGGGGAAACTGAGAAAAATGGCCTTGTAGGCCTATATCTCCAAAGCAGCCTGTGCGTCATCCCATGGGTTTTCCTGGAGCGCCACACACATGTGATGTTTCAGTGCTTTTGTAAATGGCCAAAACTGTTTTTGTGTTGATTATGATGTGTAAAGAAAAGCTTAGTGCAATGTTCCTTTTTGTCCCACGCCCATTTCAGTTTAAAAAAAAAACAAACATGCGCTTCACCATGATCAGACAGAGTTCGTATACAGCATTATGCAAAAAGGTTTTTTAACATATTTAAATATTCAGTGGATATACATTCAGAAGAAGTTTTAATTAAAATTTGAGGTAAACAAAGAAACCACCACCACGACATAAACAAATAACACTTTCTCTAAACAGTTAAGGTTAAAATATGTTATGAAATTAAGATTTCTATGAGAAATCCCTGTGCCCCAATCTGCGCTAAGAAATTAAGATTTTGATGAAAAATCTCTACCCTCCATTCTGAAGTCCCAAGCACCCTCCCCACAATATTGCCATGCCCACCTTGAGAAACACTAGCCTAGCCCTATTGTTTTGAATGATGGACAAAATGAAGTGGTTAACCTGGGCCAGCCTCAGACCTTGCTTCAATTATTTGTACAAAATACATTTTCACCCTCGTATGTTGGTATTCCATGACATTGTCTATTGTCCATTTCCTATTATTGTTCCAACTTGGGGCCCTTTTGTCAATTGTCAGATATTCATAGAATTTTTCTCATCTTATATTGTACCCATCAACTAAATTATTACTGTTAGGTTGTTGGATTTGTATGGCCCCATTCTGACTGACAACCATTTCTCTAGGAATAAGAAAGGAAGTGCTTTCAGTAGGGAAAGTTTTATTCATTATATCTTTCCATAAAAAGAAGTAAGCCCTGGTGTAGACGGGGTTCAAAAGAAAGAGCTCTGTTTTGTTTCCACAGTGTTGATAACCAACTGAAATATGCCCAGGCTCAACTTGACAGGCTGAAAAAGACCAATGTGTTCAATGCCACCTTCCATATTTGGTAAGTATCATACTGTGGCAGATTTAAAGAAATAATAAACAGCACTATGTTTCTGTTAGAGGAATGCAACCATAGCTGTTTCTGACCGTTGTCACATGTTTTAATATATTGTGTGTATTGGTCAACTGAATCTAAGTGGAAGAATGACTGTCAAACACTTAGAGCTTGTAGCTGATAGGATAAAGGGCAATGTAAATTTTATTTATTTTTATTTACTACTGTATGTTTCTATCCACCTGTCTATGATTTTGAAAAGGAGGCATAGAAAATGCTTAAAAAAGTTAGTTTGCATATGTTTAGATTCCAGGAAATGGATTAGATAATTGAAAATGTCACATTTCAGATGTCTAATATTGGTTAAAATGTAGCATGGCTATGGTGGTATACTATCTATTTATAGGCTTAGCAGTGTTTCCCCTCGACCTTTCATTTCAGGCATGACGGGGAATTTGGTACAATTAATGATTTTCGGCTGGGCAGATTACCCGGAACCAATGTAAGTCACGAAGCTTTCATAAGTTTAGATTTTTTTTTTTTTAACTTTCTTCTCCGGACTGGTCTCCAGGACAGGTTTTTAGCTTCAGAAATTTTCATTGGGAATGTGATCAGGAGAGTTAACATGGGAATGAAAATTGCTGTGCACTTTTGTTGTCTTGTAATACAGGTTCCCCACACAGCCTCGGACTCCCAGTGGCTAAGTGGGAAAGCCTCGGAATTTAAAACTTTGAGAAAAAGCCTTGGAAACAGTAGATCAGCTTTAGAATAGCCATGGGATTTTCCACTGGTTTAAAAAGGCTGGGGGGGGGGGGGGGGGGACAAAAAGGAAAAAGTAATTGTCTCTCATTTTCCTGCAGTTAACCAGCATGGAATTGAATATTTTATACCTGGAAAAGCCATGGAAAAACATTCTCAGAAAGAAGCAGGAACCCTATGGCAAGGCTTTGTCAAGACTTCGTTTCTTTCTTCTTTCTTCATCAATTTTTAATGTTCAGGCATTGTGACTGTATTTTCACTATATTTTCCCTCAATTCTCTTTAATTAGGTGGAATGGACAGAAATCAATGCTGCCTGGGGCCAGGTTGTCTTACTGCTTGTATCGCTGTCCAACAAAATTGGCCTCAAATTCAAAAAGTAAGCTGAGCATTGCACACATGTTCTGTTCACTCACTATGTATTTAGCATGTCACCATTGCAAATTTCTGGATATTTAAATGCAGTATTCCAGAAACAAGTGAAACATATCTTTACGCCAGATAGGCATACATTTTAGTAACTTTCCAGCAAATTATATATATATTTTCTAATACCAGTTTAATATTTTTTTCAATAGTTCGTAAATTCAGTGTATTATTTAAGAGTTATCTGACCATTTTAAAGTTTAAAATCTGCATGTGTTAAGGGCCACAGTATATCAGATTCTGTTCTTGTTTGAACATTAATCCTTAGAAGACCCAATTATTTTAAAGTGAAAAAGATTAATGGGCTGATTATTGGCCCATTGAGAAATCAGTTCTGATTAGTCATGTCATGGTCTTGCAGCTAGTCAGAATGCTTGTTTCATAGTATCTACAGATCTGTACATATTAGTGGTTGATCTTCCTGCTGTTGTAAACAAATCACTTTTTGACCTGTGAACCCCCGTCTTTCTAGATTGGTAACATCTAATATAACCCCGTCTGCAAAGAGTTAATCCTTCATTTATGTGCCCATAACTGTCATTCTGCACACTTATTTCGCAGACATCACTCATTCTGTGTTCCTTAGATTTGCATAGTGTTTATATGATATTTTGCCAAGTTCTTCTGTTGCTTTTCCCCATCATATAATATACAGTTCAGCTGTTCCAGAAAGGCATAGGCTGTTCAGAATTGAGTACCATGTGGAGCAAAGTATTGAAAATCATTTCATGAAACATAAATGTTTCTCAACATGTGAAATTTGTCAGTGAAGATTTAAAAAAAAATGTTGGCCGACGTTCATTAGAGTGGAAAAAATTGGAATTTTTGGTCGAATTTGTTACACTGTGTTGTTTAGCCATTTGCCATGTGGGCATTTGCTGTTTGACTTTATTAAGTATAGCATGATTCCTGGCAATGAACGACTTTTTTCAAGTCTTTTTCATTCTCCAAGTCAATTCAATCAAATGAGTCAGTCTTGAGAAACTCTAATCTGAAAAGATCATTAATTAAAACAATAAGACAGAGGCAACCGAAATTTCTAGGGCACATCTGTGGCCTCGGGAGCCTCGAACATCTAGCAGTCACGGGGAAGATTGAAGGCAGGAAAAGCAGGGGTAGACAGAGAAAAACTTTCACTGAAAGTCTTAATTCATGGACAACAAATAAATGTCAGAACAACAACTCCTCCTTGAGGTTGGCTGATGACAGATCTGAGTGGAGAGCCATGATGGTCAATGTCTGTTCCAGACAGGGCAACTGATGAAGTCAGTTCAAACATTATATGCTCTGTTTCAGGTATCGTCCTGTGCCATATGGTAACCATTCCTACATAGAAGTAATTGATGAGAAGAAAGAGCTGCCTTTGTATGGGTCTGGTGGTATACGTTTCCTTTGGGATACAAAGTAAGTCATGTGTTTTGGTATGAGTTCGGGAACTTCAGACAAATATCACATATTTATATTGAACATGAGGTGGTTATATAAATGAATCTGCAACATTATGAGCTTTGATTGTCTCAATCTATTGTCAGCGTAAATTTTGACAAACATGGATTCTTGTTGATAGCAGGTTTGGCTGTGTAACCAAATTAAATGACTGCAGAGTGAATGCAATCAATTTATGATGAACATAGAGGTGGATATGGAACTATGAAATGAAATACACTTTGATATATTGGATGAATAAAGAAGACATGGATGGTGTTTCACTGATGCCATGGAAATGGCCACAGCTCATGATTCGACCATAAAGAAAATTGTAAACGATAGACAGAATGATAGACGAAACTATTCTGACTGTTATAAGTTGTGGCGATGATAGCTGTGTTTTTATCCACTTAGCATAGGATGTCTGAAACACATTGTGACGCCAGCACATGTATAGTTTTGTTGTGTTTATTTTGTGTCCATTTCTCAGTCCTTCAAAAGTTGATGGCACATTTTCATTTTCGCATTTTTTTTGCAGATTTGACTCAGCCATGGTGGCATTTTTAGAATGCTTGCAGCAGGTGAGAATTACATGGCTATGTGTATAAAGCTGGACTTCTCAATGTCCAAATGTTTTTAGGGGGGACTACACATCACCCTCAAACTTTCGAAATGCTTCTGAACTGCTCAACCTAGCTTCTGGCTAATGAAATATTGGCAGTTCCTCATCTTTGTTTTATTTGACAGGAAGTTATTGTTTCGTTTTCAAAGACAAATCTTAATTTTCAAGAAAGTTCAGTTCAGTGTTCATGAAACAAACTTACCTATGTGCACACTGCTGCACTGCAACTTATCTGGCTTTATGGACATACAACAAACAACATTACCATTTAGAAAGTTGTAGACACTGAGACTGACAGCAGTTAGAGTGGAAGATGTAGAAGAGTTAACTGACAGGCTGCATGCAATGGGTAAAGCCCAAGTTGTGCTTCGCAAAGCCCATCATTAACAAGAAATATTGGTGTGTTTCATCTGCATCAATAAAAATTGTGATGCATTCCTGTTTCTCGCGCTGCCCCCCCCCCCCCCCCCCCCCCGCCCCAGGGTACAATGACTGAGCATGCACACTTGCAACAAAGATTTACTGTAATCCAAAAAGAAGCTGTGAAACTGTGGGGAGAGTGAAACATGTCATTGCCGGCGGTTGGAACCTTGATGAAACTAGCCTTTGAGGTTGTTGTTAAAGGACCATAGTACTTTACATAGAAAGCTATAGCTGGGCAGTGAACATAACTCTGTATTTACTCTAGTTGGCTTTGTAAGAATGGTCTTGTAAAGGCTAGTCTTAACGAGGTTCCAATATCCATCTGACAATAAGATAAGATATAACTTTATTATCCTGTTTCCAGGAAATTTGTTGTCACAACATCAGTAGTGGTACAACAGTAAATACAATATCTAAGACCTTTGAACTGCTGACGAAGGACGAAATAAAACTCAAAACTGCATAGGAGCACAAGTCAGATGAAACAAACTAGTATTAAAAAAAAAATCAAGAAAATAACAGAACTTATTTGTTGCCAATGTAGAGCTTTGTGAAATACAACTTTCTGTTTTATTTTACCTCAAGTCAACTGGAATATTTAAGTCGTGCATGTTTTACCATTTTAGTGGAACAGTTTCTTGTAACATTCAAGCTGTATTGATTTGGGTTCCCTCTTTATTTTCTTTTTTTCTTTCAGTTCAGAGATGAGGTGGAGAAAGAAGACTCCAGCTTCAATCTTCCCTACAAGATGAGCAAAGGGAAGATTTTTGAAGGAGAAAAAGCACAATATTCAATCAAGTGCGTATTTTTAAGTCAGATGTGAATAATGAAGCTTTCTTTGAAAAATTACAATTTTATTCCATTGTGAAGCAAATTATAGAATGATCTTCATGCTGAGGGCTGTGTGGTACATTATCAGAATTGGTTTTTCCAAACATTTTAGGAGAAGCAAAGTACTGAGTAACTTTCATTATTGGGCTTAATAGTTAACAATATTTTAAAAAACGTTATTTAACCCTTAGTTGTCCGAATTTGACACCCAAGGTATACCACGGCCTGTGGGCTATCAAGGGCTACAAGCAAGCCAAATATCAGTGGAGCTACAAAATTTTACCATGGGGTCTTCATTGTTTAGACCTTTTGTCTAGGCATTGTCCATCCACTGCAGGACGTAGCCCTCTGACAGTGACTTCCATTCCTCTCTGTCTGATGTTTTCCTCATCCATGTTGATCCCCCCTCTTTTTTTAATATCTTCCTGCCATCTTCTTCCTGGTCGTCCTCGTGTTCTTTTTCCTGTCTGTGGTTGCCGTTCAGTGCAGCGTTTTGTCCATCTGTTATCATTCATCCTTCCCACATGTCCAGCCCAATTCCACTTTTGTTGTAGCATGAATTTTGCTGTGTCCATTAGCTTTACATTGCCACTATTTACACAAGGGTAAATGAAAATTTGGGAGAAGCAGCACAACTGCCTCTTTTTTCCCTTTGCTTTTTGTGTTTTGAGGTGTTGTTTTCTTTTTTAGGCATCAGCATCTGTTGCTATGAAATTTTTATCAGCATGATTCCATTTTTTGGGTTAGGCAGATGTATGCAAAGTGAGTCACCAGGTGAAATAGACATTTCATCTGAGTAGGATTCCTGTATTTGAGGAAGTAATTGCATAGTTGGTTTTTTTTTTTTTTCTGCTGGAGCAGCGGCCTGTTCGGCCTGCTCTTCTCGATTTCCAACTGCCAAGATATCTTTAACGTGCGCAGCGTGCATACGTGCATCTGAGTTTTTTGTCCCATCGAGTGAAAGTAGGTCAGTCAGGGTCGGGCCAGAGTGTAAGAAGTCGTGAGCGATGGTATGATAATGAATGCAAGGAAAAACGTGAAGTATTTAAGTGTGCTGAGAGAAAATTTCGCATGATCGTCAGTGTGGAAGACCGGGAGAGTATGTGCACTGCAAGAAAAGAGTATAGAAAGTGTTGTCGTAAGAAAAGGAGGAAAGAGAAAATATCGGCAGATAAATTATTCGAGCTTAGCCGTTCCGACCCAAGGAGTTTTTGGAGACAACTAAAAACCAACAAAACTCAGGTAATAGGAAAGTGCGATTTTGTAGACTATTTCCAAACCCTAAATAACAGGTTATCAATGTTGGGGGAAGGGGAAGAAGAAGAAATTAGTCGGTGGGAGGGGAATGAGGATCAACATTATGACCAACTACTTGATGAAGAAATATCAGTGGATGAATTAGAGTGGGCTATTAATAGTTTGAAAAGTAATAAAGCCGCAGGTTATGACAATATCGTTAATGAATTCATTAAATATAGTGGTTACCTTGTTAAAGTCGTTTTAGTAAAATTATTTAATGCTATTTTAAAATTAGGTTGTTTTCCGAAATCGTGGGCAGTCGGGGAAATCGTTCCAATTTATAAAGGTGGTCACAAAGATGACCCCAAGAATTATCGAGGAATAACTCTTTTGAGCTGCCTGGGTAAACTTTTTACTAATATTCTAAATAATCGTCTCACACACTGGGCAGAATGTAATAATGTTTTCTGTGATAACCAGTTTGGCTTCCGTAATAACAAGGGCACAACAGACTGTATGTTTATATTGCATAGTTTGATAGAATTATTTCAAGAGAAGTCAAAAAGTTTGTATTGTGCTTTTGTTGACTTTGAACGGGCGTTCGACAGCATAAATAGAAGAGCACTATGGTTTAAACTGGAGCAAAGGGGAGTAACTAAACAAATGACTAATTTATTGAAAAACATGTATAGTAAAATCAGGTTATGTGTGAGGGATGCCAGCAGTGTGAGTGAAGCAACTGATACTTGTTTCTTTTCGTCAAATGTAGGACTATTTCAGGGTGAATCTTTGTCGCCATTTTTATTCTTGATGTTTATTAATGACTTGCATGATTGGTTGTCTGCAAAAGATGTCAAGGGCGTACATATAGAAGAATGTTTGATAATGATACTGATGTTCGCAGATGACATGGTCTTATTTAGCGATAGTAAGCAAGGACTACAACAAGGTTTGAATACTCTGAATGGATATTGTAATGGGTGGGCTTTGACTGTGAATACTGGTAAGACAAAGGGTGTGGTTTTTAGCAAGGGAGGGAAGTCTGGCGTGCGGGATAGATGGATGTACAATGATATAACTCTGGAAACCGTTAGTACATTCAAGTATCTTGGATTTATATTTAGTAGTACAGGTAAATTTTCTAAAGGTATTCAGGCGCTAGTGGATCAAGCACAGAGAGCTTTATTTGGCTTGAAGGCTTATTTGCATAAAAATCCAGAGCTGAGTCCTTCGTTACAGCTGCGACTATTCAATACATTAATAAAGCCTATACTTTTATATGCTTGTGAAATCTGGGGTTTTGCTGAAGCTTGGCCCATTGAGCGAGTCCACCTCACATTTCTGAAGTCTATTCTAGGTGTAAGAAAAACAACCCCAAATGCTTTTATATATTTTGAATTGGGAGTTTATCCTCTAAAAATTGACCGTCAGGTTAGACTAATGAAATTCTGGGTTAAAATATTAGGCTTAGACGACAATAGTACCGTTAAAAAAGTTTATAGCAGATTATTATCAGCCACAGAAAACTACACAAGTACAATTAACTGGGCTTCACTGTCAAAGAAAATACTGGAGAAATCTGGATTTGGATACATCTGGGAAAGTCAAAAAGTTGATCAAACTTCGTTGTTTTTATCTGAATTTGGACAACGTCTACGTGACAATTTTCAACAAACATGTCGAAGTGACATAGAACATTTAAGTGAGAATCGGCTATATAGACATTTAGCTGTTGAATTTTACTCAGAAAAGTACTTACATGAAGTAAAGCAGAAGCATTTAAGGATAGCCATAGCAAAGATAAGATTGGGCTCTCACAACTTTATGGTGGAGAGGGGAAGGTGGCAGAGGCCTAAACTGGAGTATGTTATGAGATTATGTGAGACCTGTAATGAATTGGAGGACGAATTTCACGTGTTATTAACTTGCAAAAAATTCAAAGATATAAGGAAACAGTTTTTACCGTCTTGGCTACTTGTTAGACCAAGCATGTTTAAGCTTATACATTTTCTGTCGTCGATGCACGATAGAGAACTACATTCGTTTGCACTGTTTTGCCATAAAGTTCTAAACGAATACAATAATGTCGCTTTGTGACTTCTCCTGGCGAAGTCTGAAAACTAAATTCACCTTCGAGTGAAAGAATAAATTATAGTGATATTTTCAATTGTAGTAAATTTACAACAGATAAAGGTGAGGAGAGATCGGTTATGTAGGGGGGGGGGGGGGATTGAAAATGATGACTGTTGCTGGCAATTACAAGCTGTATTTGACTGTATACTATAATAAGTAAGTGTATAAATGCTGCAGGGAGCGGAGAGAGTGAACGATCATGCTTTTTGTCTGTTTGTTTGTTTGTTTAATGTTTTCTAAGATTGTTCACATGATTCTTGTGTGTTTTGAATTGGCCGCCAGGCCTATAATAAACTAAACTTGAAACTTGAAACTTGTCCTTATTCGAGAAGACTAGGTGCTCGATCCTATCTACCAAAGGACCAGGGATATGAAAATATGAAAAAAATCCCAAAATACCTTCGGCATGACAGGCTAGCACCTTGCATCTAGACCAGCAGGTATTGGGTATTGAGAAGGACATGAGAAATAGTTTGTTAATAAAAAAGAAATTTCCTGCCAGGTTTGAGGATAATGGCCAGTCCAGCAAAGTGCAAAACAGTGGTGACAGTTTCTATTAGACATTAATATACAGAGTATAACATTATTTGATCTGTGAAGTGTGTTGTAGTATTTTGTATTTATGTTCTTCCTGCTTTAGCCTTTATTCAGCATAATTATATGGAGCGTATTTCGTCACTGCTCCACAAGACTGTACTAACTCAAAAATTCGAAAATCGATTTTAGTACAATATATTCAACTACATTCACAGTGGCATTGAGTGATCTTAGTTATAGATTCCAAAGCTGAAAAATAATTGAAAAGCAAACTTTCAAAAATTCATCGTCACTAGACCAGTTGTGCTAAAATAAAACAGTTTTCTTTGCTTCTCTTGAAAGTAGCCAAAACTGATTACCACAGTTTTAGGGCACGGTAACTGGTTTTGACTCCTTAGAGTGTCCGTTCTTGAAGTGGTCATTTGCAGGCCTGCAGCAGGTTTGGAACAAAGATTAGACACAACTGTAAGATTCCTTGACCTCTCCAGTGAGGAAATTTTTCTTGTCGTTACTTTATTTGACAGGATGCAATTCAACTCGGAGGAGCAATGGACCAAAGCTTTGAAGTACATGCTGACCAACTTGAAGTGGGCGTTGGCTTGGCTGTCGGCCAGGAAAACTCTTGGAGACTGATGATTTGTACTGGAATATCTCACTGAGAATGCTGGTTGGCTGTCACCAGGAAGTGGTGAAGACCTGGAAAACCATTTCTCTGGCCCATTCTTGTAACTAAAGGGGGGGAAAAAATTCTTGAAGAAAATAGGGGGGGGGGAGAGAAAATCTTTAAAAAATAAGGGGAAAGAATTCTTGACAAAACTGGAAAAAAATCTTTAAAAAAAGAGGGGAAAAGGTGCTTGAAAGTGTAGGAAAAAAAGATATTATGTAACAAGGTGGATGCTTTTTTTGTCACGGTAAGGCATATATTTTGTTGAAATCTGGATGATTGCAGCATGACATTGTGTTGTCATGGAAACACTGAGGAGTTGAACGCTTAAACTGTGATTTCAATCGCTATTTGTCAGTTTTTTATGAGGTGAACCAATGCAGTTTTTTGGTTCATTTTGTACTTTGTGGCCTTCTAGGTCTGGGAGATGATGGCATGGAATCAGTCTTGAGTCATGTCATGACCTGGGTTCTTGTTTGTTCCAGCTCCATTTTTTTACACAACTGAGCAATTTGACGCTAAACATTTGCAGCTTTAATAGTATGATAAAGAGGATAAGTGTCACAACACATGTTAACCCTCGTCCCGCGTTGAGTGAACTCGTCCACGTAACGCCCCGTGCGGGGATAGCCTGCGGCCAGTCAGCCGATCGTTCGCGTGTTGCCGATCACCTCGCCGGTCGGGTCAATCGGGTCCTTGTGAACACGTGTATCGCGTATACTTCAGGACGCAATAACAACAATAGTGGTGGATAAATCGTAAGGGACCCCTATGATATTTGGATAAAGTACTTGTGATGATATGCAGTAGGTTTTATTGTGAAATGGAAGGCCCAAATCAAGAATTTTCTGCATTTACATGCCGTTTAACACACGCTTTATCATTTTCCCAAGACCTCTGCACTTTTTCTGTACCTAAGTCAGGCCATTCAGGTGAACAAATTATTTTTTAAGCCATTCGCTTAATTTACTAACCACATGTATCGTGACATTGCCTTCTCCCTCCTCTACTATGTAAAGCGTCCACTTACTATAATGTTAGTTTTAGCAAGAGATTTGATTTCCAGTTCCAGGTCGTAGAGCACATACATGTACTGAAAAGCGGTTTAACCAAAGGAACACAATATCTCTCTAATTACCACATCAAATAAAGACAACGACCAACAACAAAGTCGGTCATTTTCTCCCAGTTTTCCCTGATGAAAAACCTACTGACAGACGCCCTTATGCAGCATGCCCTAATATTACATCGGAATTCATAATTACAGACGTAGAACGGCGTCTCAGATACGCACATGGCCCCTTTCGTCTCATTTCACATGTAGACGACAACCAGCATCAAAGTAAAAGTTTCCCCAAGATTTTCCCCAGTTCAAACTTCAGACCGTCAGTACTATTACACGAGTATGACGAATAGTTGCGAATAGTTGCATCGTAATAAACGTAATCGGACGATACCATTTTGTTAGATATAGTAGGGGTGACAGGATAGATAAACACGCGAAAATTGTGTGAAAAAAAAAAACCGTGAAAAAAAAAAAACAACGGCAGCCTTGACAACCGAATACACAAAGCGCGAGGCGCACCGTTGCTATACAAAAATGTGGCCTCCCGCAGGACCCACGGTTAAGCGTGTCGGACAAAATAATGGCCTCCCGTGTCTCGCGTGTTGCGCGGGGAAGCCAATATAGTGGCCTCCCGCATGACCAGGGTTAAATATGTGTCAAAGTGTGCATACGTTTTTACCTCTTCTACATACTACAAGATCTCCAGCTTTTTTGAAAACGGAGATAGAACAAACAGGAATTTAGTTCACAATATGTTGCAGCTATCTAAGTTGAGAAAATCGTGCGAACTGATGGCCTGGATAAAAATTTGCTATTCTGTTTATGTAAAACAATTTCAGATGTAATATTAATCATCTAAATTAGCAAACATTCATGATTTGAGTCCCAATTGTCATTTTGCTTGATTTTCTCAACTGGGATGGCTTCAAGATATTAATTGAATTCTGTGCCTTGCCACAGATTTGTTAACTGGAATTGTCAAACTGTGAATGCATTGCAGAAGGTGCATATGTAAGATTTGTCTCGGAGATGCAGAGTGAAAGATATTTTGTCAGTCGGCCGTTGGAACTTTGTTAATCTAAACTCAAAGACTGTTGTTCAGGAACTGCAGTATTTTAGTTTTTACATAAAAAGCTATAGCTGAGCCTCCCAGTTTTCCCTATTTGGCTCTAATGTGGGGACACTGTGGTCTAGAGGCAACGTGCTCGCCTCTCATGCCTAAGGTACCAGGTTCAAATCCCGGTCGGTGCAGGCATGTTGGAATTTTTCTCATATTTTCCTGCCCCTGATCCTAGTCTTCTTGGATAAGGACGAAAAATTCAGAGCGCCCGTTGCACATGTACGTTAAAGATATCTCGGCAATTGGAAATCGAGAAGAGCAGGCCGAACAGGCGGCTGCCTGGCAAAATTATATAAAATTCATCCCTACCACCCCCCCCCCCCCCCCCCCCAAAAACCCAGCCAGCCGACCGGTGCTGCACTGTGGCGACAATGTGCCTGCTCCAGTTGTAATTGAGCTGCAATGACATTAAGGCAAATTTCCCAAATGGCATTAAAGAAATGTACAAACGTAGACTGAAGTCCTCTCGCAAATGCCCTTTGATTTTGGTTTTTACAAGGTTCCAGCAGCCGACTGGCAATTTATATATTGCAATTTTTCATGTTCATTTTGTATGATATTGGCAGTCAGCTGTTTTGATATCCTATTTTTGTTTGTTTGTTTGTTTATTGAGCAGCCTGATTAATCTTGGGTGAGAATATGTTGTACTGGTAAGCATGTGGCGCTACCTCCATCGAAAAAGTAATAGAGATCATTTGGGCCACATAGCCAAAATACTCGCACAAGGATTTTGTTCCTAACATGTGGCCATTTTGTGGAAAAGTTACTGTGGCCATTTTGTGGAAAAGTTACTGTGGCCAGACCCTGGAAAAGTTATTGCGAGTTTTTTATACAGGACTATATCTTTTTGGTCGTATTAATCAAACAAAACGTGTCTTTCTGTCGCAATAGATATTTTTTTTTAAAATGCAGGTCTTTAAGCCAGTTAATCCTGTTACGCAGTTAGAGATACGCACGACCAGAGCATGACAAAATTCTGCCACAGAAATCAGTTACACGATTAGAACAGCCACATACAAGGTTACAGTTGTAAGTATTGAAGGCTTCGAAGCTCAATTTGGCTGTTTATAGTGCATGTAAACTTCCCATTTGAATAGGGAACCCCCGGAAAGGCATGGTGACTATTTCTAGCTAAAAAAATGAGTTGGTCAATTTTTTCCAGTTACATGGTTAGAGCACAACATCATCGATATGTACTATCAAACCCACTGTCCAAACCTGTTTTATGACAGAGTGAAAACTGGGATATTTTGGTTAAAATGTCTTGTGGATTATTGTGTGACAGTGTGTTGCTGTGATTTGCACTGGAAACATCAAGGTATGGTTGTGTAGCCATATGAAGTGAAAGCAGCGTGAATGAAATCAGTTTACAGTGAACGTAAGGTGGTGATATAAAAGAATCTGCAACATTGTGAGATTTGATTGTCTCAATCTATTCTCAATGTAAATTTTGACAGACATGGATTCTTGTTGATAGCAGGTTTGGCTGTGTAACTAAATTAAATGACTGCAGAGTGAGTGCAATTAATTTGTGATGAATGTAAGGTGGATCTGTGTACATCTATGAAGGTTCAGTGTTGTCGTTGGGTATTTTTCCATATTGTTGTGTGCACGTTTTTGCCTTTTTTGAGAAAATGAGGATTGGAAGTGTGAAGAGTTGTGTAAAATCAGAGCCAAAATGCGTGCAACATTGCATCACAAATACATATATCGAATAGTTTTTAAGCAATTGGAATGACACTTATACGTAATAAAATTAGGAGTGAGAGCATCATTTTCAAACATCAAAATTGACAAAATGTTGGATACAATAGTGTTGCAAAAAGCCCACATTATAAGAGATTTAATTGTCTTATTCTGACTGTAACAAAAAGAAACAGAACAAACCAAATTAAAGAGTATTTGAAAAGGTTCCTTTCCTCCATTTTGATTGAATGTTTTTCGAATGAGATTGAGATACACACATGCAAGTAATATATGTATTTTTTTTGTGTGTGTAGGTTTTATTGTTCTTTTAAATATTTTTTTCATGGCATGCTGTACAAATGTATATACATGTAGTATGTGTTTTAATGCTCTATGGAGACAGGCCTTAGTGCATACATGAAATCAGCAATAAAGCAATCGAGAGATGTACTCTGACCTCAGTGAGTAAAGTTTATCTTTTTAGAGGCGCTTCTCAGAGAGTCGAGGAGTTCTCAGAACGCCTCGCAGAGAGTGAGTGGTGAGAGGAGGAATGAATGAGGGTAAGAGAGCGTGAGACAGACCAGGTAAAATACTGTAACACAGGGACTGACCGAGTACACCACAGGCCTTGAAAATATGGGTGATTCAACTTAATGTGTATAAATCATGCGTCAGCATATCATCATGTGTACAGAAGATGGTGATAAGTTCCATAGACTTGTTATCTGAGGAAGCTTGGAAAAGTCTTGCACAACTCATGCCAATTAGATATTAATTCAGATTGGGTGAAAATACATACATGTATGAATATTAAAATTTGGTGTTAACTCTAATATTGGAAAAAATGGTAGGGGTGAGTAAAACAGTAAAGTCTTGAACATTATTCGAGAGCTCTGTTCACCTTTGAACTGAACTAGTGGATTGACAGCACAGGATCGGTAATATGTCGCTGACATGAAGAAAATTGAGCACAGTGATATCTTGGGCTCAAAATACAGAATTTCCGCTTTTTACCAATCTAAACTACATGTATTATACGCATGTCTTTATCATTTTTTACCAACAGATTGGTAAACTTTCACCTGAATCAATATTTTGCCAGATTTTCTAAATTTTGGCATCTGTGACACATTGTAACTGCTCTATGCCAAGCGCATAAGTCATTTTTGACACTTTTGAGATATTAAGAAAAAAACAGTTTCTTTTCCAGTCATTTGGTGACTTACACCATTATAATTTTATTGGATTATTACATCTGCTATTGGCCCATTTCTTTTTCTGTAATAATTATCTGATAGCTCTCATGCTCCGGAATGCAATGAACCATCAGTTGCCTTTTGGCATTAATCTGACATATGCCATTATCGTAGAGCAGTGACAATGTTACTGATTCTGTGGCATTACCTCACAGTCACATGTAATAAAAAAAAAATCATTTCTGTGGTACAGTGTATTGTGCATGTGGTGCTTCCAGTCATCTGGGGTGTACATGATGATACATTTTGTCTTTCAGTAAGGCTGAGTGATGGGAAAAATGTCAGGCTGTTGTTATAGGTACGTACACACCCCAAGTGTTTTGCACTAGGGGCCCATACATAATATACGTACCTATCCCTAACCCCGTCCCTATACTCAACCCTAAATCTTATCGAATGCCTAACCCTTCCCCCTACCCTTTCAACCGAAAAACAGGAGGAAAACAAAAAGAAAATCTGAAAGAATGATTAATTAAGGTTGTTGTTACTATATAATGTTAGGAGCATGTCAAGAGAAGCTCCCTAGCTCTGGAGTCGAGACATAAAAGGCTTTAAAATACGCAAAAAAACTTGGGGGAGTACATACTTGTAACAACCTTCAAAATGTTGAAAATGATATTGTCACCATTCCCTAAAACTGTAGTACATGGCTACTTTTCAAGGGAAGCAAAAAACTTTATTTTAGCACAACTGGTCTGGCTAAGATGACTTTTTCCAAGTTTGCTATTCGATTATTTTTGGGCTTATGAGTCTATAAATAACCAAGATCATTCGATGCAGCTTTGAATGTGCTTGAGTATGTACAAAAATCAATGTTTCAATTTTTTTTAGTTCTACTCGACAGTCTTAGGGAACGGTGACTATTATTGTCACAATATGTGAATAAGCAAATTTTTGTATATATATAGGATAAGTTTGCATGTCTGAACTATGGTATGATGAATATTGCACGTGAACCACATTGTGTTATGATGGTGTACGCAGTGTACACACTGGCTCATTCTCATTTCATCATTTATTTTGTGCTTGGATGCATGTACAATGTATGATGTGCAGAATTAAAATACATTGCTGAACTCTAAAGTTCCTTGTGCTTTTTTTGTTTTTAATTGTTGAGTGGATTTTTGTGTGTTGGAAACCTAAAACAAGAGCTAATGTGAAGATTTTAGATTTTCCAAGATGCAGTCACCTCACATTGGGTGTGTTTGTTATCTCTTTCATTTTGTGTCTCTTTGTCTGTTAGTGTCTGTTTAGATCTGTCTGTCTCCAATCTTTTGCTTAACATGCTGTTTTGTATATATATGTATATTATACATAGGCCCATTGCGGATATCGGCCATTTTAGTTGTCAGGACCGACGCCTCACCATGGCGATGGTAGCATTGATTTTGATTTGTTAACTGATTTGCACTGCGAGCACTTCAGGCGTCGCAAACCAATCGCTCGGCGAGCTGAAAAAAAAAAGTTCACTATCTTGTGCTGTGAGGCACTATATGGCGCCTTCATCTTGGTTACTAACCAATTGCGTCACTTCCTGCTTCCATGCTTTTGGCGGACGGACGTGCTTTGGTGCTGCTAAAGAAGCAAGAACTCGCAGCTAAGTAAACTGTTTCACTTCGTTCCTGTTGAAGTCTTTTATTGTTCGTTTTTTTGTTTTTTTTTCACTTGACAAAGGCGAAAGCCGAAAATTTATGCATTTTCTGTCTTCTCTTTAGTTTGCTTTGTACTGTTTGGGTTTTATTTCTCACGCGGGGCTTCGCAACATACAACCTTTTCTTTTTGCCCAATTTTGACTTTACAGTAAACAATGACACGTGAGTACACGCACATGGGAGACTGTAACAGGGTGATAGATTGGCAAGGTATAACTAGTAGTTATAATAATATTGTGCCTATAACTAGCGTGGGAAGATAGTTAACGGCGGGGAGACAGAGTCATTGTAGGCCAGAGGGGGAAAGTATGGGATGCAACTGAAGTGCTTTGACACCCGAAAAGGGTAGTGTTTACTTGACCGCCGTACTTGTCGATCAGATCACCTGGGAATTGCTTGGGGGGTAGAGCTGTTTCAATAGTATTTGACGTGGAGCCGACGGGGGTGGCTATTAGGATAACTAATGCACACTCGGTGGGCGTCTTGGGACGCTACCTGACTGGGTATAAATCCCCGAACGCTCCTTCTAACTTCAGACCGCTGAGAGCACTCACCAGCTTCGTGCCGAAGAGGAGACCACAACTGCAACTGTAACTTTGTACTAGTCTTGTGAGTGGGGAAGGTCAGGGAACCCGCAAACATCCTTTGTCAGAGCGTGGTATCTTTGGTATCTTGTCGGCATTTGGGCTGTTGCTGAGTGGTAAGTTAATTGTACGATGTATGTGTATTTTACTTAATGTTCATGATTGTAGAACCTAAATCTAGTGGGTTTACTTTGGTATAACTACTGCCTCTGAGAGAGTCACGGAAACGCCGTTATATATATGTTACGAAACCTTATAGGATGGGGTCCGTTAGAGAGAGCGTTATTCTTCGTGGGGAACGTGTAAATATCATTAAACTGTATTGATCGTTTATTCTATTGCCTATATGGGAGCCTATGGAGTATGGGAGCTGCAGCCTGACTTATAACAGTGTCAGCGTTTAAAAGTGTTAATGATGAATATCCGTCATGGAGTAAGTATGGAAGTCATGCCTTCCAGCAGTAGATTAGGACTTTGCGATTGTTTTTCTACAGAGGAGGAAGAACAACACCTTCTTGGCTTCTCAACTTCTTGTACTTTGATTAATGACATCGTGGCTTCTTGGCTTCCCGACCTATTGGTACCTGCCGATACCTGTTGATCTAACTGCGCAGTCAAGCCAGGGTAGAGAGGAAGAACCAGTGCCCAGATAGCGCCATACACCCCTAAAGGAGAGGTTTCCTTATGCTGAATGTTCCCATGTGTTTTATAAAATGTGCTAGAGATTGAATATTACGAAGCCATTTAATTAGCATGTACTGATTTGCATCAACTTCATTCCATCGAAATTCACATGAAATTGTATGACCTATGTTCCTATTATTATTGAATGAATTAATAATTATTGTATATATGTAAGCAATACAGATATCGTTTGTTATAACTTATAGAAGAGAGATAGTCGATTATTTAGTGTGTTTGTGCCGTGCCCATCACGGCTGGTGTCAGAAGAAAGTTAGTGAGAGAAAGTGGAAACATCACAGAGACATTCGGTCAATTCTTTCACTTCCTTCCCCTTGTTTACACGGATGGTAGGGAATCTGACCAGCTTGGATCCATCCTTTCCACCCCTGTCATAATAGTCAACAGCAATGCAACCAGCAGACATTTTAACCGCTTAGACATATCTCGAAGTTACACTCTACAGCTGATCCATCCGCCATTTTAGGCGTCGGAAGTACAAAACAAAAGCACTCTGTGACGTCATTCGCAATGGGCCTATATTTGCTGCCGGCCCATCCTAATTTTTACTGATGTTCCCTTTCTCCTTCCTTTTTAAAATTAGCCTTCGCCTTACGTGGTGGGTCTAATGGACCCAGAAGGATGGATGGATGGATGGATGGATGGATGGATGGATGGATGGATGGATGGATGGATGGATGGATGGATGGATGGAGGAAGGGAAGAAAGGAGGGGAGGATTGATGTGTGGATTGATAGATGGATCGATAATTGGATGGATGGATAGATAGATAGAAAAGAGGAAGGGGGCGATGGGTGGATGGATGGGAAGAGAGGGAGGGAGGGAAGGAGGAAAGCGATGGATGTGTGGTCGAGGGGAGGGAAGGAGGACCCCAACAAGGCAGGGTCGTAGTTACACTGACATAACTCAAGTATACAGCAAGAAAAATGTGGAACTTCTGTTGTAGTTTCGGGGTGTGTTGTATCCTTCTCTCCACAGCGTAGATCTGGAGGGCGGATCCATCAGGTAACCATGACCACGGCCCAGGCAGAAGTGCGTCATCAGAAGAAGGGCGGAAACGGCCAGGAAAGTCAGTGACGGCATGATGGATTCGGCAATCAATTTAACGTCAACCCGTGCCAAGAATACTAAATAATAATTATACAGACTTGGAGAAAACGTTCAAGTCAGAAGAAAACCCAAAAATCCTTTTTCCTACCAAATTTGGAACATAGCAAGAAAAAAAAAAATGTAGACAGGGCTTGGTGCCTAGGCGGGAAAAAAAAAGTTAAAATTATATTGAGAAAATTAATTTGACCTTAGTATGTACCACGATCATAATCATAGTAATAACAATAATAATAATAATAATGATGATGATGAAATTTGTAGACATTGAAAAATGCCCATGAGTTAATGGGAACATAATCACATAGGCTACAGCCTATTTCGATAAACTATCTCAAATTTTAAAAGCACATGTAATTAAAATAAAAATAATATTAACAACAGTAATAATAATAACATTAATAATCCGACCGAAAGGAACACATCTTTCTGTGGTTAAGAATAATCGGAAGTTAACCACTTAAAAGCGTTTGGTAATAACTTAAACTCGTGTCTCTAATCACACTTGCAAGTTTGAATTATTCAGGAGAGGCAATAAAAAATATGTTGTAGCGAATTGCACATTTTTGTCCGCGCAGTACTCTTTGGAATTAAGAAAATATAACTTCT
>OZ007583.1:37503196-37566720 GCA_963931925.1 Onchidella celtica | reverse complement strand
TACTGGTCGAACAACAACAACAACAACAGCAGCAGCAGCAGCAACAACAACAACAACAAAACACAACAAAAATGAAAAGAACAGGGTTGATTCACGAAAGCTAGGAAGGTGAAACTGATTTCCATCGCGTATTTCATAACTTAAATACCACATCCCTATTGTCCTGGGATCAAGCTTGATCGAACTGATGTGCATTTTGTTCGCAACAAAAAATAGTATCATCATTACTAGTAGTAAATATTTGTTTGTTACCATGGTGATGAAGATACTAGCTTTACTTGGCAAAAAAAAAAAAAAAAAGGATTCAGCAGTTAGAAACAGCACTAATTTGATCATTTCACTAACTTTTTCAAAGCGTAAAAATATACCAATTAAACATTTTGACACATTTTAACATACAGTGCACGCCACAATAACAGGTTCTACCACAAATATATCCCACAATTCACAAGATTTATCAAGATTATCTGGAGCTCCGAATGAAAGGTAAGTCTGATGCACAAGATATTATCTGGGGCCCAAAGGGCAGACACACCAACTTTCCTTGAAATTGGATGGCACACTTTTGCCCACGTCCAAAGAGGCACAAGCTCTGCTATAACTGTTGACCGCTTGTCTGCCTACAAAATCCTGGTTCTTTCGGTACACTTCGCTGGTCAGAATTAATTCAGGCTAAGCGCTTTGTTGATAAGGTATCTAAGTCTTTATCTCGTTGTTCCAAGTTATGGTCATTACACTATGGGACTAGGAGCTCTTTGTTGAGGGATTGGCATGGCAAAATGGCGTATGTCGAAACTTGCTTCCAGTGTCAGAAGATGGATTCTTTACAGTGTGCAGTCTTGAGCCCTCTCAAACGGATCTTCATCTTTTTTTGTTTTTGTTTTTAGTCACATAAGTTCTCCATGAAATGAGCATAAACATGGACAAGAAGGAAACCTAGGGTATGGTAGGACCCAAGTCTTGTTCTCATTATTGTTGTTGTTTTCTACAGTATGAAAGAACCCCCCCCCCCCTCACATATGTACATATTTGTAACTCGTCCTTCATCTCACATGGCGTGCCGATGCTTTTGGCAGTAAGTTGTGGGTTAAGATTACCTTATCATTGCTCATGGTGAGATCTATATTCTCACAAGGAGCGTATCGATATCTTTAGTAGTTACCAAAGCTGCAGAAGAAATCTCTTTCTCACCAAAACGTTGCAACGATCTCCTATAAAATGGGTGCACTGGATGGCGGGGATGCATCACAGCTTTGGATGAAGTGCGAAGCAAACTGCTTTACAAATAAAATGTATAGTGACGTCAGCACCCCAAATAATGCCGCGATATCCAGTGTTTGTTCCTTGTGCCAAAAAAAAAAAAAAAAGAAGAATAAAAGCAAAATGTGTCATTCATTTTGTGATGAACCTGTGCATCTAGGAATAATTTTATTAATGCACCTGTTACTGTTCCCAACCATCTAGGTGCAATCACCAGCATTCCTCTACACACTACATGTATATATGGCATTGAACTCCCTTGGCTGGAGGCGATGATGTAGATTTGTAGAATAATTATGCTAGGGGTGAAAATGTAGGTCAGACGATGAGATATCCGCGATGGCACGATACATGTAGTCTATAAGACTTTCAAGAAGGCTGTGCATATTTCTCGATCTTCATCTGGCAAATTCTTACGAAGCTGCCTTGATATTATAAGCAAGTTTCCTGTTGATCGTGTTGGAAAGTGTGGGATAAGTACAGTAATTATTTCAGACTTAATTAGAACATGCGTGTATTAATTTGCTTGTAGTGGTGGCAATTGGGGACGCTGGGGTATTTGATTTTGGGGGTGGGGTGTTGAGCACTCCAGGGGACAAGTCTATTTTTATCAGTGTGATACCAAATTGAGTAGCCAGAGTTGCCATTGCTTCGAACTCAAAAGAAGAGAGTTGAAATTTAAGTCTATCTATCTATCTATCTATCTATCTATCTATCTATCTATCTATCTATCTATCTATCTATCTATCTATCTATCTATCTATCTATCTATCTATCTATCTATCTATCTATCTATCTATCTATCTATCTATCTATCTATCTATCTATCTATCTATCTATCTATCTATCTATCTGTCTGTCTGTCTGTCTGTCTGTCTGTCTGTCTGTCTGTCTATCTATCTGTTTGTCTGTCTGTCTGCTTGTCTATCTCTCTAAATATATATCTGTCTATCCGGCCGTCTCTCTGCTTGTCTGTTTATCTGTGTGCCTTCCTCTCTGTCGGCCTAATCATGCTTCTGTATAATTTCCACGCAGTTAAATTTGATGTAATCTTTATAAACACCTTATATTTATGTCCCCTACACCGTGTGCCCTTTGCCTCGGTAAAAGTAACCATTGTGCTTTGAAAAGGCCGAAGCTTTAAGCCTATAGTATACACTGCTAATCAGAGTTACTTCAATGATTAAGTAATTCCTTGTCTGCGCTGGGGACATGCCACTCAACTGATAAGACAACTAAAATCTTATCCGTAACACTCCCACCAATCAAATGATTAAGCTTAGCTTTAGGTTATTCGAAAATAGAAGAAAACTTAGACCATAAATGGATTCAGTGCCAACCGGATACCGTAATAATGATATTAATGATAACACTGAGAAATTAGTTCAAATGCGTATTATGTAATTGTAGCCTACAATGTATCGTGTGCACGCAGATTGGTTCAATGTATGTAGTGAGCGTAATGGATGCGATACTGGAGAAAAAGATGCGCTCATTCTGAAAACGGTGTCGGTAAATCATCCAATGATATTAATAATATAAGACCTAGTTAGACGCAAAAACTTACACTGAGAACTCCGAGTTAGCTAGAAAAAACTTATAAACAATGAGGTTTTCACCTAAATTCCTTTACTTATAATGTGGTTTTGAGATGGACAAATGAAATTGTGGGTAAACTATTTCTATTATGCTCAGCTAGGACAATTTGCGAAATAAGCCACACCTTTTCCACCGTTTACAGTTTATAACTCCTAGCTTTTCCTGCCCCTGCTTTGTAAAGAAAACAAAAAACCAAACATTTTTTGTTACCGTGTCATCATTCTGTAGTTTGGCAGCGCTTTCTGGTGCAGCGATAAAATGCAAATGTAACTGTCATGATTCGGATGTTGTTAAAACTCACGCAGAGAGTGAGTTGTTGTTGTTTTACCAGGGCCATGAGAAATTGGCTGGTGGCCTTGAACGGCCCTCGCGAATTATAGAATTATAGTTGGCGAGTAAATAAATGTAAAGTTAAACTGTTAGATTCACGCTTGTCGGTTTTAATGTTCGTGATTAATAAGTAATGGAGTAGGGGTGAAACAAGGTGGGGATAGTTGACATTGTTAAGTATGACTAGACAAGTTTTTGCACGTTAACTGGCTGGTAGAATAGTGCAGACGTATTACTACAATTAAAATGGTGGGAGGTTTCGGCCAATGAGATAGCTGAACTAATTGGGCCAGCGGACTAGCACTGCTGGGTAGTTAGATAGTATAAAACATCGTGTAACGTTCAGATTTATTGAATACAGACGAGCAGAAGCATCGTGTCGTGAAGTATCTCCGGTTGGCCAGTACCTGAACTGCGATTTGAAGACTAGAAGTCCTTGCTAACGGACTGACTGAGCTCTAGAAAGAAAGGTCTGAGTGGGCTGACCTTTGAAAGCCCACGCTGCGCTATTTTGATGTTCGCGCCTACCAGTAGGCGTGACCAATGGTAATATATCTTATTTGTTCAAGCATAATAGAAGATCTGAGATAGAGAGAGAACCACAGCCTCATAGGAAGTCTAAGGAAACCCCAGCTGGCACTCGACGACGAGTGGCCTGTGTTATAGAATTATTTCCATAGTATGATTGAAGTAATATGGCACATTGTTGATGAATTGAATAATGATTGTGCATATATATAAATAGTTTTTTGCAACTGCGTAATTACCTACAAGCCGAAGTGTGGTTCTGTAGGTTTGGAACGTACTGGGCTCTCCTAACATTCAAGCCCATATGATTTAGGGAGAGTTTGCCTGGCGACTGGCCAGTGGCGACTCAACTGTCACTTTAAATTGATATCTAGTTTCGTATAATATACCTATTTGCTATTGATTGCAGTACATCCAATAAGGAACCATAATTACATGAATATCATAGATTAAGTTAGTAATTAGAATTTATTGCTTTGAATATACCTCTATTGTCTTTTGTTTTGTTTATTAATATTTATGTAAAACATGGCCTGACCGGCCTGACATATATAGATACTCTAGTTGTTTAATACTTTTCTTGTGTGGTTGTGTCCGAGTGTGAGTTAGCTGCCTGTCGTGCAGTCGAATGCTCCCCAAGACCCTAACTCTGCACGTGACAGTAACTATGAAAATTGCACAGATGAATGAACAGACTAACAGACAGACAAACAGGTAAGCAAACTGACAGACAGACAGACAAGCAGACAGGCAAAAAGATATGCAATTATGGGAATCAAGATGCCCAGTAGAGCATATTTTTAGGAGCCCGGGAGTCGACTGGTGAATTCTCTCTCTTTCTATCCCGTATTCTTGTGGGCCGTTTGGGGCGTCACAGGTGATCCGGCAACCAGCATCCTCCAATCCTGTCGGTTTTCTGACCTGATTGTATTGCTTAACCTCAAGCCCGACCATTCTGGGATATTGTCCTCCCATCTCCTCCTCTGTCTGCCGATCCTTCTCTCTCTTTTCACTGTGCCCTGAAATGAATGTCTTGGCAAGCCCTGGTGATCTCATGACGTGGCCATACTATTTGAGCTTGCGACTCTTGACCAGTTGGCCAAAAAATTCCGACAAATCTGATGAGGTGACCCAAAAATCTGACAAGTCCGACGCACAAGTCTAACAAGTTGGCCAAAAAAATTTGGCAAGTCCGATGCACGAATTCAACAAGTTGGCCGAAAAAAGTCTGACCAGTCCGACGCACAAGTCCAACAAGTTGGCCGAAAATTCCGACAAGTCCGTTGCACAAGTGTGACAAGTTGGCCAAATCATTTTGGCAAGTCTGACAAGTTGGCCTACAAATCTGGCAAGTCTGGCCCACAAATCCAACAAGTTGGCTGTAAATTGCTGACAAGTCTGATCCACAAATCCAATGAGTTGGCCGAAAAATCCAAAGTCCAAAAAAATTCCGATAAGTCTGATGCACAGGTCCATCAAGTTGGCCGAAAAATTTTGACAAGACTGTTGCACAAGTCCGACAAGTTGGCTGTAAACTGCCGACAAGTCTGATGCACAAATCCAATGAGTTGACCAAAATATCCAACAAGTCCGATATGAAAGTCCAACAAGTTGGCCAAAAATCCGACATGTCTGACATACAAGTTCCATCAAGTTGGCTGAAAAATTCTAACAAGACCGATGCACAAATCCAACAAGTTGGCCAAAAATTCCAATAAGTCCGACGCACAAGTCCGACAAGTTAGCCAAAAAATTTTGACAAGTCCGACAAGTTGGCCGAAAAATGCTGACATGTCTGACACACAAATCCAACAAGTTGGCCGAAAATCCGACATGTCTGATGTACAAGTTCAACAAGTTGGCCAAAAAATTACGACAAGTCTGATGCACAAGTGCGATGAGTTGGGCAAAAATTCTGACCAAAAAGACACACAAGTCCAACAATTTGGCCGAAAGATTTTGAGAAGTCTGATCTACAAGTCTGAGAAGTTGGCCAAAAAATCCAACAAGTCTGATGCACGAAGTCCAATAAGTTGGCCGAAAGATACTGACTAGTCTGACGCACAAGTCCAACTAGTTGGCAAAAAAATTTTGACAAGTCCAATGCACAAATTAAACAAGTTGGCCGAAAAAAGTCTGACAAGTTTGTTGCACAAGTCCAACAAGTTGGCCGAAAATTCCGACAAGTCTGTTGCACAAGTTCGACAAGTTAGCCAAAAAATTTTAACAAGTCTGACAAGTTGGCCAAAATATTCCGGCAAGTCTGACGCACAAATCCAACAAGTTAATCAAAAAATCTGACGTCCGACGTGCAAGTCCAACAAGTTGGCAGAAAAATTGCAACAAAACTGATGCGAAAATCCAACAAGTTGGCCGAAAAATTGTGACATGGTCAGATGCACAAGTCCGACAAGTTGGCCGAAAAATTCTGACAAATCTGACGCACAAGTCCGACATGTTGGCCAAAAATTCCAATAAGTCTGACGCATAAGTCCCCAAAGTTGGCCGAAAAATTTTCAAAAGTCTAACGCATATGTCCGAGAAGTTGCCCCAAAGATTTTGACAAGTCCAAAGCACAAGTCCGACAAGTTGGCCAAAAAATTCTGACAAGTCCATAGTACAAGTCCGCCAAGTGGGTCGTAAACTGCCGACAAGGCTGACGCACAAATCCAATGAATTGACCGAAAAATCCAATAAGTCCGATGGCGAAGTCCAACAATGTGCTGAAAAATTATGACAAGACCGATGCACAAGTCTAACGAGTTGGCCAAAAATACTGACATGCGTGACGCACAAGTCCAATAAGTTGGCCAAAAAATTTTGACAAGTCCAACGCATAAGTCCGATGAATTGCCCAAAAACTTCTGACAAGTCTAATGCAGAAATCTGACGTATTGGCCAAAAAATTTTGACAAGTCCAACAAGTTGGCCGAAAAATGCTGACAAGCCTGACGCATAAATCTAACAAGTTCGCCAAAATATTCTGACAAGTCTGATGCACAAGTCGGACAAGTTGGCCAAAAAATTTTGACAAGTCCGACAAGTTGGCCGAAAAATGCTGACAAGTCTGACACACAAAAAAAGCAACAAGTTGGCTGAAAATTCCGGCAAGCTGGCCAAAAAATTTTCACAAGTCCAACGCACAAGTCCGACAAGCTACACAAAAAAAAATTCTGACAAGTCTGATGGACAAGTCCGACAAGTTGGCCAAAACATTTTGACGAGTCTGACTAGTTGGTTGAAAATCTGCCGTCCACATTTGACAAGTCCACCATACAAGTCTAACAAGTCCACCACACAAGTCTGACTCGACAAGTCGGCTGAATAGGTTCGACAAGTCCGATAAGTATGTCAAATCCAACAAGTGATCAGCACAAGTCCGACAAATCCACTGCACATGTCCGACAAGTCCAACAAGTCCACTGGACAAAGCCCACAATTTTGACACGTCTGACATGCTGGATGCCCAATTATGACAAATCTGACAAATCTGGAGCACATCCAACAAAGTTCGCTGAAAGAGTCTGCCAAATCCATCATATCTGATGTCCACTGCAGATGTCCGTCAAGTCTGACAAATCAGCAGCACAAGTCCAACAGGTCTGCTGCATAAGTCTGACAAGCCAGGGGCACAAGTCTGATGAGGCTGACAAGTCCGCTGCACAAGTCTGACAAGTCTGCAGAACAAGTTAGGCAAGTTCGCCGCAGAAGTCCGACAAGTCCAAGAAGTCTGCCGCACAGGTTCAACAAGTACAACTGGACTACTGTGTCACAAATCCCAGACTGGGAGATGTAATAATTATAACAGGACAACAATCACGAACGAACACGTATAACACTTAACAGAACAACCCATCAGACTCACACATTTATTAAACATAAAGATAAAGATAACAGTGCAATTACATACATTATATTATTCTAATCAACTGCCGTCCAATGGCCTTCTTTCCCTCAAGCACTCTTCCTCGGGTCCACAACCCGGTAGTTACTTTAAAATACACGTCGGCTTCAGCCTCTCCACTCAATGTCTTAATAACACATTCCTATGGCAATAACACCTGAGCATTCCAAGAGCTCCTCAACATGGCAATAGCACGTTAATAGTTCAATTCACATTAATATCACAATAGCACAGTCGTATATCACTATCACATGTAGTACATCTTAAGAGCACATTAACAATTATATAAACATCCCTGTCTGTGGCCAGACTGCCACGACTCATGCGCTCCTCCTGTCCTGCTCGACAGCTTCACTCCACTGGCCTATGCGTAGCCTTCGGCCCTATGCTGGCCTATCCCCTGTGCTCACCGCGGGTGGCGTCTCTGCCCGACCCCGGCACCTACAAGAAGAACATTACATTGGTATAATACCATACCATTTCTAACCACTTCACCCCTCATTACAAACCATGAAGCGTACACACAATAGTCCACCTTTCACTCACCACACATCTTACGGTAACACACCTCCACCGTACCACACAGCAATCACTCTCGCTACGAATCCATTAACCTAACTTACATCTATCGCTCATGGCGCACATTTCTATACACAGTAATCACTGACTTCCACATTCCTCACATATACTTATTTACACCATGGTCATAGGCGAATATAATACATCGATCATCACAATTATCAATCACAGTTCAACCTACCAGTCATCACTGGAAAACACACAATCTCCCGACTGCCTCTGATCTCACGTCTGTCCCCTGGGACCTCTTAACTTGCAGTGATCTGACTATTCAGATTTTGCCTCTACTACGCCTCAACTTCACTCACAACATGCACGCTTTAACGTTAACTAACAGAAGTCAATACAGGTGAGCAGCCTCACTATCCCGTGAGTCAGTCCTACACTTCCATGCCCCCGTAATCCTTGAATCCCGCTCACTCCACTCGTGACATACTGGACAAGCTAGACAAGTCCGCCGCACAAGCCCGACAACCCCAGGGCACTAGCCCGACAAGTCCAACAAGTCAGAAAAATTGGACATTTTCAGCAATCCCAACAAGTTCAACATGTCCGCTGCAAAGGTTTGACAAGTCTGAGAAATCCAACAAATCAGCAACACAAATCCAACTAGTCTGCGGCAAAAGTCCAACAAACCTGACAAGTCTGCCACACAAGTCTGAGGAGTCTGACAAGTCCACCACACAAATCTGACAAGTCCAAAAAATCTGCCACACAAGTCCAACAAGTTCGTCAAGTTTGCCGCACAAGTCTGACAACACCAACAAAGTCAACAAGTCCGTTGCACGAGTCCAACAAGTCTTTCGTAAAACTTTGTTTCCATGAGATAAGTGGTTTGACTAAGACATCGGCTTTATACACCATAGTTAAGAAGTTATAACATTTTTAGTGTTAAAGATGGTGAGGTATGGCAAGTCTGACAAGTTTTTCCCTACTTTTGTAACTTTTGTTTCCATGAGATAGACGGTTTGGCCACGGCACCAATGATGAATATCATAATTTAGAAGTTAGGGGATTTTTAATGGTGAAGGTGCTGAAGACATCTCTTTGGTGATGGATGTGTCTATTTGGTATCGAATTCCGAACCATAAATAGAGACTATCTAATAATATCAGACATGAAACTATTATGAAATTATTTTAATGTTTTGTCAGACCTATTTGTCAGTTTTATTCAAACTTGTAAAGCAGGTGAAGAAAAACCCTAATGTAAATGCAAGTGAAAAGTCTCACAGTTTCGAGAAAGTAAGAGAGAGTATTCATTAAGGAGCATATATTATTATAATGGTATCGATTCCCACTTCTGCTCCCGGTTTGTAGATAAAAGTCAAGAAGATGTCAAGGGCAAAGGAAGGTAATCATGTGTGTAGTTTACACTTTTTGCAAAAAGAATATTTATTGCCCTATTTTCAATAGAAGGCACGTATCCTTGGGTTATGGAGTTAATGGAACGTGTTTGAGTGAAAACCACGTATTTTAAGTAAGGTATGTAAAGAAATGGATTTAATATGTGAATTTATGCATAATGAGGCCAAACCCATAACGGCAGACAATGTATGGATTGTGTCATATAAGAAAAACCCAAATTTATTTATAGTACAGAACAGCCACTCGTGGGAAACCTGGGTGGTTACTGGCTCCTGCTTCCATGTAGCGTCGAGGTCGGCGGTCGACCAAGGTACTCGCACGGCTAGTCATGCCCTGTAAAGCTTAGGGTCTGGCGAGATTTCCTCCCTTGAGGCGCTACTGAGGGACTGAGAGTTGGGGTGGAGTTTGGTCGAGGGTAGGCCGGACAAAACATACGGATTAGAACCTACTTCTTTAGATCTTAAGGGGCAACTGGTACTATAGTATTAGACTTAGGATCGTCCATGTCATGGGAAAAGTGCTCTCGCAACCACATAGTCACACGGCACATCTGTGCTAGGTAGGGTAGTGTGTGCTGGAGTCCCCGTGCCACTATTTTTTGTTTGTTTTGATTCACTTATTAATTTTTTAATTTCTCTAAAAAGAATTTAGTGCATAACAACAAATCAACAATAACTGCTGAGCATTAGTCCTTGCAAAGTTCACAACAGAGTGGGATGTGTTTTATTGTCTCGGCTTTCTTAGTGCTGTCGCAAATAAAAAATTTAATGTTTCAATTGTGAAACTCGGGGTTATTGTTTATTGACTTGTCGAAATACAGCGTGTCAAAACACACATTGTTGACTGCATAAAAGATGGCAGAAAGTCCAGATTTTGAGTTATTACTCATTGTTGCGGAATAGGATCGGCCTTGTGCTCTTGATTTATACAAGAGTAGACTCACAACTGTCATTAGGGAGAGAGCATCGAGAACGCTTCAAGGGCGAGAAAGCTAGCACCTCAATATAAGCTTTACAGCTTCGTGGAGTATTCCACTCAAACCCTTTTGACACACATACAAAACGCGTGTTTTGAAAATGATATTGAAAATGAATTCTTTTTCAGGCTTTGAAGCGACCTGCTGTGTAGTGTAGTGTCGTTACTTTTACTTTTCGAATTTCTGTTGCACCAAAATGGATGTCGATACACGTCTTAAAACACGAGTGGGTGTTGTAACCGGTGAAGCCCTTTGCTTTTCCGCGCATCATCCATGTGCACCCTCGGCAGCAACAGGCGCCTCATTCAAAAGCGCTTGTTTGGAGGCGCTAACTTTCTTGTGCTTGAAGCATTGTCCCCCCCCCCCCCCTTATGTACAGTGGAGTAGTATGGGTTACCAGCGCCCGGGGAAAGGCAGAGAATATAGAGGACGCTTCAAGGGCCAGAAAGTTAGCACCTTCAGACAAGTGCTTTTCACAGGAGCGCATGTTACTGCCGAGGATGCACATGGGTAAAGACCGAACAAGAGAACGCTTCACCAGTCACAGCACTCTCTCGTGCTTTAGCATGGCGTCTTCTTCAGGCGAAGAATATTTCTTGTTGGACTGTTTTACCAAAACTTAAATGCTTGAAACAAGGAGAAGAGTTGGTGACTATGACATAAATAAATAAAGAAGAGATGTTGGTGAATACCATCACTTTTTGAGTCTGCTGAAACATCAATTTGACAGATTTCATTCTTACATCAGGATGAGTCTTTATACATTCAGTTATGTACTAAGTTAAGTGAAACCCAAGCTGACCAAGACATGGTGTAACTGGCGCGTACCTCTTCTGCCAGAAGGTCGAAAACTACTTAAGTAACTACCAATGCCCAGACGCGCCACCAGTAGAATGGGATTGTTAGAAGGCGCTGGTGGGGCCACGACTCATTATTTGAGTCATCGTGTTTGTAAACGGAGCAGCGTGTAGGCCTTTGACTATGAGAAGGTTTATCTGTCTGTCCTATCTATCTAGTGTATCTATCTATTATCTCTATCTGTCTAATTATCTATCTATCTATTCATCTATCTATTCGATCTATCTTTCTTTCTATCTATCTATCTATCTATCTATCTATCTATCTATCTATCTATCTATCTATCTATCTATCTATCTATCTATCTATCTATCTATCTATTCTCTCTATCTATCTATTTATCTATTATCTATTCGATCTATCTTTCTATCTATCTATTCTATTTATCTGTCTATCTATCTTATCTATCTATCTAATTATCTCTCTCTCTCTCTTCTATCTCTATTTCTTTATCTCAATCTACCTGTCTGTCTATCTATCAATCTATTCTACCTGTCTGTCTATCTATCTATCTATCTACCTGTCTGTCTATCTATCAATCTATTTATCTATCTATTCTATCTGTCTATCTATCTATTCCATCTATCTGTCTATTCTATCTATCTATCTAGCTTATCTATCTCTCTTCTATCTCTCTGTGTCTCTTTCTCTATCTCGCGTGTGCTCTCTCTCTCTATCTCTTTATCTGTCTCTCTCTATCTCTGTCACTCTCTCTGTCTTTCACTACCTGTCTCCCTCTGGGTCTCTCTTTCTGTCTCTCTCTCTCTGTCTCTCACTGTGTCTCTCTCTGTGTCTCTCTATTTGTCTCTCTATCTGTCTGTCTATCTCTCTCTCTATCTATCTGTCTATCTATTTTCATCGCCGGTTGTCTTCCCTCTTGGCTTACCCCACCCTCTACCGCCGTGTCAATTATACATTAACACCATTGGCTTTACATTGTAGTTGTGGTGAGTTGTGTCGGTTGAATCAGTCTGTTTTGTTTGTTTGTTGGTTTGTTTTTTTAATCGAGGAATTTTATTCAATTTTATGTCATAGTGTACGGAAATGGTATGTGAGTGACTATAAATAAATTAAAGTTACAAAATCAATCAGAATGAAATTAAAGTTACAAAATCAATCACAATCACCGCTATTTTTCAACCCGTTACCTAGGCTGGGTTAGGCCAGCATCGAGCGCTCAGCCCACACTGCGATGTTGAGAGAGGTTTCAATGCGGGCCATTCCGGCTCGCGTTGGGAAGCAGGGAAAGAGACAGCCCTCGAAGCCACGCGTGGAATCTAGTTCAGTAGTGGAGATCTATGGTAACTACACACCAAAGAGCAAGTCACTTCAGCGCCTATTAAAATACCCCATAGTTTTTCATGTTTACCTCCCTTGTCAGCATGTCTTGCACATAGTGGGGTATTTTCCTGGAATAGCGAGGCCTTTGGTATTTAACGAGACATTTTTGGTGGAACATGACCTCTCGTTATAGCTAAGTTCCACTGTAGTAGAAAAAACGGGGATTTAAATAAAATGTTCTCGCTATTGGCAAAGGTCTCGTTATTAGCCGTCCACTGTATCACACTGTATGCCATTAACGTTAGTTAAGGAGTAATAGGTAGTCTTCCCATTATTCCTGAGAGTGAGGGAGAGAAATGATACTGATAACACAAAAGAGCTCTACAGCACGAAGATTTCATTTGATTTTGACACTGATGGTATGCATAACACACTGTATGTACAGTAATTACATGTTATATGTCATGTTTAAAAAAAAGACATGTAAAATGAAAAAGTGTTTGAAATTTTAAAATTTCGTAGAATCTTACAGTTTCAACTACATTGTATTTGACAGTAAAGAATGTTGAATAATGAGAATTTGAGTTCAGGTTTGAGTTTGGGTTATACGGCACAATAACGGCCTCTCTGCACCTATAACGGTCTATTTTGGATACTTTATATATGTTTGTTATTCAAAAAGTACATGTGGTTACACGTGGTGTTTTCCGTGTCATGATGACATTTAGTCCTTGCGCACCCATTTTCATGTGTATGACGTGTAAAACAAAACGAAAAAAGCAACATTTATTTAATGAAAAATGCAATGTGTGATTGCAAGAATTTTTTTTCACTACAACAACTTGCTTTCAAATAAACTTAAGGATAAAATTAAATTTCATCCACATGGTGACAAACATGCAGAATTCAACTGCAGCTAAAGTGCACGTAAGCTCAATGGAAACTCTGTGCTGTACATGTATTAAGGTTTCTACAAATAACTCAGAAAGGGTGTGCTTTCACAGCAGATTCTGATTTGATGGTGTGGACAAAATATATAAAAAGCTGCCAAAAAAATGCATGGTGTCTCAAGAAGTCTTCTCAGATAAGGACGAACAACTCGGAGGGCCCATATGCATGTTAAAGATACCTTAGCAGTTGGAAATCGAAAAGAGCCGGCCGAACAGGCCGCTGCGCAGGTAAAATTAAATAAAATTCTACAAACAAAAGTTTCTACAAATAATCCAGACAGAGTGTATTTTCACAGCAGATTCTGATTTGATGGTGTGGACAAAATATATAAAAAGGTGCCAAGAAATGCATGGTGTCTCAAGACGTCTTCTCAGATAAGGACGAAAAACTTGGAGAGCCCGTATGCATGTTAAAGACACCTTGGCAGTTGGAAATCGAAAAGAGCAGGCCGAAGAAGCCGCTGCCCAGGCAAAATTAAATACATGTCAAATTCATCCATACCACATCCCCCCCCTCCTCTCCCCCCCCCCCCCCCAAACGCTGACCGACGTTGCACTGCGGTGACGATGTGCCTGCTCCAGTTGTAACTGGGCTGCAGTGACAGGAAGGCAAATTTCCCAAATGGGATTAAAGAAGTATACAAAAAAGAAACACCATTGAAAAAAAGGGGAAGTCTGACTGCTAATGTTTCTCTGATGGATATAAGATAGGCCCCTACATGTATTGTGATTTTCATTAATTTGTACTCACATGAGATCGAATTTCCTGCACATGTATTACTTTTACATACATCTTTTAAATTTTAAATAGTTCAAAGTTTATGGCAATGGTGTTTGAAGACATGTATATTTTGACAAGAAGGCACCCATTCATACCTAATGTATGCTCAGACGGGGGTTTGCTTCCGGGGTACGAAAATGTTCGGTGGGGAGAGGGAGGATTCTGCGTCATGCTTTTCAATTAATTATAACAATGAATACAGAGATTTCATTTTATTTATTTTTTGTCCAAGAAAACAAGTTGGTATTGCTATGTATTAAAGACAATGGCTATTCTTCTATAGACTCCGCAGAAATAAAATGAACTACATACACTGAAATACGTTTTTTCAAGTAACTAAGACCCTAAGTAGTATTTGCAAATTTGGCATGGCCTTCTAAACCATTTTGTCTTTTAACTAGAAAATATTTTTTCATTTAATTTGCCAGAATATGCCAGGAGATTAATGGACACACATATGCAAACGATAGACTTCATTTTAATTAGGTTTTTTTTTAAAAATTTTTTTTAACTCAAGGCAGGATGTGGCTCGATTCTGAAAAAGAGAAAGTAACAATTCAGAACAGATAAATATGTTGTAACAGTTTATGTCATACCTTTGCAGTATGTATTAGATTAAAAATGGGTGACTTTATATAGGCTACATATAGCCTAAATAATCATGTTAAACTATATACATGTATGTGTATTGGAGCTACATGTAGCCTACATAAGCAAACCCTACCCCTGAAACTTATTTGGGCTACCCGTTTCTCGCTGCAAAAATATTGAATCACTACGATAATATTGATTATGTAGCCCAAGTCTAACCCTAATCCTGGCCCAAACCCTACCTAATCCTAACCCCAACCCTAGGCCTACGGAAATATTGAATCGCTAAGGTAATAGCTCCAATAAACGGGTACTTTATTCAGGCTACATATAGCCCCAATAAACACTCCCATTAAAAATTAATGATAACTTCATAATGTGGCCCCGCATGTGCTTGAAAATGATGCGTCTTTTCCTTTTCCGACTAATGCCCAGTTTTGTTTCAACAAGTTCCGACCTACTGCGAATATCTGTACATTACTTTACATGAGTCCCATTCTTTCAAATGTTGCAACAGACATTCTTTATAAAAGTTTACATCATTAAATTAACTTAGCGAGAAAATTTACCTTGGTGATCAGCATTGGTCGTACATGTACATTGTATTTGGTCAGTTGCCAAAAGGTGCTCTTCTTTTCAATGGGTTCGGTGAAATGCATTAAAAAGGAAACCATAGATACTTTTTAACATAATCTTATGCTTAATGTGCTCAGAAATGGACAAGGTACCTACAGAAGCAGTTTTGAAGCAATTGGATCATAAACAAAAAAATTATGAGAAAACAATATTCCAAAGTATGTGTATTTCTGGCGGTAAAAAATGGACGTTTTTATAGTGGTTACTGAGAATGGTGTGTATTTTAACACATGGTAACCATACAGCAAAACTCACGGTCCACTGATCAAGACAAATGGATGAGCTTACTAAATGCTGAATTGGAGGTCTCTGGCAACCTAAACTAAAAAAATAATGGGTGATTTCAAAATGCGTTCCGTACATGAATTTTCGTGTCAAGGGAAAGGGGCCGAAAGGATGAACACTTTGAAGTCGATGAATATAGAATTACTGCAAGCATCAAGCTCTTTTGTGTGTGGTAAGGTCTTCCCTTCAAAATCTCAGAGTTTCTGTACCAAAGGGCTTCCCTCGAATGCTCGAGATCATTTTGTTTCAGACCGCCCACTTTCGCGTCAGCTTTTACCAGTACGGAACGGTTCGTCGTATCGAAGGGTAAAGAAGGCTGTGACGTCACACAATGTTACTTGTTAGAAAGGCAAGTTTGCCCCTTCGAGAAGCGTGTGTAAAAATTTGAGAACTCCATGTTTGTTTTTTCACAGTAAATCCAAACGTTTTGGTGTCATCACATTTTCATGTTTCATGTACGGAACGAAATGCCCGTTAACGATCATGTACGGAACGAAAATAGCGCTGAAATAATAGATTTACAAGCTTATTGGCCCGCAACGGTATGGAACCGGCATGGTGACCCGTTTTCGATATCAACTGCATTTCAGTGCGTCGTTTTTACACACGAGAGTGTATTTGTTGGTGTGTTGTAATACAAAATAGATTATCAGGACACCAACGGCGGTTGCGTAATATCATGTACGGAACGCTAGATCTAGATCTAGTTTACTGTCGTCGTTACGATGTTTGTGCATTGTTGTTGGTGTTGTGAGTCTGTATTCTGTTGTAGCCGATAAGATTATTCATGTCAACATTGTTTTTGGCAGCAGGGAGAGGAGAACGGGTTATTTTTCACGCAAGAAAGTACTGCGTCATATTCATGTACGGAACACTTTATGTGAGCTGTACAGACCGCTGCTTCGTTTTACACACGGAGAGTATAAATAAAAAAAGAAAAAGAAAGCCATAGTTGGGTAAATATTGCATTGCACTTAAAATCAAGGCTCTTATACGGGTATAGGAGAAGAAGAGGAATGTGGAGAGTTGCTCTTTGTTCCGTACATGAAATTACACCAAACATGTTACCAAATGTTATAGAAATCGCAGGAATTTTCATGATTTAATATATGTACACGGCAAATAATGCTAATATTGAGCTTAAATGTCAACTGAAGTGGAATATTTTGCAATAGTTGGCCATTTATAAGCCTTTCATGGTGTCATGTTTCATGTACGGAACGCTGTGGAAGGTGACCTTTTTACCCTTCTATAGCAAAAACTATGCCTCGAACTGCTTTGAAAGTACAGTGGAACTTGGTTATAACGAGAGGTCATTTTCCACCAAAAATGTCTCGTTATACCAAAGGTCTCGCTATTCCAGGACAGCGACAAAAAGGCAAGGCAAGGGGTTAAAATACCCCCACAATGTGCAAGACATGCTAACAAGGGAGGTAACCATGAAAAATAATGGTTACCTCTCTTGTTGGCATGTTCTGTTTATCAAACTGACGGCAGATCTCGGTACTTTTTTGTTGTTGTTGTTGTTTGTTTTGTTTCGTCTTTATGTGCTGACGGTAGCCATGTTTCGATCAAATTACGAGAGAGACAAGTTCAAAAGTTAGAGGCAGACGAGTAATAAATTGGTCGCATGTTTGTGACGAGTGTAGGCATGTGGTGAGGAAGCCCGATGTACACAAAGGGCATACGCCGCGCGGCGATCAATTGCGATCAAAGACCGTGGTGCGAGTAATAATTGCCTTGCGAGTTGTGGCCCCACCTGGCCATCTCTTGCGTAGGCCTAGTAATCACTATGCTTTCTCTCCCGTCGATCCCAGTGACCTCTGCTGTGACAGCACACTACGCGCAGCCAACTCAAAGTGATGACTCATCACTCACTGGGGCAAACTGTGGGGCTGGCCATGAAGGCTACAACCATGTACATGTACATGTAGCTTCGTCAAACACGTGCACTCTCTGGTCACTACTTGTGATATGCACGGTCTTTGATCCGCGTAAATCACTACCAGTAATTTTTTTGGTTGCGTGGATGGTGGCATAGTGTGCGGTCAGTAAGAAAACAAAGCTTCTTTGGTATCAACAAGATCCCATGATTGGACTGGTGGGCGGGCGTAAATATATTGTGCGTGTGGGTGGTGGAAGTAGACAACCCTTGCTAGGCCTACGCAAGACATGATTGATTGGACGGGTGGGCGGGCATAAATTTACTGACTGCGTGGGTGATGGTGTACAGTGCTGTCACGGCAACTGGTCAGCAAGTAGACAACGCTTGCTAGGCCTACGCAAGACATAATTGGACGGGTGGGCAGGCGGGCAAATGTAAATTTATTGATTGCGAGGGGGGTGGTGTAATGCGCTGTCATGACACGTGGTCAGTAAGGAAACGAAGCATTGTCGGCCTGAGTGAGAGGTGTCTAGACGGATGGGCGTGCAGTAACAGACAAAGAACAATACATGTACATATTATGTCTGACTCGCTACACGATGTACTGCGGCCGCTCCCACAATTTGCCGTATGTACTCAGAATTAATTCTCTCGCTATAACAAGTGTTCTGATTATCGATTGCCGTTATTCAAGTATTTTAATGTATAGCTTATATAGTAGGAAAAACGGGGATTTAAAATGTTCTCGCTATAGGCAAAGTTCTCGTTGTTAGCAGTGTCGTTAAACATGATGGTCCACTGTACAAAAAATCATAAAAACACAATATTGTTCACAAGGCAAACACAAAACAGAACATTTGGGGTAACATTTAATTTTTACTCATTTTGTCCCAGATCTGGGGGCACCTTTTGGCAACTGACCATTTGTGTTCTCTTTTTTCTATTTCTCGTCAAATATATATTATAATTAAAGAAAAAAAAAACCTGTGGGGGTATTTCATTGTGATGCACTTTTGGCTCTTTTTTAGTTCACACATCAATGCTACAAACTGCATTCAGTTTCAGAATAAAGGAAATTAATTTTCTTCAGTGTATAGAGTCTGCTCACCTGACGTGTCAAGAAACATGTGCATACTGTCCTGGTGCACATGAGATTGAGATGAGATCTGTAGCGATTGTGGATTATTAGGCAAAACTCTAGGACAGAAAGGAGGAGAGGGAGTGAGAGAAAGAGATAAAGAGAGAATGACAGAAAGTAGAGACTGAGAGAGACAAAGAGGGAAAGGTTTAACCTAGGGAACGCTGAGTGCTTAAAATGCAAGTTTAGCAAAAATGAACATTAAATTTGGTCTTTAGTAAAATATTTAAGTGTTTCCTCTTTGCCGAAAACACATCAAGCATTACGTTATGACACTCAACATCTGTCAATCATGTGGCTTGACACTTACAACATTCAAGACAAAAATAGTAACAGTATTCAAATCAAATTTTTTACATTTTTTTTTTTATTATTACATCAAATTTCAGATGTGAAATTGATGAGACTTTTCATCACATTCCAAATCTCACAGTCTTTTAAATGTTAAGATGCTGAGTTTTGAAGAAATACTCATCAGTTCCACACTGCAGTCAACATTTCATCCCATCACCAGTCACAACTATTGCAGAGCATCAAATGATGTCCCCCATTCACACACAAGCCATTCACATAGTACAGACAAATTTGATTAAAGTTACAATTCACAATAAAATTTCACTCTGCCAGAAAGATTCACCATGCTCTCAAACGATAAACCCTGAAGGAATGGAGACAATGTCACAACATCTCACAAGAATAAATAACTAAAAAAAAAAAAAAAAAATCCTATGAAAAACTGTGTGTGAATGAAAAAACAAAACAAAAACAAACCAAGAAAAATCATCCAAAATATGTTGTTGAAAGAAAAGATTATTCCCTGGAACTGTTTCAATAAAATACAGCCAGTGATATTTCCAAACAGTATGAGTTTCTCCACAACAGAGTGCTTTAAAATTGGACCTCATTTGAAAACAACAAACAGAAAACAAAACGATCCTGAAACTGACCCTAGTGCAAAGAGCAATTATTTTTGGAAAGATGCAGGTACACACAAACAGTTTTATATATGTTACTTTTTATATAAACCTGTCTGTCATATTAAACATATAACTGTTTCACTCCGACATCTTTGTGAAGTAAACTTTATGGAAATAAACCATCAATTATGACACTGCCCTTGTAGTGAGACAATGCAGATTGTTTTCAGCTGACTACAAATACTAAAGGTACTCTTGGCAAATGAAAAGAATACTAAAAAAAAATTTTAAAAAATGGGTGTCTGAGTTTCGTACTAACAACATTATAATTCTTTCATGATTTGCAGCTTTCACAATAAACTCAGCTCAACATGTGAAAGGCAGGGAAAACAAACAAAACAGATAAAAAAATAATGAATAAATCAAAAAGGAAAAAAAAAAGGTCTTCTGTCTGTTTTTTTTAAAACCGCCCATTCCATTGTCCTCTCATATCCGTGTTGTGTGCTTGCCTTGATTGGTCGTGACTAGGGTCTGTGTTTTAGCTACGGTTGTATTTTCCCCAGATGTGCAACATAAACACTGATGCGATGAAGATGAGACTCATGACAAGAACAGGAACTGGCCCACTGAAATTGATGTCAAACAATACAAAAAGAATTACAAGCAAGCAAATAAGAGGATTTGGAAGACAAAATCAGAGCAGAAATAACAACAGTGTGACACAGATTATCATGTATCGTCACTGCTCTATGCCAATGGCATTTACAAGTCATTTTTATACACTTTTGAGATATTAACACGATACTGTTTCTCTGCCTGTCATTTGGTGACTCATACCATTGTTATTCTATTGGATTATTACACTGACCTATTGGTGCATTTCTTTTTCTATAATAAATATTGTCTGAAAGCCCGCTTGCTCAACAATGCAATGAACCATCAGTTGCCTTTTGGCGTAAGCCTGACATGAGCAGTGACGATGTGCAGGATTTAACTTGCAGTATGTAGGCTAACGAAAGAAAAAATGCACTGCAGGGCATTTAACCAACAGATAACTGCCAGGCTGAATTTCAACAAATGTATTGGTAAATAACTACTGGAAGGGAGATAACACTAAATAACTAAGGGACCAACCAACTTTAAAAATGTACATAAAATCAACAATCACTCACACTAACCTATACCAGATACCAACAGAAAAGACAAACTAAATGATCTCTCACTGGGTACTAATACTACTAGGAAATGCTTTACCTTGTCGTAACAAAAAAAAATTAATAAAATTAAAAAAAAAAAAAAAAAAGATTTATTTGTGAAAAACACCTAATCAAAATGCCACCATGAACACACCCTTGAAACACTATTTCACCCATTACAATGTGTTATAGTCCCATCCAAATGTTTTTTCTCCATTTGAATATTTCTGAGGGATAAGCTTGGAGGGATTATTATTATATTATACCATACAGAATAAGCTAAGGTTGGTAGAGATGATTGGACAGTTCATTCAAGAGATACACTGTACTTGTGCAAGTGCTGGCTGATGCTTACACAGGTTGCTTGCTTACAATGAAGTGATTAATTTTAGGTGCTATCACCATTCAACACCCCCCCCCCCCCCCCTGGTTAAAAACAAAACAAAAAACACTGAGCACCAACGCCAATGGTTAGGGTTAGTGGATGAGGCATGACATGATCTTTTGTGCTTTTGAACCTTTGAACATTTGCCCCCTACAAGTATGTGTACAAAAGAGAGCTGAGGGGTGTCTGAACAAGCGCAAAGAGAACTGAACATAGAAGAGCTCCAACATTTTACAATGTTGATGAGGGAATCCCCTCCCTATGTATAAGTGTTGTGGGCATAATGTTAATTAATTTTTATACCAAATTTGATGTAAATACTTTATAATGTAAATGCTTTAACTACATGCACCTTTATAAATGGTGTACAGACATAAGAGTGGCAAACTCATGCCTGGCACATACAGAAAACGTGTCACTCATCACCATATAAATGAACGCTATAGAATAACTTACACTTTGATTCCAGGAGAGTCTTCTGTGTAAAACCTCCACATGCCAGCATTACTACCTGCTGCTTTGCGAGCACCACCGCCACTGGATGCTGGCTTGGACCTGGGAGGACAAAAGTGCCAATCATAACCTGGAGCATTCATAATGCAGTATTCACTCTTGCTGACAACCAAATGTTCACTGCACTTTTACTATCATGACAATTGATTTTAATATAATTATAATGCAGAAAAAATAACGACACATAAAAATAATAATGTATTTGAGAAATGTTTACTACAATGGTAGGCAATCTTGGGTTTTTAACTCTTTGTGTGCCAGTCACTAATCTATCACTTATCAGTGACGTCTGTGCCAGTCACCGATGTATCAGTGCACAAGAATGCTAGGCTATTTTGATTTTGGAGGAAAAACTTTCTTAAATAGATGCTGTGGTTACTCTTCATTCATCGCCCCCACTATTTTCTTCTTGTATCAGCAAACGTGGAAAAATTCATGGCACACAAAGAGTTAATGGAGCATGAGCATGATAACAGCCACATCACATCCCTCACATTTTGGGTACTTAACTATTGCTTACTTCTCCCCGTGATCAATTAAAATTCCACATATAAAACTCTAGCTGGAAAAGGTCAGTATAAAAAACATTTACGAAAAACGGTACAGTTTGCAAAGAAGAGTATTTGTATTCAGCTCAAAACAATCTGCACTGCCTCCATACAACTTTTATAAGGGCAGTATGACAACTATAGTTTATTTCAGTACATTTTATTTCACTGAGAGGCAGGAGTGAAATAGGTACATAACATATTACAGACATGGTTATAAAAAACAACCTCATGTAAAACTGTTGGTGTATACCTGAGTTTGTAGCCATGCTAACAAATTTTTTAAATCAACCCCTACTATGTCTAACAAAATGGTATTGTCCGATTACGTTTACTACGATGCAACTATTCCTAACTATTCGTCATCATAGTCATGTAATAGTACTGACGGTCTGAAGTTCCAACTGGGGAAAATCTTGGGGAAACTTTTGTCTTTGATGCTGGTTGTCGTCTACATGTGAAATGAGAAGAAAGGGGCCATCTGCATATTTGAGAAACCTTTAGATGTCTTTAATGATGAGTTCTGATGTAATTATAGGGCATGCTGCATAAGAGCGTCTGTCAGTAAGTTTGTCATCAGGGAAAACTGGGAGAAAATGACTGTCTTTGTTGTTGGTCGTGTCTTTACTTGATGTGTTATTTAGGGAGATATTGTGTTGCTTTGATCAAACCGCTTTTCAGTACATGTATACTGCACGAGCTGGAAATCAAATCTCTTGCTAAACCTAACATCATAGTACTGGTACGGGGAAGCTTTACATAGTGGACGAGGGAGAAGGTAATGCCACGATACATGTGGTTAGTAAATTAAGCCTTGGCTTAAAAAATAATTTGTTCACCTGAATGGCCTGACTTAGGGATAAAAAAAAAGCACAGAGGTCTTGGACAAAAGGATAAAACGTGTTAAACGACATGTAAAAATATGCAGAAAATTCTTGATTATTGTTCTATTTAACAATAGAACTTACTGCTTATCATCACAAGTACTTTATCCAAATATCACAGGGGTCACGTACGATTTATCCACCACTATTGTTGTTATTGCGTCCCAAAGTAAACACGATATATGTGTTCACAAGGACCCGATTGACCGGACTGCCGAGGTTATCGGCAACACCCAAACGATCGGCTGACTGGCCGCTTGCTATCTGCGCACAGGACGTTATGTGGACAAGTTCACTCAACGTGGGACGAAGGTTAATATTACCAGTTTCATGTGGATCCATCCTGTTGTGCCCAATTCGCCAAACAAGGATTAGATCTACATTAACTCACTTGAGCCTGAGCTATTTTTGGAGCAACAATCACTGCAGCCCGGCGTTTTTGAGGTTTAGTAAAAAATAAACCTAATCAAGCAATCATATTGAAATTAAATCACAAAACAAATAAATAAATGTTATATCAGATAAAACAAACTGAACTTCAATCGATTTGATAGTTTTCATTTTATGAATATTGAATATCTGAAAATGGACAAAATGGTCACGCAAAATTTTTTTTCCAGCAAATGTGTGTGAAAAAAAAAACAAAAACAAAAGAGTTCATTGTACATGTGTTGTTTTTGTGTGTGTGAATGATTTAGATCTACCACTATCGCTAGTAGACTACTACTAGTACTACAGTACAAGTACTAGGTTTTGGCCCTGTTCTACTAGCTTTTCCTTTGCAACATCTTGCACCAGGTATAGACCCATTTATTATCTCTTCATTGCTACTATTGTCCTCTCTAGCTTGAAATGAATTCAAGATCATTATCTGAATTGTATGTATCAATGTCACTGTCGCTGTTACCAAAGATTTGAAATGTATTGCATTTTACTAGTCAATATTTGATCAAAACAAGCATGCAGTTCTGATATTATCAGCTGTAGCGAGTTTCTGGAATGACTTTCCCTAGTCGGAAATATCTCAAAAAGTTTTTTATGAACTCGACCAAACTTTAAACGAAGCGAAAAAACAGTTCTGGCAAGCATTGCGCCGAGTCCCGCAGCTTGCACAGGAAAAGCATAGGACTTAGGAGTCATCGATCGATAATGTTCATCCCGCTTATGTATGGGATCTGGCCACAGCGCTTGTAGGCTCGTCCCGCAAATACACGGGAACCAGCTCAAGTGAGTTAAACTTGATCTTAGGGATGTTTGTCACCATGCATAAAACTTGAATTACGACCAATAATGAAGCAATTATTCTCCAGAAATGAAAATCTATAACTTTAGCCATTTAGAAATTAGATTGAGAAAGTCTTTGGAATCCAAGGGTAATGATAATGATATATACACGTGAACACACCTTTGTCTTGCTGCTGTGCCCCCTGTTGATCTTGGTGTGATTGACTTTGAAGGGCCACCACGACCTCCACCTCCGACTGATGTTGAGCTTGCTGCAGGCTGAAAATGCAAAGAAATTATTTATGAATGAGATTGAGAAATTGAAAACTTGCATTTGAATTAAAAGAAAACAACAACAACAACAACAAAAAACAACACTCTTGATGAGGACCAGTATATTGTCTAATTAAAAAGAGTATTTTCTTTGTAAATGAAGATAGGAGGAAGGGGAGGTCTTCCGCCCGTCCGCGCCATAATTTTTACCGCTATTAATTAAGTAAAGCTCACGGTTACACATTGTCACTGTTATCAATTTAAACTCATAACACATGGAATGGTGAGATGGACCTGGGGGCGTGAGGGTTTAGTCAGTTTGTATCAATGGGCGGTAGTCAGATTGACTAATCAGGCGAAAAGGGGCTGGGGTAGTTGTGTTTTCTTGTCTGGCGCGGACGGGCGGAAGACCTTCCGGAGGAAGATTACACTCAGATTACTGTTCAATCAGATTATTTCGTTGGCAACTCAAGGATGCGACTATAATCTATCTATAGAGTCTAGTGTCAATGCGCACAGTCCCCCTTATGACAGTAATTTAGTAAACAAGTAGTAAGTAGCTTTGCGATTAACAGTCACAACAAGAAATAAATCCACTTTTCTACATTTTAGAATGAAGATGACCAGATTTGGTATTCCTTCCACAACAGCATTATTGTGGCTAGATCTAGATCTAGATGTAAGTTCTTACACCTTGTCTAGGCCTATTTACAATCTAAACCACTTCATGCTGTTTGCATTCGACGTTCGTATAGTCAGTATAGACTAGATCAGATCTACAAGCCCATTTAATTTCTCTTCAGCTCAAACTTAGCTGTCTGAATAAGATGGTCGTGCAATGGAAATTTTTCTACAGCACATTTCAAGATTTACAGTGGGTTATGAATAAATAAAGGACAGTAAAGTTAAGACTTACAAGTGCCATGACTTAGCGATGCAATGTGCGTCCCTGTGTTGACGTGATAGAAGAGAAAGAGGAAGTAGCGTTTTCTATCTTATTATATGCCACGTATCCGGGTCATGGTTCTTTCTCTTCCGGTTTAACATTTTACACGCTGTTTGATGACGTCATTACGAGTATTTTATGGTTTATTTTCAGCAGTCCTCCTGCTCTCCTGTTCGTGGCAAAATGTTGTCATCGATGCCGCGAAAAAGAAGCTTCGTGGGACGGAGGGTCATCAAAAACTAAAGGGGCTATGTTTTATATAACTTATAGTGGATGATGGTGACTGTGTGGTAGTGCTCTCCGTCATTGAAATAAAGTAGATTTATTGCCCTTTGAAAAGTGAAAAAAGTGGGGTGGAAAATAATTCCTGGGTTTCCTCCCCTGCCTTAAGTCACTTTTTGAAATGGATGATTTTATGGCAAGCAATAAAATCTTTAAAAACTAGTTACAAACGTTCACCACTGGTCTCATCGAAGAACCTATGATTCATCGTTGTCAGTAGGCCCTACCTCAGCAGCAATCTCAAGTTATAATCAATGAGAATAAACAATATTATAGGAAATGACGTGACCACATACCAGAGCACAGCAGCATTCATAGCAAAAAATGCACTAATTGCTAAAGACTGATATTAAGGTTATTTTAAAATAATAATCAGAAATATGTTCCCTGAAATACCATCAGTTTCTTTCAATGCGATCCATGTTTTTGTTTTGCCTTTATCTGTGTGTTTTTGTTTTTTTAAATCTTGATCATTTTCCATTTGTTTACACAATATTAAAAGCCCATGTCTTTCCATAAATAGCCTACTAAAAACACATAAAAAGTGTGACACAGATAAAGCGAGGCTTAGAGATTGTTGAAGTCACTTTCAGTCCTATGCTGCCCAGTATTCCATATTATTCCAAACAAATCATCACTTTTTCAATTCTATTATTTTGGAATACTGTTTTATTCTATTAGTACTTGCACTTTTGCAGTCAACATCCCTACGTCAATCCAGTGTAAAATTATATAGGATTTCTGTAAGATTGATAGGATTACCGTTAAGTGGGTTCCTTATATCAGACTTAAATTGGTGCGGTGTTGTAACCAGCGAATCCACCTGTGAATGATGTCATTCGTATGTGCAAACTTGATGTCCATCCAACACATCGGATTTCTGTGGGATCGCTGGCTGGGTTCCTGTTCAAGATTTATACACTTATTTATTAATTTTTTTGCTCATTTTATCATTTATTCATTTGTATAATATGATATATATTTTTTAAAGTTATTATTTTAGTATTTCAATGTAGTCTTGAATGTCACAGTACTTTTGGACGCGCAATGACATAAAATGACTGGGCATTAGAAGGTTAATTTGAAGACTAAAAAAAGAAAAAAAAACCAACCTACCTACCTCTCAAATTACTACTCCTTCACAGAGCCAAAATATGCCAAAAAGAAAAAGTTGTATGTAGAAAGGCCTCCCATAGGATAATTTATAATACACAAAAGATACAACACAGCGCAAAGGAAAAGGAAAGAGATCAAGCTTTCGACCAATTGACCTTCATCAGAAAAAAAAAGTGACAGGACAGAAAATTGAATAAAGAACAAACCTGAACAAATGAAAAAATCGTAGAATGTTGTACAAATATGACGCAATATAAAAATCACAGAAAAACTGGAGGCGCAGCAAGGCTTCAGGCAAAATCAGAATTTGGTAAAAAGAAAAAGTTGTATGGAGCAAAGCCTCGCGTAAGAAATAATACTCAAACGATACAATGAAACGTAAACTAAAAGAGAAGCCAGAAAATTGCCGATATTTGAGCAACAGCCTTCTTCAAGGAAAAAAAAAAAAAGACGACAGAAAAAAAAGACATTGGAAAAATTGAACAGATAAAACAATCGAACAATATTTTTTTTAAAAAGGGGAGAATATGAAATAATATAAAATCTAAACAGAATACCGGTGTCTACTTGGCTGCGAGTTCTTGCTTGTATTGCAGCACAGGAGCAAGTTTGCCAATGTCATTTCATCGTACCGTTTGGGTATTATTTCTTGATCAAGGCTTCGCTACATACAACTTTTTCTTTTTGCCAATTTCTGACAAATGTGAGTACAGTACTTAGCTGCGAGTTCCAGACTTGAATTTTCGGAGCTCAGACCGTTCGTCAATATGTGGAGGCTCGAAGTGACGCTTTGGATAGGTACCGAGATAAAGAGGCCAAATGGTGCCTCACTACTACTTTACAGAGTACGATAATGGAGCCATAGAAACGGAACAGAACTGGAACATTAGAATGAAACATTCACATCTATAGAGGCAAACAATGGGGGACGCGTTGGTCTAGAGTCAAGGTACTCGCCTCTCATACCGGAGGTACCGGGTTCGATCCCCGGTCGGCGCAGGCATGCTGAAATATTTTGGAGGGGAAAAATTCCTGTCCCTCTTCCTATGGTAGTTAGGATCGAGCACCTAGTCTTCACGGATAAGGACGAAAAAGTCGGAGGGCCCGTGTGCACGTTGCGCACGTTAGAGATACATTGGCAGTTGGAAGACGAGAAGAGCAGGCCTAACATGGCCACTGCCCGGGCAAAATTAATAAAAACGAATCCCTACCACAACAAGAAAAATAAAAACAAGAAATGTGTGGTGTAAATGCCAATGGCAGCGAATCTCCTAAAATAAAGAACTAAACGCATAGAGGCAAACAATGACGGAGACGCAGAGGGGTGTGAGAGAGAGAGAACTAAATAAACAAGCAATACATGGACACACAGACAGAGACTCCTAAGATTGGGGGGGGGGGGGGGACAGTGTGGATAAATGGAGTACAGGCTGATGGGGATGCAGACAGACTAATGTCAAATAGATAGCCACAACGATGAGTTAATTAATGGATAGATAGGAAAACTAATCAGTTAAATGGGAAGATCATTTGTAGACAAACCTGCCGTCAGACAGGACAGATAGATAGACAGGCACACAGAAGACAGATAGCTAGCTAGATAGATAGAGAGATAGATAGATAGGTTTCAAGTTTCAAGTTTAGTTTATTGTAGGCCTGGCGGCCAATTTAAAATACACAGAAGAATCATGTAAACTATAGGGAGGGGGATAGACAGACAGACACAGACAGACAGACAGATAGATAGATAGATAGATAGATAGATAGATAGATAGATAGATAGATAGATAGATAGATAGATAGATAGATAGATAGATAGATAGATAGATAGATAGATAGATAGATAGATAGATAGATAGATAGATAGATAGATAGATAGATAGATAGATAGATAAAGGAACACTTACTGCGTAATTCATTTTCATTGTCAGTATCGATTGACACTCATGGTATCGACAGACAAATGCAATTATGAGCTTTAATTTCATTTAGAAAATCAACACTTGGTGCCATAATTAATTGAGTGCAACTAATTTTGCACAATTTAATTGTAGCCAACTGGCTTGGCATTGAATTACAATCTGCATGTTAATTAATTCATGAGGATTAGTTTGCATGTAATCAAGTAATCAGACGCTTGAATAATAATGTGGACAAGCAGATGGATGGATGGATGGATGGATGGGTGGATGGATGAATGGATGGATGGATGAATGGATGGATGGATGGACGGATGGGTGGATGGATGGATGGATGAATGAATGGATGGATGGGTGGATGGATGGATGGATGGGTGGATGGATGGATGGATGGATGGACGGATGGATGGGTAGATAAATGGATGGATAGATGGATGGATGAATAGATGGCTGGATGGATGGATAGATGGATGGGTGAATGCTTAGATGGATGGGTGGGTGAGTGGATGGATGGGTGGATGGATGGATGGATGGGTGGATGAATGGATGGGTTGATGGATGGATGGATGGATGGAAGTCTGGATGGATGGATTAATGGATGAATGGCTGGGTGGACTGATGGATGGATGGGTGGATGGATGAATTGATGGATAGATGGGGGATAGAAGGATCGATGAATGGATGCATGGACAGACAGATGGCAGGATCAATGAATGGGTGGATGGAGGATAGGAAATATATTCCCCATTTGAGAAAAAGAAAAAAAAAGATTTTACAAGAAAATGAAATAAAATATAGAGCCTTCTGTCATCGCTGAAGGTTTGCACGTTTTATTTTTATATTACATGATTTATTTTGGTGTGAGTATTTACTGCATTGAATGTTACTTAAAAAAAAAAAAGTTTTCTTGTTACTCGAGGCTATAGCATACAAAGTGCCAAAAAGTGCCGTACTGCATTCCCCAGTGCGTCTATAACACATAGACACGCCATCTTAAAACGTGGCAAATTGTACATAAACTAAATGCATTAATTATATTTCCATATCCAGAAATAGTTGCCACTTTTTTTTTTTAGACAGCTGAGTAAGAGTTCTCTGGTTTATTTATTTACTAATTCGTCTGCTTATTCATTTATTTGTATATTTATTTATTTATCTTTAAATTTTTTAATGCATATTCCTTTTTGTTAAATTGTATTTTTTATTTAATTAATTAATTTATTTGCTTATTTGTACATTTATTTGGCAACTTTATGTTCTCCAGTCCTTTCGTTGGCTTCATGCACCTCACCCAGTTTATTAATTTGTCTACAACCAGTGACCCTATTCATTCAATCATTCATTCCCTCGTTCTTTCGTTCGTTCGTTTATTCATTCATTCATTCATTCATTCATTCATTCATTCATTCATTCATTCATTCATTCAGTCTTTCTTTCATTCACCAATTCATCAGTCTACACATATTTGTGTGCGTCTTTTTTTTGTTTTCTTTATATCAGTGCGTATGTGCCCGAAGAAGTTCTCTTGACTTGATCCTTGACCGCCATAGTCTGTCTTTAACTTTACATTCAGTTTTCTTGTAAGCGCCGTTGTAGAGCTGTGCAAAAACCCTGCTCTGTACCCAACTGCCAACACGTATTTTTACAGGGGGGGGGGGGGGGGGGGGGAGGCGGCGATACATGACAGAGAATTTATTTTATGTAAAGAAAAAAGGCCACACACATTCGATGACGTAAAAAACATGCGTGCCAGAAATAAGAGGTTACTTTCACTGTTAGAACACTTTTTTTCATCCATGCCTTTTTGGCTGTTTTAGTGCAGTTTTAGTTTCGAGTCAGTTTTTGGTCTGAAAGGGAAAGTTTTCACACAGACTGTTTGGAGCCGTGTAATAGTTGGGAACGAGGAGACGCGGAGCGAAGCGAGTGCACTCTGTATGCATCTCACATTATAGTTTTATCAATGAGTTGCGGCGGTTAAAAAAATAAAAAATAAAAAAATTGGACGTTTTCGAAATGGGGGCATCGAATGTATCCCTTATTTCTAGAATTCCATCAAAATGCTATTATGGCCGGGAACGAGATGACCGCTTCTGACCAATCAAATGCCACAAAAACAGCCCGGCGCCGGGGTGTTAATGACGTTTGATGATCTGGATTCAGTTATTCCTGACCCGGCATGCAACGCGCGGGGCCATTCATCGCTGCTCGGGCGCCCCCTATGTCACTCTTTGCATGCTGATCATTGTCACGAAAAGGGGCATAATTCGAACCTGATCAAACGGCATTTCCGCTCAGACGTCAAGTTCGATCGGTAGTAATGGCCCTTGATGACTTTGTTTCGAGGGCACGGGCTGAGAAAAACGCTTTCCGCAGCTTTTGACGTGGTTACTAATTATAGGGTAGGGGGATTTTCAATCATCGGGAATGAACGAAGTAGACGAAGAGGAAAAGATTGTGGAGGGATGGGCAGCAGAGAGGTAGTGGGAAAGGGAGACCATTGACATGAATCAGGAGTGAAACGGGGGAGAAACAAGAAAGAGTGAGAGAAAGGGAGAAATGAGTGTAAGAGAAAGAAATGCAGTGAGGTATGTAAACAGCTCTGGGATGGAATCAAACGTGTGGGGACACTATGCAACTTATAAAGACAACAAGGAAGAAGAAACAGTACGGAATGAGACTTATTTTGATGTTTAAAAAAATGAAAAACTTCAAATGTTGTGCAGCTTTACTTTGAAGGTAGAAGTAAATTGCAATAAAATCATGAAGACTAAGTGATGGTGTTGTTGGTGCAGATCACAGCTTGTAAAACTTTAGTGACAAGTTTCGGGCGTAGTGAAACAGTGGAGAAATCTGGCGGCGAGTAATTTTATTGTGCATGTGTGTGAAAGACAGAGAGAGAGAGAAAGAGACAGAGAGGGAGAGAGAGAGAGAGAGAGAGAGAGAGAGAGAGAGAGAGAGAGAGAGACAGACGGACAGACAGAGTGACAAAGAGAGAGAGAGACAAAGAGAGAGCGAGACAGAGATAAGACAAGGATAAGAAAGAGAAAGAAACTGATGGAGAGAGAATGAAAGAGAAAGGGATCGAGAGAAAGAAAGAAAGACAGAGATAGGGGGGGGGAGAGAGACGACAGACAGACATACAGAGACAGAAAAAGAGATAGAAAGAGAGACAGAAAGAAAGGAAAGAGAGAGAGAGAGAGACTGGGTCACCCGGTGCTTTCATCAGAACATAAGACGCTTCCCTCAAATTATGACAAATAACAGAACCAAGTCATTTTTTTTTTTCGTTTAAAAAACCAAAGGTCTATTTTATGTCTTTAGAAGGCTGCTGTGCATCAATGCATCAACCATTCATTTAGCTTAATAAATAACTCTGAAGACAAGAACGGTCAGAGAAATTGCAAAATCATTTGCAAAATACTGACGATTTTGACATGAACACGAATCTAATTCTTAATGTCTTGCTGTGCTGTGATTGGGAAAAACGCCGTACGTGCCAATCTGTAAGTCAACTTCGCGGTTTGCATCATTCTCGCACCCGATCTGAGAGTTGATTGTGCTGGCTTGGGGAAAGCACAACTCAGGTCATGATAATAATATAGCAAGGATTAATGAATGGACTTGGAACTGGCAGAGCTGCTCAGATAAGCTAATACTCTAGTAGGCACCACACGACAATAGTCAGGTTTCACGTCCGAATAACTTGACGCTTTCTCTGAGCCAGCAATTATTTTTTTCCGGGGGAAGGGGGTGGGTTGAGATGGTGGGGTTACCACAGGAATTTACCACTGCTATCAATCTTTAGTTTCACACTCTCAGATCATCGCACCATCATTTGTGTTGCTTTCTTCACGACCTTAGTTCTTGTTTGTTCCAGCTTCACGTTTTGCACAACTGAGAAATTCGACGTTAAACGTTTGCGGCTTCAGTATTATTATGATAAGGAAAATTAGAATAAATTAGAACTGTGAAACAGCTCGATAAGTGCCACAACGTATTCTACACATGTGTCAAAGTATGCATTTGCTATATCTCTTCTACATACTAAAAGATCTCCAGTTTTTCAGCAAATGGAGAGTGAACAGACAAGAATTAAGGTCGCTATTTGGTAGAATGAATTATGCTGTCGTCCTATCTGGGTTATAATTCTGTACGACTGACAGTTTTCTTTTGGTCAACATAACATTTTTTTCATTCTGTCCTCTGAGATATCCCATAATTTCATATACATATGCTCAATTTCAACATTAGGATGTAGCCAGTGGTCTCTAGTTTCAGAAAATGTATAACTTGATGACTTTTTATCCAAATAGTTTTCAAGATACCACTATTTCTGTGACACATATCAAATAGGCTGAGTGTCACGAGTGGAGTGAGCGGAATTCAGAGATTACGGGGGCATGGAAGTGGGGAATGACTCACGGGATAGTGAGGCTGCTCACCTATATTGACTTCTGTTAGTTAACGTTAAAGCGTGCATGTTGTGAGTGGTGGGGGTCTGAATGAGGCGAGAGCGCTGTATTACTATCACTGCACACTAAGACGTCTAAGAAAGCGGACGCAGGAGAAAGCCCCAGAGGGCGAACATAAGGAGAGCAGTCGGAAGACTTGGGAGTAGTGTTTTTTCCAGTGATGACTGGTAGGTGGAACGATGATTGATAATTATGATTGATGTATTATATTCGTCTATTACCATGATGTAAATAAGTATATGTGAGGAATGTGGAAGTCCTTGATACTGTATATAGCAATGTGCGCCATGAGCGATAGATGAAAGTTGAGTTCGTGGATTTGTAGCGAGAGTGAGTATTGTGTACTACAGTGGAGGTGTGTTACCGTAAGATGTTTGGTGAGTGAAATGTGAACTATTGTGTGTCCGCTTCATGAGTTGTAAGGAGGGGTGAAGTGAATAGAAGTGGTATGGTATTATACCAATGTAATGTTATTCTTGTAGGTGCCGGGGACGGGCCGAAGCGCCGCCTACGGTGAGCCCAGGGGATAGGCCAGCATAGGGCCGAAGGCCACACATAGGCCAGGAGTGACGCTGTCGTGTAGGACAGTCGCAACACATGAGTCGTGGCAGTCTGGCCACAGACAGGGATGTATATGTGATCGTGAATGTGCTATTGAAATGCTAATGTGCTATTGCCATGTTGATGTGCTATTGAAATGCTAATGGGCTATTGCCATGTTGATGTGCTATTGAAATGCTAATGTGCTATTGCCATGTTGATGTGCTATTGAAATGCTAATGTGCTATTGCCATGTTGATGTGCTATTGGAATGCTAATGTGTTGTGGCAATAGGAAGGTGCTATTGGGAGACTGCGGTGCCAGTGAAATATTAATGTGCTATTAAGACAGGGAGAGGAGAAGCTGAGACCGAAGCGTCTCTAGAAAGTAACTACCGGGTTGTGGATCCGAGGAAGTGTGCGTACGGGAAAAGGCCGTTGTACGGCAGTGGAATTGAATAATATAATGTCTGTATTTGCTCTATTATCTTTATGTTTATGTATAATAAATGTGTGAGTCTGATGGGTTGTTCTGTTAAGTGTTAAACTTGTTCGTTCGTGATTGTTGTCTTGTTATAACCATCGCATCTCCCAGTCTGGGATTTGTGACACTGAGAATCCTCAATTTCATCTACCATTCTCAATGCCACTATTGATTTTAAGTCAGCACTCAAGTGGTTAACAAACAATAAAGTGGGACCTAGTGTGAACTTTTTTTGTGTTTAGGTCTTTATTTTAGGAGGTTCGCATTGGAATTTACACTTCACTTTTCTTTATTTTTTTATTTTTATTGTTCTGGTAGGGATTAGTTGCTGTTTTTTTTTAATTTGCCAGGGCATCGGCCTTGTTCGGCCTGCTCTTCTCGATTTCCAACTGCCGAGGTATCTTTAACGTTGCCAACGTGCATACGGAACTTCGAGTTTTTTCCGTCCTTATCCGAGAAGACTAGGTGCACAATCCTACCTACCATAGGGTCAAGGACAGGAATCCCCCCCTCCCCCCCCCCCCCGGAAAAAAATTCCAACATGCCTGCACCGACCGGGGATTTAACCCGGTACATTCGGCATGAGAGGCGAGCATCTTGCCTCTAGTCCATTTGTTCCCCTTCGTGAATTTTTGTTGTTATTTTTTTGTTTGCGCCATCTGTTAAATGTTGGTTTTGGCGTTACTGCCTTATTTCATAACATGGGAATTGTTGAACCCGAAAAGCCTGTTGTTAAGGGACCGCAGTCTGATTACAAAGCCATATAGAGAAAATACTGAGCTGTGTTCACTGCTAAGCTATAGCTTTCTGTGTGAAATACCACGGTCTCTTAACAATACATGTAGCCCTAAAGAAACTGGAAAACTGAGGTCGTTTTACCTCCCCCTTTCCCTTTACTTGTTATTAAAACTTTAACCTTTTGAATATACTGAAGACGTGAAAGCTAGATTTTCCCAAGTCCAGTTTGTATTAAGATTCACGTATTTCAATTATTTTCAATGGTAAATATGAATCTTAATCAGGCTATTGATCTATATTCAAAAGCTAGTAATGAAGGAACAAAATTAAACCTGTAATTGATGCAGCAGTAAAGAGTTGACAGCAATGTTTTTTTCAGTACTGAAAGGGTTAAAAATTTGTTAAGGGAGCTCATATTTCAAGATAGTTGATGGATAATGCCAGCTGTGACAGTAACCATGTCTTGCTCCATATTATTATCGGGCATGTACGTCAATTTTTCATTTGATGAACTGCTTATTCACTTGTTTCCAGGTTTTACACAACGATAATAAATCATAACCTTTTCTTACTGACAAAGACCATCCCTGTTTGCTGACAAACGAGCGTATTTTTCAAAAGTGCAAATTTCTCTGAAAACTCAGCAGGTTAATGGAGTATGTTTACACACTGACAGTTATGCAACTCGTCTAAATAACATAAATCTCTCTACCTTATAATCATTGGGTTCACTCGTGGGCCGTACTTGTCTCATGTTTCGTTCTGTTTCACCAATCGCCCATGCAGTGGCGGATCTATGTATTTGGGACCCTGAAGCTTGAAATGTTATGGAGCCCCTTCGCAGCCAGCAACAACAGGGCAACATCCGAAATTCACTCATTAAGGACCATCCCAGGATTAGGGACCCCGAAGCTTAAGCTTCATTAGTTTCGTAGCAGATCCGCCACTGCGTCCAAGTCTGTCTGTTTGTCTGTCTGTCTGTTTCTCCAGTTGCTAGTCTATCTGTGTGTCTTTTCATCTCTTTCTTCTCCATCTTTTTAATTTATCTTTTTAACATCATTTTTTGTTACTTTGTCCTTAATGTTCTAGAAACAATGAATCTACAACTTCGACGCTCAACAGAACATGATGACGATAACTTCATTACCATAACAGTTACAATAATTAATCATATATGAATCATAGAATGAATAACTGTCATCAGTTGTATAGAGGAAGATGAAATAAATAGAAAAAAAAAACGACAAAAAATTGATAAATTCTTTATGATGGGAGATAAAACTGAAGCAGGGAGACGATACGAACGCTGAGACAAAAAGGGGAGACAAGACGAGCTAGCAGAAAAGAAAAAGGGGAGACAACGAGTGACAATCACACTTACATAAAACAACATAGAGGATCTCGTCATTAATTTTGTTTATTCTAACGTCGCATTAACCCTTCTCAGATCTGGCCGAAGCAGGGGCAAAGTCAGATGTTAACCCTAATTTGCCGGGAGTGAGTAATAGCCCGGGCCCCGCCCACGTCTCTCCAGACTCCTGTAGTTACCGTAATACTCACCAATTTCTGGCTCCACGACGCACCTGCGGTCTGGGGGCAAAATCAATGGGAAATACACACGGCAAGGCTCCTCATATCAGAGCAAATTATGATGTTGATACGATTGGGCTCAGCATGACTAATTGTTCTTTGCTATGACGATGTTACTTTGAGGAGGATTGGAAGAAAACAAAAGAAGTAGAAAGAAAGAAAAGAAAGAATACAATGTGAAAGGTGGGGAGAGTGTGTAGAGAAAAGGTGTCTGTTGCTTTGAAGAACGAGAAAAGGGGGTGGAGAGTAAAAGTGTTAAAGGGGCGGAATATTCCTCTCGATATGAAGAAGACACACCCCCAGGTGGTTCAATTGTTATGGGTCTCGCTACTCTGTTAACTTAAGAATACTTTCGGATCACGAGTTTTATCTCTGTCTGGTCTATTGCGGAGCTTGCACTGGCTACCGGTAGAAAACCGATATAATGTATAAGCTGGCTACTAATAACTAGTGGCTACGCTGTTTCACAAATGTATGTACAAAAACGCACCAACTTATTTAACTGATCTTTTGACTCCCTTATATACCATCACGGCATCTTAGATGATCCGCAGACACTAAAAAAATTTAAAATTCCTCATCCCCTAAGACCATGGGTGAAAAATCTTTTTCTTTTCAGGGGCCTCAGATTTGGAATTCCCCACCTCTGTGAGAGCGATCGAAAATTTGTGTGACTTTTAGACATCAGCGAAGAGACATTGTTTTTTACACTCTGAATATCCATTTAGTTATTATTATTATTATTATTTTTTTTTGAGTATGTCTATGTATTGTATGTGTGATTATATGATATAAATGTAAAGCGCTTAGAGCCTGGCTGTTAACTGGATGAAACGCTATTTAAATGCGCTATATAACTGCTGTGTATTATTATTATTATAGTAAAAAACACTCTTAATTCTATAATTATTATCTCTGCTGTGCTTTCCCTCAGTCGGGTTATAGCATCTGGCACTGTGCAGATTTGTTTTGTACCATTAACTGGTTATTTCCCACAAGCTGCTCTGAGTGGCTCATGGATAACTTGCTCAGTTCAAGTAATATTCAGATAAACAGCGGGTATTCTTTGTTGAATGTACAATTTGTTTATTATGAGAAGTTCCCACCGCCACCGCCGTCATGACCACCACTACCACCATCATCACCATCACCAACACCGTAATCATCACCACCACCATCATCATCACCACCACCATCACCATCATCACCACCACCACCACTACCACCACCACCACCACCACTTTCACCACAATCACCATCACTTTCACCACCATCACCAACAACGACAACAATATCAGTCGTACTACAGTCTGGACAAGTCAGTTGTCCATGAACACCCTATTCCTCCTTTCTACCGACAGTTCAAAACCAAACACACACAACACCCTAAATCTCTTTTTAAAAAAACACAAAAAACACCCCCCCCCCCCCAAAACCTCTCACCCACCCTTACCCCGCCCCCATGCCTTGCCTAAGTACCACCAGACTGTCGCCCGCACCAAACTCTGGCAATAAAACTTTCAGACATAATCTGCCCATTCACCAACACGGCTGGTCATTCTTTCTCTCTCTCACTCTTTCCCCTCGACTGACCAGCACGACAGCCTCGGGGAAGATGATATAACTGCCGACCCTCATCATCTATCAAGTCTCCTATCTTTCTTTCCCCCAGTGATTCTCTCCCCTCTCGGCTTTTGGCGACCTTAGTTTTTGTTAGTTCTACTATCTCCACTTCGTCTTCGCCATAGCGCAATTGCCCAAGCCATTTTTAAAAATCTTTTTAAGCTAAGGCCTAACGACCCAGATAAAGTAAGGTTAGTTTGTTTCGTTTCCTGAAAAGCATGACCAGCATTTAGTTTTATATCGAGCCCTCACATTCTGAATTTAAAATTGTATTTAATACGAAACCACTTTTGAGCAAGTGATAAGATTTGCAAAGCAACGATACTTTTTCACGCTCTCTGAAAGTGTTGTAAAAATGGCTTAGCCAAAATATGACTTTGGCAATTTTCTGAAATACTGAAGATCTTTTTAGTATGTGGAAGAGGTATCACAAATGCACACTTCGACTCTGGTTTCAGATGCTTTGTGGCACATATCAGGCTGTTTCACAGTTCCGATTTATTCTAATTGCTTATCATAATACTAAAGCCGCGAATGGATAACGTGGAATTTCTCAGTTGTGCAAACAGTGGATTGGGAACAAACGAGAACTAAAGTCACGGTTACCCCTCTCACCTGCACTGGCATGTGCTGAAAAATCCCACTGCCTCGCTATTAGAAAATCTACGTACTTTTTTTAGTACTTGGTAACTTGGAGGCCATGTTCTCAATTTAAAAAACAACAACAAACAGCTGAACGTACAGTCATGGAACTCGCAAGGATGAAAAGCAATGAAATAAGCTAGATCTTTACCGAGGGTCGAAATTTATAGAGTTATTCAAATCCAGTGAAAGTTTTGAAGGCGTTGAGGAACAAAGTTCTTTTAATAGTCATATTGCCGACTGAGAACCCCCGTGTAAATGTACGTAATATTTTTACCCAGCACGACCATGCAGACAAAGCAACTAAACTTTTAACTATTTACCCCGTGAAAGAGAAATATTCTTAGATCTTATTAAAACTAAGATTTGCAGATATAGTTAAATGGTAAATGTGAATCTTAATCAGCATATTGATCTGTACTTAGAGAGCCAGCAATGGAGAACCAAAATATAAAAATGATGAAGCAGTAAAGAGTTCACATCAATGCTGTTTAAGTATTGATAGAGTTATATCGATGGTGTCTGTGCAAACCGGCCAAGTCGAAATTTGCAAAATTTGCAGGAGAAACAAAAAACTGCGGATAAAACAAATGGGAAATGGACCTAGATGATTTGATCACACCCTTATTTTAAGTATTTCTACTGGATAATGGTAACAGCCACTTTTCTATGTGCTGCAGGATTCCAAAGGAATTGCTAAAATAGAAAGTGATATGAAATCTTTAGACTTGGCCGGTTTGCGCCCGACACCATCGATACATAAGGAACGGGTAGTTATTGCCAAAAAAGTTGAGAACCACTGTCCCAGCGTATGGAAAACTACAAGGATTACACGACATTCTAAGAAGCATGGAGAGAGGAGGGACAGTACAGAGAGACAGCGGATCGGAAATTGCTACCTTGACGCCCTCGTCGCTCCCATTGGCTCTCTAGCGGAGATCATGCTGGAAATGGCGCGGTGCCTGCAAAAGAAAGCGATCTGAAAGGTTGGTTGTACTGGCTGGAGGAATGTAGAAAGGACAACTCGGGTCATGATAATATAGAAAGTGTTACTGACTGGATGGAGTCGGAACTGGCCGAGCTGCTCAGATAAGCTAATGCTCTAGCAGTTACTCAGCGACAATAGGTTTCACCTCCGATTCCGAATCATTTGACGCGTTCACTGAGACAGCAATTATTCCAGAGGGGGGGGGGGGGGGGAGGGTGAAGAGGAAGGGAAGGAGAGATGGTAGGTTGACAAGAAGAATTTACCACTGCTATCCCTCTTTACTTTCATACTGTCAGATCATCGCCATCATTTTGTTTATCTCTCTTCACGACCTTAGTTCTGGTTTGTTCCAACTCCATTTCTTACACAACCGAGAAACGTTAAACGTTAAACGTTTGCGGCTTTAGTATTATGATAAGGAGTTTTAACCGAGCTGTGAAATAACTTGATCAGTGCCACAACAACGTGTCAATGTGTCCATTTGTTATACCTCTTCTACATACTAAATATCTCGTTTTTCCCGAAAATGGAGGTAGAACAAAACTAAACAAGGACTAAAGTGGCATCTTTTATAATCCATACAAAATTTTCCTTTTTCTGTAACTTATAACACAGTTGTGTCTCATTTCCTTCCGCAAATACATTTTTTTTTACATTGCCGACCATTGTCTTACATTAAAACTCTATTGCGACCAATGATATCATAGTTAGTCTATGATATCTCTGATTGCGACTCACCACCCATCGGTTTTCATTCGTTTTCATTATCATAATGCCTAGGCAGTGGCCAGTGGGGTCATTTCCGCATGCCTTAATAACATGGCTGCTTTTCTCCTACCTGGCCACTGTTTACGGGGAGGACAGACAATGGGAGTTAGCTATCTAAGTACTGTAGGATATCCCAGGTTTCATCTGCAACAATTCGTTGTCTAGTGCACACACACACACACACACAAAAAAACAACAACTTAACAAAAGAGACATCTATTTTAAAATATACTCACCAATAAATGAAATCATTTATCGCCTGGCTGTTCTCTCTTGCTTTACATTGAACACTGGGAGTTTAAAATGATAACAGCGTAAGACTAGATAATGGGTCTGTCGATGTCTATACGAACTCACCACAAAGCAAACACGGGCAGCTCATTAATGGCCGATATTTTGAGTAAAAGTAGTTAGAAAATACGGGAAATGCAATTTCTGTGACTTAAATTAAAAACCAACCTGTTCTCTGAATGAAATTTGTTTTCAAACAATCTTTTTCACTTCGAGCTGTAAATTATCCATAAAATAAAGAAACCGTTTTAATGCTGTAATGTGGACTGTTATTATTTTGTATAACTAGTTGAGGTCCCGGCCCTGCCGGGGATAAATCGGTTTGAATATTGGTTTCAGTTCTGGGTGGTTATTATGGACCTGCTTCATCTGGCCTGTTCCTATTTGTTTATTTTATTTTTGTTTGTTTGTTTTTAAATAAGTCTCACTGCTCTGGCTTTGTGAGTTGACACCCTGCGCATCCCGTACAACTGCATGATTTGCGCACGGGTTAGTGTGTTTGATAGTGAACACATCGCAGGTAATGATAACGAAACCTTAAAATGGCGAACCATGACTCGAAATAGATCTGAATGATGGCGAAACAATAAATTTCCAATAAAAAAAAACTACAGCGATTTGAGACTTGTATGCCTACCGATAGTACGTTTTTTAGGGGGCATGCTGCATCAGTGCATGCTAGATCTAGCTCTCACAGACACTACTGTGATTATGAATCGAATTCCGGGGCCGGAAGTGGAAAAGCGATTAACAAAGAAAGAGGTCATAGGTTAACGAACGTACAATTCGGATCAAACGCTCTCGCAAATTTACTGTTCCATTCTTATCGCATTATTGGAATAACTCACGAATCCCATAAGCTTTTTTATGCCTGTGTACATAGGAACACTGGTCAGTATCGTACAATTGTGTGTGCCAAATTTCAGTTCAATACGTCCAGTAGTTTTTGAGTCCATAGGGAACAAAGGGGTTTTCTTACATTTTTTTTGTATAGAAATGTTTGGTGTGTAGACAACATATAATGTCTTTGTAATAAATTTGATCGGTTTAATCAGAGAAATGGTGGAAACAACACCAGTCCATTGGTACATAGAGTAACAGAGGATAAAATGGTTTTTACACCTCCTACAAATGCCGATCTCCCAGCTGGTCAATCGTGCCTACAACATGCGATTCTCTGGATACAAGGCCAGAGGAAGACCGAGAAAGACTTGGACAAGTGGCGTCAAAGAAAACCTGACGACCCACGGTATTACGCCAAGCCAGGCTTCCCAGCTGGCTGATGACCGAAAACTCTTTCTTCCTGGGACGACCTCGACGATGCAGGCAGACTAAAAAACAACAACAATAATAAATTTGGTACGAATTTGTACAGTTATCACAATGGCGGGCCAAAAACTCCACCACAAAAATTTTTTCACGACAATCTTTTAATACAAAAGAGAAAACAACAAGCAACTGAGAATCGTAACCGTGACGACGCAAGCTGAAACAAACCAATAATTTGTTGTATTATGCCACAAAACTTTCACGTCTCCGAATTTTTAAACTACTTTCCTTCAGAATAGCGGTGGGACATTGCAAGCAGGTCTCCACCTCGTCTTTAATGACTTAAACGAAACACCAATTTTAGTGTCAGCAGAACAAGTCGCGATCTTAGATCGTGTTTGTTGTATCTCCATTTTCTGAAGAAAAAACAACAACAACTGGAGATCTTTTAGTATGTAGAAGAGGTATAACAAATGCACACTTTGACACTTGTTTAAAATGCGTTGTGGCACTTATCAAGCTGTTTCACAGTTCTGATTTATTCTAACCCCTTGTCATAATACTAAAGCGGCAAATGTTTAACGTCGAATTTCTCAGTTGTGCAAAAAGTGGAGTTGGAAGAAACAAGAATTAAGACACAGAAATTTTGGTGAAACATTTGTGTATTACAGATTTATTGTGATTATTACCGCCCGTTTTAGTGCTGTTTCGTTGCTGTCATATTGTAACACCCAGTAACTAATCAAAACATTTATGAGTACGTGCTTGTAGAAGTGGAAAATGTTAACCCTATGGCGCTCTGGCCTAGCCTGCTTTATCAATACAGAAAACAAAAACAAAACAAAACAAAATAAGAAAGAAAAAACCCTTAAAAATTGCAAAACTGATTTAAAATTGTCCAACGAATCCAAAAATTGCGCGACAAAATTAAATAAACTTTATCCCTAACACTCCCTAGGCCTTACCAGTCTCCCCTCATCCCCCCAAACAACAACAACAACAACAACAAACAAACAAACAAAATTCGCCGACCCGGTGCTGCACTATGGTGACGACCGACCTGCTCCAGTTGTAACTGGGCTGCAATGGCACTAAGGCAAAATTTCCCAAATAGGATTAAAGTAGTGTACAAAATACAAACAATAATTGTCACTAAAAATTATTTCTGAATAAATTTGACATTGTTCTAAATGCAGAGTATTGGGGATCATATGAAGTGCCTGGACCACGGATCACTGGGCATTGGAGGGTTATTTTTGTAGCATCGTGGCCACTTGAACCATCAAAGGTCTCAGATTTAGATAATAATTTTTAAAAAAAATGAATTGCGAAATAAAAAAAATTATGATAATATTTAAAAAAATCGAATGAATAGCAGGAAAAAATATTTAACCCAATGAAAAGTTGCGTACTAAATGAAGCGAAACAATCCAATTATTTGTCAGAGCTTGACAAAAGTCGGTGTTTATGAGAACAACTAGACCGCATCTTTCGAATTATTTGCTTTATCTTTCGTCATTTTGATCTTTTTTTTTTTTTTCATCTGTAGATAGATCTGTCTGACATAATAATGAATCACTGATTTTTTTCACATCTCAAATTTAAAAAAAAAAAACAAAAAACGAAAACATATCTCCATGCATGTTTTCCTAACTTGCGATTCTCGAACACTGAATATTTTAGGCGCAAATTTCATAATAATAATAATAATAATAAATTCCCCTCACCCCCCCCCCACAAAGAAAAACAACAACCAAACTATACGAAAAAGAGCGTGCTACAATTTTAGTTTGATTCTATTTGATTAGGTTTTAATTCTAACACAGATACGTCTTTCTGGCATTGGAGGCGACTTGACTTGCTGTTTTCTCGTTTATCAATTACGAAGCATCTGAGCAGGGCCCGCTGCGCAATCAAGTCGAAATAAAAGCTTGATTATAATTGCTCGTGATAGCTTCCCGAGCTTCCTCTAGCCGAGGCCAGATCGAGGTAATTTTCTATAATTTTCCTCAATTTTCAGGCTCTAATGACCCTCGCTTCCCTCAGTAATCGCCAGCGCTGGGACGGATGGTAAAGGAAAAGAGGCAGAGAGATCAGGAGAGAAACGGATGAATCAAAACCGTGAAGATGTATGGGGTCTTCGGAGAAAGAGGGTTGTGACTGAGAGGGGCAGAGGGGAGAGAATTATGTATGAGGTGAGAGAGAGAGAGGTGAGAAGAGGAAGAGTAGAACAAAATAGATTGATTTTTCTGTGGAGAGAGAGAGAGAGAGAGAGAGAGAGAGAGAGAGAGAGAGAAAGAGAAGGAAAAAGAGGGGATGACAGAGGGGCGAGAGAGAGAAGAAAAACCGAGGAGGGTGGAGAGAAAAAGGAGGAAAAAGAGGGGGAGAGAGAGAGGAGAAAGAAGGAAAAGGGAAGGAGGAAAGAGAAAGAGAAGGAAAAAGAGAGCAAATGTGGATATGGGAGAGAATGATTAGAGGGTGGGGGTGGGAGAAACGCCTCCTGAATGACAGAATGACAAGAGGATGAAGAAATTTCATCAAAATGTACTGCTACACCTCTCAGAGAGAACGGCGAGAGAACAGACGAAGAAATGCAGAGTGTTAAACTATCATGCGATTTGTTCTTGGTGGTTGTGGGGGCGGGCTAGCCGATTTGTATCGGCCGACTAATTGGCTGGTGACGTCACGACACTGAGATTCAGTGAGATCCAACTAAGTTGGTTGGTGACGTCACGACATTGAGATTCAGTAAGATCCAACTAAGTTGGCTAGTGACGTCACGACATTGAGATTCAGTGAGATTCAACGAGTTGGATGGTGCCCGAGGTCTCATTGAAACTCAATATCGTGTCTCCACCATAGTCAACTGATGGAAATCGGTTGGTCCCCGCCAGGCTAAAGGGGTGTTAAGTGATAAAAATAATGTTTGTTGTAAATGTAATATAAATTTGTAGCATAAGGTGGCAATGTTAGAGCTAAAGATTATAAATTAGATAATACTATAAATGGTCCACACACTGTATAGAGCACAAGAATCGAACCGCATGTTTGACGGGGAGTACTCATTTTCTGAAGATCTCCGCTTGTCTTGCTGAACCAAGAGTTTCAATTAATCTTTTACTTATTTATTCATTTACTTCTCAAATGGTGATTTCAATAATTTTACATAGTGTTGTGTATAAGTGCTCTTGTCCACAGCATCCGCTCCGTTCCGCTATTTCTACAGGCAATGACGTAAAACACTCTTTGCATCTGTATACTTGTCCACAGCGTCCGTTTCGCTCCGCCCCTCACCGCTATAATAGTGGTCTTGTCCACAACATTCTCTCCGTTCGGTGCGGAGCGGAGCGGGACGGATGATGTGGGCACGTATTTAGAAGCAAAGAGTGTTTTACTTTTCATACGTCAATTTCCGCAAAAGAGCGGATCGGAGCGGATAGCCGTGGACAAGACCAGTTAGGAGAAAATTTCGGCATCATTACATAATAGCTGCCATATCACTCATCTTTTAATGAAAGTATCGTCAGTGAACTACTTATATAATTGCTAAATAATTATGATGTATTTTAAGACCAATACTAGATATATTGATATCGAAAGGAAAAAATCCCTGATATTCAGTAATCGACTCCTACGTGTGCTTCAAGGCTAAAATAGCATCTCAATTGCTGGCACGAGGCGCGGCCACATATCCGGTGCGAGCGGTGGTCGAGTGGTCTGAATGGGACCTAATGGTGCTCCAGATTTGCACACCAATCTCCCGTGCGCACGGTGCGTGATATTTACACTGGGGATGTCACGTGGCTTAGGGACGCGCATCCCATTTTCTCCCAGGAAATCGGAACTGGAAGGGGTGGTTATCTGGAGCGCGAGTTGTCGCCCCGTTTAAACAAACTGGGGAATCTATGGTTAATTATGGTATTGTTTCCCTGATTTGGTTATTGTTTTGGGTTGTTCTTGCGAGTAGTCAAGTCTGAGGGCTTGAACAATGAGATGGCTAGCCTTTTGAGGTCAGATTGTGTTACTGATAAAATAATTACTCTATCAAAAATGCTCATAATTATTTTGCCAGGTGCTGAAAATGAAAGTGGCGATTAATAGCAGAATTTAGCCGTGAGGTTATTATCAAGACGAGTTTATTCATGCACAGTTGTGATTGAAGGTCTGTCTGTCTGTTTGTCTGTCTGTCCATTTGTCTGTTCGTCTATCTATCTATCTATCTATCTATCTATCTATCTATCTATCTATCTATCTATCTATCTATCTATCTGTCTAACTGTCTGTCTGTCCGTCTGCCTGCCTGTCTGTCTGTCTGTCTGTCTGTCTGTCTGAACAATTAGGTCCAAAATCTAAAAATACTTATTGGTTTCCATTCAGGTCTCATGGTTTTACCCATCCCTTACCCCCAAGAACAATTCAGGTTCTATTTCTCAGACCTAGTAACACCGATGGGACAACGCGTGTCAAGGGCAAACAGCAACACAAATTGAGTTGAACGTCAGTAGAAAATACAATGCACAAAGTGGATCAAGAAAAATAATAAAAGGGACTCTGGAAAGCTGGGTTTTCCTGTGTACAGAAACGGACACGACGGATAATTATGTCAGAGTTTTCGTGTGTACGGATACGGAAACGGGAACGGCAATGGAAACGTCAAAAACCCTTCAAGTAGTGAAATAGAAAGAATGTTGTACCTGAAGGCACGCTTTCTTCTTACTGCTTGACGGATTTTTGACGTTTCCGTGGCCGTTTCCCCCACACTCAAAAACAGAGCTGGGAAGCGGAAACGAAATCGGCAACGGAAACGTCAAAAACGCTCCATGTAGTGAAATAGAAAGAATAATTTCATTCGCACGGACACGCCGTTTCGTACTTGTGGAAACATTCGTTCTTTTTACCATTTATTGATAGATTTTTGACGTTTCCGTTTCTATACACATGAAAACACAGCTTTAGTTCTCAATACATATATATGCAATGCATAATTTAATTGCCCCTCCCCCCCTCTCCCCCCCCCCCCCCCAAAAAACAAATTTGCCCCTGGATAAGAACTACTCATTTAACACCTCCAATCTGAAACTCACTTCTAAAACAGCCTACAAAATTGCCATCTCTAACTGAACTAATTTTAGAAAATTTTCGCCATTTTTGGAATTTGTTTAAGAGAAGATGTCATCAAAACCATCATCACCTTGTGCACCATATCCAAACTGTGATGATGACGGATGGTGATGAAGTTCGTCCATCGTTCTGGACGATGTCCATGACCTAATTGTTTACTGGTTTGCGGAGTGTCTTCGAAGGTGAAGAAACTGTATGTGACACACGAAATATGACACGAAGCACAAGAAGAAGAAGAGAGATTCAAAAAAAAAGAAAGAAAGAAAAGGGGGAGTGACAGACGAAGTAAAGGGAGTGAACTGGAAAATTGAAAAAAAAAAATAATTAAATAAATGTAGCACTGAAGGACGGATTTTGAATCTATTTTGTATTTTGTATAGATCTACATTCATCTTTAATCCCATTTGAGAAATTTGCCTTTGTCATTGCAGCCCAGTTACAACTGGAGCAGGCACGTCGTTCCCACAGCGCAGCGCTGGTCGGCGGATTTTTTTTTTGGGGGGGGGGGGGGTGAAGGGGGTGGGGAGTAGTAGGGACACATTTTTATTTAATTTTTGCCCGGTCAGCGGCCTGTTCGGTCTCTGCTCTTCTCGATTTCCAACTGCCAAAGTATCTTTAACGTACTTATCGTGCACACGGGCCCTCAGAGGTTTTCGTCCTTATCCGAGAAGGCTAGGTGCTCAGGTCTACCTATCATAGGATCAGGGACAGGAAAATATCAGAAAAGTCCCAAAATTTCAATATGTTTGCACCGACCGGGATTCGAACCCGGTACCTTCGGCATGGGAGGCGAATACCTTGCCTCTGGACCAACGTGTCTCAACTTATTACTATTGTCAGAGAAAAGGTGAGACTTTTAGAAGTGTATGCCTAGTTAGTGCTTCGAAAAGAGGGAATGAAAGAATGAAGAAGGACAAGTGAGTTACATGTAGGTAGGGTTCGAACACGCGACCTCTGCCATTGCAACAAAGCAAATTATCATTATCAGTTTGTTTTTGTTTATGTCTTTGTATATGTTTGTTTCGTTGCTGTTTAATTTTTAATCTACTATTTTTTTCCTTTTTACTTACTTGGAAATTTGCGAAATACAGCTTTTTTTTTTACCCGGGGGGGGGGGGGAGTAAGCAGGAGGAGGAAAGGTAGGTGGGGGTTGTCTTTTTGTGTGCAATGTGGGGTTGGGGGAGGTGGGGGCCGGGGGAGGTTGAATCTTTCTTTTCGACGCAGTTCAACTTCGAGCGAGAAAGTAATGAAGGATTCTGGTGCCTAAAGAAGAAGATAATGAAAGTAAATGAAATTTTGCAGCCATTTCGAACAATTTCGTTGTATGTATGTCATAGTACAACGAGGTTTTGCCGCGTTGTTTTTAAAAAAACTCGGGATCGTCATCAAACATCGGTATATTTATATCTTCAGTACAAACCTTTTCACCCTTCAGTCCCTGCCTTAACTTTTGTTTCTGACGAAACTTTCCGCTCCAACTTTCCACATTGTCACACGCGCTCTTGTCAAGTCTCGCCAGCCATTTCCTCGTCTGATTTTTCGCTTTTCCGTCCATCACTTTCTTCATCCGTCCTGTCACTCTCTCTTTCTGTGCGTTCGTCATTCAATTTTCACCCTTATTGACTCCATTTGAGCTCCATATTCACCCACTTCTGGGCGCAACTGTGGCCTGTCGCCGCCATCTTGTTTGTGCAGCCATGCAGCTAATCCAACCTTGTTATCGGCCCCTTGTTCTACGCCAAACGACCACCGTTTGTCTCGCTGGAGCTCCTTTCTGCTGTTATTCATTTCAATTTGTTCAATTTTCTCTCTCCTGTGTGCGTCCCTCGAGACGCGGCAGTATCTCCATGCTGTGATTTCCTTTAATATTAAACACTCGATCCTTCATTCCTGAATATGTTCTCTTTCGTTTCTTTTTTTCCTTACTTTCATATTCCAGTTTTTACAGTTCCCCCTTCCCTATGTTTCTACTAGGAAATACTGAAAGGGAAGTGGCAATAGAAAGCTTAGTGCCATTAAAAAAAAAAAAAGATTAATCTCGATGTGCGGTAAGTTGTCGAAACTAAAATTATTTAGTGCCATTTCTCAATTTTAATTCTGCTCGCTCAACACTTCTCGCGTTCTGAAATGAAACTCTTTAATGTAAAGACATTCGCAGTGGATTCTGTGATAATCTATCTATCTATCTATCTATCTATCTATCTATCTATCTATCTATCTATCTATCTATCTATCTATCTATCTATCTATCTATCTATCTATCTATCTATCTATCTATCTGCCTATCTACCTATCTACCTATCTATCTAGGTCTATCTGTCTGTCTGTCTGTCTGTGCCTATTGTACTCTATGAATCCATTTCCAATGTTTATCCATCAGGATTTTCTACATTGCAATGTTGACGAGTTATCTGTCCGCCCGTCTCTGGCCCCCCTTCAAACAAAAAACAACAACTAACCACCCTAACTTCCAAAGCAAGTCATCCTCACAGGGGTCTCACAATGCCCTCCATGGAGCATGTTTCTCTCAACATGGAGCAGACACGATGAAAAACTGAAAAGATAAAAGAAACGCATTAAGCTCGTTTAGGAGAATTCAAATATCGAAATCTGAGGGTTTACAGTAAACACATCTGGCCAACAGAGACATCTGCCGAAGTTCGTGCCTGAATGATGTGGTTGAGACAGTAAGAGAAATGTTGATGAAAAATTAAATAATAAAGAAAACGAACATTATGATGTTCACGGTCCTGGCGATGAAAATTGGGATTATTTAAAAGAGAAGATAGTGATGATAGTGGCGATGATCGCAATGATGAGTGTGTGTGTGGGGTGGGGGTGGGGTGGGGGGGGGAGGATGATGAGAATGGGAACGCCAGTGAAAAATAGTGATGACAGGGGCGGCATTAAGATGGATGGATGGATGAATAAATGGATGGATAGATGGATGGATGGATGGATAAATGAATGAATGAATAAATGAATGAAATCAAAGATGGCTGGAGGGAATGAAGCGATATGAAAATGGCTAGATGACTGAATGAATGAAAGAATGAATGAAAGAATGAATGAATGAAATCATAAGTGGAAAGAATGAATAAGAGAACAGAAGGAGGGAGGGAGGGAGAGGTTGGAGATCGGGAGTGTGAGAGAGAGAGAGAGAGAGAGAGAGAAAGAGAGAGAGAGAGAGAGGTCCCAGTGAGGAATAAATGAATACACCCAGGAACAAGCGGAATCACAGACAAACATGCACACAAACAAATAAAACAGATGGACATGAGACACACGACCTGGAAATAAAACTGCTTTTACCCGAAACTATGTCCCGCCTTGCAATCATCTTGTCATCAACAATTTTAGTGGGGTTATTTTTTCGCCCCCCCCTCTCTTTTTTCCCCCCGACACCCTCCTCCTTGTGTGTATAACCGAACGACCTCTTCTGTCCCATATTGACATGAGGGCATGCTAAACAAGCACACTTCAAAGGCTCCTCCACTTTATGGGATGCTATTGAACAGATCCCTGGCTATGTGGAGGCCTAACTCGCGGTTCGATTGTCTTCCATGTAATAGCCCCTTCAGGCCAGTAACTGACTGGCAACTGTTCAAATCTGTTTAAATTTGCTGCCCGGTAGCCCCGTTTTTTTTTTTTTTTTAAACCATCATTTTCTGAAAGCGTTGTTCCTGGCTGCGGAGTTATTGATTGCTGTTGTTTATGGTAACACACTCACATACAAACAAACAAAAACCATTACTTTCATGCTCAGGTTCAGATCTTTCAAAGGAAATTTTAATTTATCTATCTATCTATCTATCTATCTATCTATCTATCTATCTATCTATCTATCTATCTATCTATCTATCTATCTATCTATCTATCTATCTATCTATCTATCTATCTATCTGTCTATCTGTCTATCTGTCTATCTATCTGTCTATCTATCTATCTATCTATCTATCTATCTATCTATCTATCTATCTATCTATCTATCTATCTATCTATCTATCTATCTATCTGTCTATCTGTCTGTTTGTCTGTCTGTCTGTCTGTTTTTCTGTCTGTTTGTCTGTCTCTGACTGTTTGTCTGTCTATCTGTCTGTCTATCTATCTATATGTCTATCTATAATTATCTATCTATCTATCTATCTATCTATCTATCTATCTATCTATCTATCTATCTATCTATCTATCTATCTATCTATCTATCTATCTATCTGTCTATCTATTTGTGTGTCTGTCTGTATATGTATCTGCCCGTCTTTTCATCTGTCTGTGTGTCTGTCTTTTGCTCGACCAAAAAGAAAATAAAATGTCAACAAACAGAAAACCACACATACCAGAGCATAAAATTACAGACCTGTGAATTCAAGACTTCTCCACAGAAACTACACTATACAAAGACCCCCCATACTCCTTCCCTCCCCACCCTCCCACCGATCAGCTCGTGTTCGTGTCGAATGCGGTATATCAAAGAGAAGCTCAGAATCATTAAACAAAATCGTCATTTTAATTACAGGGAAGTTTATCTTTTAACTGACAAAATTATTATCGATTAAAGGTCTTCCTTTCAAAAGAAAAGGAAAATTTAAAGTGATAAAAAAGACAAAAATTAGGTTTAATAAGTCAGAAAATTAGGGATGGAACGACTTTGTTTAGCAAGATTCCCAATACACGTGCGGTTCATTTGAATAAATATCATAATTTCAATTTTGACTACTCAACAGTTATGAATAGACAAGTCTATTATGATGTATAGTCCAAACAGACCATGGAGAGATTTGGGGAGGGGGGGGGGGAGGGGAAGGGTTTGGGGGCGTGTACATGCACAAGTCTATTAAACAGAAGAGTAGCCGATGTAGGATTGAGTCACAGTGATCACAGATGTATATTACGACGGAATCGAATGGACTAGCGGTGTACAGTAGAACAGAGATAGGCGTGGAGTGAGATTTTCACTATATAGTGGAGATAGCTTGCATGTGCTGTAATGAATATATATATATTATTATAATATATATATATATATATATATATATAATTATATATATATATATATATATATATATAATAATAATAATAGTTCGTCCATCAGGTATGATGATGACCTTAACAACACCAGAGGAATAAAGAACAGAAATTGTGGAGAATTTCAACACATGGACAATAAAGAGAACTAAAGGACACGGAGGACAGAATGGAAAGACTGTTCTTTCATGACTTATGGCTTCTCATGTGACTGATAAGTCCTATTTTTGCCCTGAAGACCCTTCCGCATAAATGACAAGAGTGCTCCGTTGGTTCAGTACCACTGGGCCTTTTCTTGCGCCGTTCTCTTTTTTTGATAGCCTGCTGGACTCTGTCAGCTTCCCATGCTTTGCTGCCTCTGGTAAGGGCCGCCCAACAATTTGCACGATCAAGCGAGAGCTTTTCCCACTCACTCACATCAATGGCAAAGGCCTTCAGTGATTGCTTGAGAGTGTCTTTGTAACGTCTCTTTGGGGCCCCAACATTCCTCGTTCCATTGGAGAGCTCAGAGAAGAAGATTTGCTTAGGGAGTCTGGAGTCGGGCATTCTGACAACATGTCCTGCCCAACGTAGCTGAATTTTTTCAGGTGGCAGAAGATGCTCAATTCCTTGGCACGATTGAGGACCTCAGTGTCTGGAATTTTATCCTGCCATTTGATCCTTAGGATCTTTCTAAGGCAGGCCAGATGAAAGTGATTTAGCTTTCTGGCATGCGATTGGTACACTGTCCAGGTTTCAGCCCCATAGAGTAGGGTGGGAAGGACCACAGCATTGTACACTTTCAGCTTAGTGTCTGTGCGAATGCCGGCGACATCCCATACTCTCTTTCGAAGCCTGCCAAATGCAGAGCTGGCTTTGCTGATTCTTGAGAGAATTTCAGTATCAACACGAGCCGCGGAAGACAGTGTACTGCCAAGATAGGTGAAGTTCTCCGACACCTTCAGAAGACTGTCATGGACTTTGATATTTGGGGTCACAGGATACTTGTCGTCTGGAGTAGGCTGATGGAGCACTTCCGTCTTCTTTGTGCTTATTGTGAGGCCAAAGTTGTCACAGGCACTAGAGAATTTATCAACACAGTTTTGCATGCTATCCTCATCGTGTGCCAGAAGTGCACAATCATCAGCAAATAGTAGGTCACAGACTTGAGTACTTTTGGTTTTGGTTTTTGCCTGAAGTCTCCTGAGGTTGAATAGACTGCCATCCGTTCGGTACTTGATGCTTACCCCTTGAGGAGGAGAGCTAAAGGCTTCTTGTAGCATTGTAGAGAGCATGATGCTGAACAGAGTTGGCGCTAAGACACAACCCTGTTTTACCCCATTTGTGACAGCAAAGGGCTCTGAAACACTGCCGTTGCTTTTGACTGCAGCTTGCATGCCATCATGAAACTGGCGCACTATTGTGATGAATTCGGGTGGACACCCAAACTTCGCCAAGATTTTCCAGAGGCCTTCACGACACACTATGTCAAATTCTTTAGTGAGGTCAACAGATGTGATATACAGCGCTTTATTTTGTTCCATGCATTTTTCCTGAATCTGTCTGGCAGCAAAAATCATATCCGCCGTTCCCCTCTCTTTACGAAAGCCACATTGGCTCTCGGGAAGCAAGTCATCTGACGAGAGGTGATCAAGAAGGCGATTCAGAAGCATTCTTGCCAATATTTTGCCAGCAATTGAAAGTAGAGAGATTCCCCGATGGTTGTCACAGACTTGGCTGTCCCCTTTGTTTTTGTACAGATGGATGATTGAAGCATCTTTGAAGTCCTGTGGCAGCTTCCCTGCTTTCAACATATGATTGAACAACTCGGTCAACCTTTCAATAAGCTTTTCTCCACCGAAGGCATACACCTCAGCAGGAATTGAATCCACGCCTGGTGATTTGTTAAAGGACATCTGATTTGTGGCAGTTCGGGTCTCATTTGCTGTGAATGGCTTGGCAAGAGCTGCATTAATAGGAGTCTGATGGAGGCGGTCAATGGACTCAGTATTTATATTTGATGGCCGATTTAGCACACCTCCGAAATGTTCTGCCCAACGCTGAATTATGGCATTCAATTCAACAATGCGTGTTGAACCATCTGACGCAAGAAGTGGCGTAGTGCCAGAACGGGATGGTCCAAACACAGCTCGGAGGCTCTCAAAGAACTTTCTAGTGTTGTTTGTGTCGGCATATTTCTGAGTTTCTCGTACTCGCTCTTCAAGCCAGTCATTTTTCATTTTCCTCAGCTTCTTCTGGAGTACACCCTTACATGCACGCAGTGCATCAGCTTTTGCTGTGGAAGAGGGGTCACTGCAGTGAGCTTGGATGAGACTATTTTTTTCTTTGATGAGCACTTTGATTTCATTATCATTATCATTGAACCAGTCCTGGTGCTTGCGGACAGGAAAACCAACTGTGCTGCTGGCGCAAGAGTGTACAGTCGTATTTAGGTCAGTCCAGCTCTGTTCAATGTTCTCAGGGTCAAAAGTCACGCAATCCAATTTTGAGGAGAGTTCTGAGGAGAGCTCGCTCTGTTTCTCAGCTGAGCAGAGTTTTGAAACATTTAGGCGTTTAGGTGGCGCTTTCCCTTGAGGGCGTCTATTGCGCCTCAATGTTAGTCTGAGCTTGCAAACAATGAGTCTGTGGTCAGTTCCACACTCGGCACCACACATCGCCTTTGTTACAAGGACATCCTTTCTGTCAGTCTTCCTCACAATGACATAGTCTATGAGATGCCAATGCTTTGAGCGGGGATGCATCCATGACTTTCTGTTTCTCACGGGGAGACTAAAATTTGTGTTGGTAATGATCAGGCCAAATTCAGCGCACAAAGTAAGTAAGCGCAACCCATTGTTATTGCATGAACCAACTCCATGAGGGCCCAAAACATTTGGCCACGCTGAGATTTCGGAGCCAACCCTAGCATTGAAGTCCCCCAAGAGAATCAGCTTATCAGCTGCCGGGACAGAGCATATGACAGATTCTAGATCAGAATAGAACTTGTCTTTGGCTTCATCTGGGTTTGTCATGGTGGGCGCATATGCGCTAATGAGGGTGGCTGACTGGCTTTTCCCAACTGGGATCCTGAGTGTCATTAGCCTGTCATTTATTTCAATTGGCATGGACTGCAAGTTTCTGACAAGGTCATTTTTAATTGCAAACCCAACACCATGCTGTCTCGGTTCGACTGCACCCTTGCCTTTCCAGAAGAAGGTGTATCCACCACTGAGCTCTTTGAGTTGGCCACTATCAGGGAGTCTGGTCTCACTGAGTGCCACTATGTCCAGGTTGTACCTGCTGAGCTCAATGGCAATAAGTGCAGTGCGTCTTTCCGGGTTGTTTGAGTTGTCCTGTAGTGTGCGTATATTCCAGGCTCCTAGCCTGAGTAAGCTGAATTTCTTTTTGTTTCGACCGCAAAAAGGGATCCCCACTGGTCGCGGTATACCAGTCAGGGTGATGTGAAGTGGGCTTTCTTTAGGGCACCTTTTCTAGCCCCTTCCTCAGTTGAGGTGAGCAGTGCTATCCTTAAATAAGGCTGCTCAGCTACTGTGGGTGCTGCCTCCCCACGCCTCCACTTCAATCGACGATGAAGCGACCATAGCCCACAGCCACCAACGTGTAGGTCTGTGCTAACAGCTTCCAGTCTATCCAAACCTGCTGCCACCGCACTCGCCCATCGCCGTTGGAATTTTGAGAGGAAAGAAGACGAGACAAAGATGAAAGAAGACGAGGTGAGTGTTAAGACTAGCGCAAAGAATTTGTTTTTAGTGAAAAAGAGCTGCGCAAACATCAGACTCACTCTCTCGCCTGGACACAACTTATCCAAGTGGCAAGACAGGGTCAAGACGACTGGAAATGTATCCAGGTGCAGGAGGATGCCAGAGGGACAGTCATATTGCCTGACCGGCTGCCTGTAGGCTACTCCACAGCCTCGCAGTCCCAACTGACTAGGGTGAAAGACCCAAACCAAAGAACACCAATAGTGGTGGATGCTCTGTGTCACGATATCCAGGCCAGAGTGACGGTATATTGCCATCTGCCCTATCAATCAACCACTGGCCTGCTGCCGCCAGCTTCGAAGCTGCGTCTGGGAAGTTTGCTCAATTCTTCGTCTGTGATTTAGGCAAACAAGCCTATGACCACACCGCTACCGGGGGCCAATATGAAGGACTCAAGTACTGAGGGTCACATTGTGCCCTTCCATGTGGCCGTTGGGTTAGATGAAACCTTCTCCGCCCTGGCCGTTTGCACCGACAGGTGCACGCCCACTGATACCATGCTAGCGTACCAGTTCATGAAACAGGTTGTACTGGATTACATGTTACCAGTAGCAGATTTTTCTGACCTGACAAACTCTCTCTCTTCTCTATATATAATTATATATAGAAGAGAGAGAGAGAGAGGGGGGAAGAGATGGAGAGAGAGGGGGGACTGAGAGAGAGACTGATGGAGGGAGAGAGAAGGGGGAGAGAAAGACAGGGAAGGGGAGAGGAGAGAAAGAGAGAGGGGAGGGAGAGAGGAGAGGGAGTGAGGAGAGAGAGAGAGAAAGAGAGAGGGGAGAGAGAGAAGAAAGAGGTGGGATCGAGTGGGGAGAGAGAGAGAGAAAGAGAGAGAGAAAGAGGGGAGGAGAGAGAAAGAAAAAGAGAGAGAATGAGAGAGGGGGAGGGAGAAAGGAGAGAGAGCGGGGGAGAGAAAGAGGAGAGAGAGGGGGGAAGGGAGAGAGAGAGAAAACGAGAGAGAGGGGAGGGAAGAGAGACAGGGGGGGGGGAGAAAGAGAGCGGGGGAGGGAGGGAGAAGGAGAGAGAGAGAGAGAGAGAGAGAGAGAGGGGCAAGTAGGCAATTTTACTGTATATAAATACGCCACATTGTTATTACCACTATCTCTGTCTACAGAATTATCAATCAATTTAAAACAAACACATAAACGAAACAAAACAAATTTAAACAAAAACTCAAATCGGAGCCTTGGAACGAAACAAACAGACGCATACACACACCTGACATCGAGTACACATGTGTTTTGTCCCATTAACATAATTGCACTGTATCGCCTTCATTGTGTCTCCAGCCAGCTATCGATTCAAAGAGACGGGGCAAACGAACAAAAGCTTCAGAAAGGTATAAAAATGTCTTTATGATGACAGAGGCAAAGAAAACAAAACAGGGTAAATAAATAAGCCACAAGGGGGAGAAAGAAGAAAAAAAAAAAAAAACTATGGCAAGAAAGAAATGTCAAAATTATTTTTAAAAGAAAATAAAGGAAAAGCCATTTCCTAGATTGTTCTGGTAGATTTCAACATAACCGTTACATTTTTTAATGAACCCTGTCATGTGAGAAATTTAAAAATCAATAGACTAATAAAACACAACGAAACAAAAGTAGCGTAAAAGTCATTCCCCGTCGGGTCTTGAGATTCCAATGACATATGGCGCAGGCAGGAAATCGACGCTTTAAATGGGAGGATATGACGTATAATTATGAAGGAGGGCGCGTGCAGTAGGTGGTAATTAACTCTCATAAGAACGGTCTTCCACGCTGACTTCCCAGTCGATGGAACTTCGATCGCTGGCGTCCTCTGAGTTATTCCCCCCCCCCCCCCACCCCCCTCCTGCTGACAGAGATTTTCTGAGCCCGCGAGATGACAGAAGGGGCATGTCGGGAAGGACACCGTGGCTTTCTGTGTCGATTTGTACCCAGACAATGCGCCTGTATTGCTGTCTTCAGACTTTGAAGTGTTCCACGTGAGTGTTTAAGGAGGGAACCAGTTTCTAGTGGTGTACTTGAAAATGTTCATAAGAAAAAATGAGAAGAGTTGTGTTTTTTTTTTTTCAAGGTTTCATTCTTCGAAAAAAGTGTACCGACCAGCTCAAGGTCTGCCGCTCTTTCTGAATCACTCTCAAGAAAATGTCAAAGCCAAACCGGCGAACATCTTTATCTTATCATGAAGGACAAGCAGAAGAAGAAGAAGAAGAAGAAGAAGAAGAACAACAACAACACCAACAACAGCAACCACAACAGCAACAATAGCAACGATGACAACAACAACAACAGCAACAACAACAACAACAGCAACAATAGCAAAGACGACGACAACAACAACAGCAACAACAACAACAACAACAACAACAATAGCAACAACAACAACAGCAACAATAGCAAAGACGACGACAACAACAACAGCAACAATAGCAACGACGACGACAACAACAAAAACAACAGCAACAACAACAGCAACAACAACAACAACAACAACAACAACAGCAACAACAACAACAACATCAACAACAGCAACAACAATAGCAACAACAACAACAACAGCAACAACAATAGCAACAACAACCACAACAACGATAGCAAAGACGACGACAACAACAACAGCAACAACAACAACAACAACAACAGCAACAACAATAGCAACAACAATAGCAACAACAACAACAACATCAACAACAGCAACAACAAAAGCAACAACAACAACAACAACAGCAACAACAATAGCAACAACAACCACAACAACGATAGCAAAGACGACGACAACAACAACAGCAGCAGCAACAACAACTACAACAACAGCAGCAGCAACAATAACAACAAAAATAATAACAAAATATCAGCAATAACAATAACAGCACTAGCAGCAACAACAACGACAACAAACATAAAGATAATATAATGCCCACAACAGCTACAACAACACAATGACAGGAACAACAACAGCTATCGCTATTAATTCTACAACTACTAATAGTACCACTACTGCTACTAATTTTTTTTAAAAAGTACTACTGAGAGAGGAAGAGGGGGCGGAGAAGAAGGAGAGAGAGAAAGACAGAGGAGGCGAATAGAGAAAGGGAGAAAGAAAGAGGGTGAGGAGAGAGAGTGGAGCAGAAAGAGAGAGAGATAGAAAAGGGGAAGAGAGAATGACAGAAAGATAGATAAAGGGAGAAAAACAGGGAGAATAGTGAAGAAAGAGAGAGTGAGAGAGAAAGGGAGATAAGGGAGAAAGAGAGAGTTACAGACAGTCAGTCAGACAGACAGACAGACAGACAGACAGACAGACAAACAGAAAAACAGACTGAGAGACACACACACAGAAGGTACAAACTGATGATTCCATTGACAATAACACTAGTTTATTTTCTTTTCCTTTTTTTTTCTTTTATTATATTCATCATTTTATTTCATTTTATTTTATTTCAGGTTATTTCATGTTACTATTACAATATATTTTTTGTTTTTTAGTTTGTAGGGTCTATCATGAAAATGCCGATCCCAGCCTTTGCATTTAGAATGATTATCATATACAGTTTTGCATTCACTTATGATTTGCCTCTGGAACCAAGAAAATTTACAAAAACACAATTTCAACACGTGATAATATACTTTGTATGAGATGAAAACGTAGCATCACAATTTGGGGTGGCCAAAAAGTAATAATAATAATAATAATAGTTCGTCCATCAGGTATGATGATGACCTTAACAACACCAGAGGAATAAAGAACAGAAATTGTTGAGAATTTCAACACATGGACAATAAAGAGAACTAAAGGACACAGAGGACAGAATGGAAAGACTGTTCTTTCATGACTTATGGCTTCTCATGTGACTGATAAGTCCTATTTTTGCCCTGAAGACCCTTCCGCATAAGTGACAAGAGTGCTCCGTTGGTTCAGTACCACTGGGCCTTTTCTTGCGCCGTTCTCTTTTTTTGATAGCCTGCTGGACTCTGTCAGCTTCCCATGCTTTGCTTGCCTCTGGTAAGGGCCGCCCTCCAATTTGCACGATCAAGCGAGAGCTTTTCCCACTCACTCACATCAATGGCAAAGGCCTTCAGTGATTGCTTGAGAGTGTCTTTGTAACGTCTCTTTGGGGCCCCAACATGGGGGCAAGGTGGTCTAGAGGCAAGGTGCTCGCCTCTCATGCCAAGGGTCCCGGGTTCTAAACCCGGCCGGTGCAGGCATGTTGGAAGTTTGGGATTTTTCTCATATTTTCATGTCCCTGATCCTATTGAGGGGTAGGATCGAGTACCTAGTCTTCTCGGATAAGGACGAAAAAATTCGGAGGGCCCGTGTGCACGTTGCGCACGTTAAAGATACCTTGGCAGTTGGAAATCGTAAAGAGCAGGCCGAACAGGCCGCTGCCCGGGCAAAATTAAATAAAATTCATCCCTACCACCCACTCCCCCTCATCCCCCCACCACCAAAAAAAAAAAAAAAACGCCGACCGGCGCTGCACTGTGGCGACGACATGCCTGCTCCAGTTGTAACTGGGGTGCAATGGCACAAAGGCAAAATTTCCCAAATGGGATTAAAGAGTTATACAAATACAAATACAAATACATTCCTCGTTCCATTGGAGAGCTCAGAGAAGAAGATTTGCTTAGGGAGTCTGGAGTCGGGCATTCTGACAACATGTCCTGCCCAACGTAGCTGAATTTTTTTCAGGTGGCAGAAGATGCTCAATTCCTTGGCACGATTGAGGACCTCAGTGTCTGGAATTTTATCCTGCCATTTGATCCTTAGGATCTTTCTAAGGCAGGCCAGATGAAAGTGATTTAGTTTTCTGGCATGCGATTGGTACACTGTCCAGGTTTCAGCCCCATAGAGTAGGGTGGGAAGGACCACAGCATTGTACACTTTCAGCTTAGTGTCTGTGCGAATGCCGGCGACATCCCATACTCTCTTTCGAAGCCTGCCAAATGCAGAGCTGGCTTTGCTAATTCTTGAGAGAATTTCAGTATCAACACGAGCCGCGGAAGACAGTGTACTGCCAAGATAGGTGAAGTTCTCCGACACCTTCAGAAGACTGTCATGGACTTTGATATTTGGGGTCACAGGATACTTGTCGTCTGGAGTAGGCTGATGGAGCACTTCCGTCTTCTTTGTGCTTATTGTGAGGCCAAAGTTGTCACAGGCACTAGAGAACTTATCAACACAGTTTTGCATGCTATCCTCATCGTGTGCCAGAAGTGCACAATCATCAGCAAATAGTAGGTCACAGACTTGAGTACTTTTGGTTTTGGTTTTTGCCTGAAGTCTCCTGAGGTTGAATAGACTGCCATCAGTTCGATACTTGATGCTTACCCCCTGAGGAGGAGAGCTAAAGGCTTCTTGTAGCATTGCAGAGAACATGATGCTGAACAGAGTTGGCGCTAAGACACAACCCTGTTTTACCCCATTTGTGACAGCAAAGGGCTCTGAAACACTGCCGTTGCTTTTGACTGCAGCTTGCATGCCATCATGAAACTGGCGCACTATTGTGATGAATTCGGGTGGACACCCAAACTTCGCCAAGATTTTCCAGAGGCCTTCACGACACACTGTATCAAATTCTTTTGTGAGGTCAACAAATGTGATATACAGCGCTTTATTTTGTTCCATGCATTTTTCCTGAATCTGTCTGGCAGCAAAAATCATATCCGCCGTTCCCCTCTCTTTACGAAAGCCACATTGGCTCTCGGGAAGCAAGTCATTTGACGAGAGGTGATCAAGAAGGCGATTCAGAAGCATTAATATTCTTGCCAATATTTTGCCAGCAATTGAAAGTAGAGAGATTCCCCGATGGTTGTCACAGACTTGGCTGTCCCCTTTGTTTTTGTACAGATGGATGATTGAAGCATCTTTGAAGTCCTGTGGCAGCTTCCCTGCTTTCAACATATGATTGAACAACTCGGTCAACCTTTCAATAAGCTTTTCTCCATCGAAGGCATACACCTCAGCAGGAATTGAATCCACGCCTGGTGATTTGTTAAAGGACATCTGATTTGTGGCAGTTCGGGTCTCATTTGCTGTGAATGGCTTGGCAAGAGCTGCATTAATAGGAGTCTGAGGGAGGCGGTCAATGGACTCAGTATTTATATTTGATGGCCGATTTAGCACACCTCCGAAATGTTCTGCCCAACGCTGAATTATGGCATTCAATTCAACAATGCGTGTTGAACCATCTGACGCAAGAAGTGGCGTAGTGCCAGAGCGGGATGGTCCAAACACAGCTCGGAGGCTCTCAAAGAACTTTCTAGTGTTGTTTGTGTCGGCATATTTCTGAGTTTCTCGTACTCGCTCTTCAAGCCAGTCATTTTTCATTTTCCTCAGCTTCTTCTGGAGTACACCCTTACATGCACGCAGTGCATCAGCTTCTGCTGTGGAAGAGGGGTCACCGCAGTGAGCTTGGATGAGACTATTTTTTTTTCTTTGATGAGCACTTTGATTTCATTATCATTATCATTGAACTAGTCCTGGTGCTTGCGGACAGGAAAACCAACTGTGCTGCTGGCGCAAGAGTGTACAGTCGTATTTAGGTCAGTCCAGCTCTGTTCAATGTTCTCAGGGTCAAAAGTCACGCAATCCAATTTTGAGGAGAGTTCTGGGCTTTAGGGCACCTTTTCTAGCCCCTTCCTCAGTTGAGGTGAGCAGTGCTATCCTTAAATAAGGCTGCTCAGCTACTGTGGGTGCTGCCTCCCCACGCCTCCACTTCAATCGACGATGAAGCGACCATAGCCCACAGCCACCAACGTGTAGGTCTGTGCTAACAGCTTCCAGTCTATCCAAACCTGCTGCCACCGCACTCGCCCATCGCCGTTGGAATTTTGAGAGGAAAGAAGACGAGACAAAGATGAAAGAAGACGAGGTGAGTGTTAAGACTGGCGCAAAGAATTTGTTTTTAGTGAAAAAGAGCTGCGCAAACATCAGACTCACTCTCTCGCCTGGACACAACTTATCCAAGTGGCAAGACAGGGTCAAGACGACTGGAAATGTATCCAGGTGCAGGAGGATGCCAGAGGGACAGTCATATTGCCTGACCGGCTGCCTGTAGGCTACTCCACAGCCTCGCAGTCCCAA
>OZ007583.1:37480696-37495696 GCA_963931925.1 Onchidella celtica | reverse complement strand
CAACTCCATGAGGGCCCAAAACATTTGGCCACGCTGAGATTTCGGAGCCAACCCTAGCATTGAAGTCCCCCAAGAGAATCAGCTTATCAGCTGCCGGGACAGAGCATATGACAGATTCTAGATCAGAATAGAACTTGTCTTTGGCTTCATCTGGGTTTGTCATGGTGGGCGCATATGCGCTAATGAGGGTGGCTGACTGGCTTTTCCCAACTGGGATCCTGAGTGTCATTAGCCTGTCATTTATTTCAATTGGCATGGACTGCAAGTTTCTGACAAGGTCATTTTTAATTGCAAACCCAACACCATGCTGTCTCGGTTCGACTGCACCCTTGCCTTTCCAGAAGAAGGTGTATCCACCACTGAGCTCTTTGAGTTGGCCACTATCAGGGAGTCTGGTCTCACTGAGTGCCACTATGTCCAGGTTGTACCTGCTGAGCTCAATGGCAATAAGTGCAGTGCGTCTTTCCGGGTTGTTTGAGTTGTCCTGTAGTGTGCGTATATTCCAGGCTCCTAGCCTGAGTAAGCTGAATTTCTTTTTGTTTCGACCGCAAAAAGGGATCCCCACTGGTCGCGGTATACCAGTCAGGGTGATGTGAAGTGGGCTTTCTTTAGGGCACCTTTTCTAGCCCCTTCCTCAGTTGAGGTGAGCAGTGCTATCCTTAAATAAGGCTGCTCAGCTACTGTGGGTGCTGCCTCCCCACGCCTCCACTTCAATCGACGATGAAGCGACCATAGCCCACAGCCACCAACGTGTAGGTCTGTGCTAACAGCTTCCAGTCTATCCAAACCTGCTGCCACCGCACTCGCCCATCGCCGTTGGAATTTTGAGAGGAAAGAAGACGAGACAAAGATGAAAGAAGACGAGGTGAGTGTTAAGACTAGCGCAAAGAGTTTGTTTTTAGTGAAAAAGAGCTGCGCAAACATCAGACTCACTCTCTCGCCTGGACACAACTTATCCAAGTGGCAAGACAAGGTCAAGACGACTGGAAATGTATCCAGGTGCAGGAGGATGCCAGAGGGACAGTCATATTGCCTGACCGGCTGCCTGTAGGCTACTCCACAGCCTCGCAGTCCCAACTGACTAGGGTGAAAGACCCAAACCAAAGAACACCAATAGTGGTGGATGCTCTGTGTCACGATATCCAGGCCAGAGTGACGGTATATTGCCATCTGCCCTATCAATCAACCACTGGCCTGCTGCCGCCAGCTTCGAAGCTGCGACCGGGAAGTTTGCTCAATTCTTCGCTGTGATTTAGGCAAACAAGCCTATGACCACACCGCTACCGGGGGGTAATATGAAGGACTCAAATACTGAGGGTCACATTGTGCCCTAGCATGTGGCCGTTGGGTTAGATGAAACCTCCTCCGCCCTGGCCGTTTGCACCGACAGGTGCACGCCCACTGATACCATGCTAGCGTACTAGTTCATGAAACAGGTTGTACTGGATTACATGTTACCAGTAGCAGATGTTTCTGACTTGACCTACTAACTAACTAACTAACTAACTAACTGCTAAATGTAAACAATAGGTGTTGCTGTTCCTATTCACGGAATTAACTGCCCCTGCCTGCGGTTTAAATTTGATATTTGAATCTTGCCATCAAAAACCAGCTGTGTATTAAATTTGCTGGGCCAATGAAACTCTGCCAGCACAGCTGTGAGAAGTTGGCAGATTTAAACAATGAAGTTATATAAAGACATGTATTTCTCTTAGATCGGAACATAGGATGTATGTGTATTCTGTATCTTCATTATTTTAAAGAAAGTTCACTTGAAAATTTTACCATTCTTTCCTAGAATTTCAACAATTACGATCGACTCTAAACTGCCAGGAAGTTCTGTCGAACAACTCTGGAGCTCCCCTGCTGAGCAATTTAGATATAAAACAATGTGGTTTAATGATTTGTTAGGATGGACAGATTCTGTCGCAAAAGCTACTAAACTTCATCTGCCTCAAGCTGTGATTTTGATTAGATCCAGTCAAGGAAGTTTGTGTAATGACGAGACCCCAGGAGTGCCTTGGTGGATCCCGTGAAAACAAAAGAGCAGCAACAACAAAAAAAAATTAACTCGTCGGCGCAGGTAGTTGTAGTCTCTGGGCTTCGCGGATATGGCTCGAGTGCTCCGCGGATGTGGCTCGAGTTGTCAATGCATCCCTATCATAAGAAATAGCAGAGAGTATGTATTTATAGAGAGATCTCACTTCCGCTAAATCGCGAAACTAGGTCGCTACGGTAAACAAGAATTGAAAGAGACCGCCTTCACCAAAGATTGCATATCTGTTTACTGTGGTTTGTTCATATTTTTAGGCTGATTGAAACTAGAGCCGCTCAAAGAGTTTATAATATATAGCTAGAGGTCAGACTAGCGCTACGCAAGTCTCCGCGTGGCGTCGTCGGTAGGTGAAGTAAAGATGGCGGCCAACTTACGGCAAGCCTGCCTCAACCTAGACAGTACGGCTAAAGTAAACAAATCTAAGCCTAAAATAATACGGTCTTTCAGATTGTTTGAACGGGGATTACAGTATTAATGAGCATACTTAATTTATGGATTGGGTGAACCACGAAAATGTAAAAAATGTAATCCCGCCAAAAGAAAAAAAACAAACATTATGAATTATGACAAAATACAAAATGTACGGATGAATTTGAACCTCCATCTCTAAATAGGAATGAACAAGAATAAAATACTGAGGCCTTCCAACAAAAACTACTTTCATTAGCACTGGCCTTGACACAGTATTTGCAATCGCTTGCCGTAAGAAAAGATGGCTGCCGGGCTTTCTATTTGCGGACATGTGACGTGACCGAGTCTTACCTCTAGGTTTATTATAAACTCTTTGGAGCCGCTTGAAAGCTCTTGCGCCCCGTGGAATGCACAAACGGGTATTTTTACCTCGGCGACCTACTTTCCGCTCCGTGCTGACAGTGGTTTCGCGGCGCCCTCCTTGTCTCGCAGTGCAAATCGACCAATAGTAAACCTCTGTATACAAGCATACTCTCTGGAAATAGTAAGATTTTATAAGGCTTTTGTGACGCACGGAGTCAAGTCTGTTTTGCCCTGGTTATAGTGCGGTTAAACGTGCGTGAACTCGCTCACTAGCGAGACTGAAGTAAGTCTTGCTAGTTCCGGCGCGCCCAAACTGTCTTGAGACAGCAGGCGGAGAGACAGACCTTCCACGGTGAATCAAAACAGATGCAGGACAGACTTGATGACTCAGTGTGCTGTTCGCCTGAAGGCAGCGGCTATTTGGGCTAGCGTCCTAAGAAAAAGTGCCAGCCTCTGTCGGTCCTTCTAGTAGAGTCATTGAGTTTTTTTTTTTTTTTTTAAGATCAATTGTGCACCTGTTGATAAAAGCACCAAACTTTGGGTGTGAATAGAGTACTTCAAAATATACAAAAAAATGATTTAGAACCAATCTGAGAGGTCTCAAATAACGAGACATGAACCGTTAGAAATTGACCGAAATTGTAAAGTGGGCATGCGCAAAAACCGGAAAAGAAAAAGACACTTAGCTAAATCTAAATCCTAACCCCTTAACCCCATACTTTTCCAAAAGATTCCCCACCCACACAAAACTATTTCATCACCGTCGTAACACAATTGCCTAAGTCATTTTTTCGGTGTTTTGAGATGAAATGCTCACTCTAAGCAGGCAGTCACACTGCACCAGTTCAACAGTTACATTGTTTTGTTTCGTTGACTTATGGAGTTTTTAAATGAAACCTCCCATCCATCTAAACCACCATTTTAGACTGTTGTTCGGGGAACGTAGTGTTATTACAAAGCCAGATAGAGAAAATACTGAGGTGTGTTCACTATTGAGCTATAGCTTTCTCTGAAAAAATACTACGCTCCCCTAACAATGTGTTAAAATTATTTGAATGTATTTAATTCTATGTTAAACGTAAGTTCTGAATACGAAACATAAAATTAGTAAACTAATTGTACCCAAATAGACCGTAGAGGGTGCAAGATGGCTGTTATCGTGCCAATGAGCCGTGAAACCCAAACTCTAACTCCAACCCTATAACTTTCCAAAACATTCACTGCTCTCACAAAACTATTTGGCCACATAGTGTAAAAAATAGCGTCTCTGTGAAATTAATCTCCACTAATACTAATAAGGAATGAATAAATTCCTTTCCAGTTTTCCTCTGTCTGTCTATTTATTTCTCTCTTGTCTGTTTTGTTCCTGTCTTCTTTCCATCACTTTCCTTCCTTTTTTCATGCTTTCTCCATTTCTTTCCTTTTTTCATACTTTATTTATTTCTTTCCTTTTTCATGTTTTCGTTATTTCTTTCCTTTTTTCATACTCTCTTTACTTCTTTCCTTTTTTCATACTTTCTTTATTTCTTTCCATTTTTCATCCTTTCTTAATTTCTGTCCTTTTTTCATGTTTTCGTTATTTCTTTCCTTTTTTCATGTTTTCGTTATTTCTGTCCTTTTTTCATGTTTTCGTTATTTCTGTCCTTTTTTCATGTTTTCGTTATTTCTTTCCTTTTTTCATGTTTTCGTTATTTCTTTCTTTTTTTCATGTTTTCGTTATTTCTTTCCTTTGTTCATGTTTTCGTTATTTCTTTCCTTTTTTCATACTTTCTTTGTGTCTTTCCTTTTTTCATACTTTCTTTATTTTTCCTTTTTTCATACTTTCGTTATTTCTTTCCTTTTTTACATACTTTCTTTATTTCTTTCCTTTTTTCATGTTTCGTAAAGAAAATGAAAATGATTGAAAAACATATTATGTGAAATAAGAGGATAGATGGAGTGGTGAAGAGAAAGGAGGGAGAAAGTGCCACAAAACTCTTCCAGATCGATCTCCACGAGGGACGCTGGAGCCAGTAAATCATAGTGATTTGTGGTGTTCAGGAAGATCGGGAGTAGGGAGGAGAGAGAGGGGGGGGGGGGAAGAGGAGGATGAGGGACAGCCCTACAATTATTTACCTTATGGATTTCTTTCTTGTTCACATTGAGTCAGCGAGTGAGTGTCGGTGTTGTTTTTTTTTATCAATAGCTGCTCACTGGAAGGAAGGGGTTGGGGTGTTGCTGGGAGAGAGAGAGAGAGAGAGAGAGACAGAGAGAGAGGGGGGGGGGAGAGAAAGGGAGAGAGGGGAGGGAGAAAGAGAGAGACAGAGAGACAGAGGGAAAGAGCGGGGGGGGTGGGAGAGACAGACAGAGAGAGAGAGAGGAGAAGACATAGAGATACAGGAAGAAAGAGAAAGGGAGTGCACACACCCACTCAAACACATACACAGAAGAGGAATATAATACACACGGAACCAGTGAGTGATACACGCACAGAGAGAGAGAGAGAGAGGAGAAAGAGACACACACACACGTACAGAGACACGCAGAGAGAGACACTCATACAGGAAGAGACAGAGAGAGACACAGAGAGACAGACAGACAGTGATAAGGAGAGACAGAGAGAGAGGGAAATGATAGAGAGACAGACGGTTAGAGACGGAGAGAGAGAAGGAGACCACATTACACATATATTACACATCGACATCCAGAAACACAAAACACACACATGTACAAAGGATTTCGGTAGGGAACAACCACAGATAACGGGTCACTCCATTAATTAATATATCAATAAATCATTATCAAAATGGACATTATCTTTAAACCTGAGCTTTAATCTTAAAACTTCATACAACAACAACAACAGTAAAGCGATTTCCTCAAAATAATTTATATAAACATTCACCATTTCCTAAACTTTTACTTAACGATATGGCAGAGCTCCACGAGTGAAAAACGCAGTACAAACAAAGCTAAAGTGTTAGAGACTCTCACTGTGCCAAATAACAGACAAAATGGTTCATTAATTGAAGAGGTTTTTTCGCTTCTTATTCAGCGGAACCTTCACATTGTATTGTTCTTTCGTAAGAGTTCAAACTCTAGTAAGTAAATCAATAAATGAATAAAAACAAGTGAAAAGAGAAAGGAACAAATTAATAAATAAATGACAAAATAAATAAATAACTGAACGAATGAACGAATGAATGAATGAATGAACAAATAAATAAATGAATGAATAAATAAATAAATTAATAAATAAATAACTGAACGAATGAATGAGTGAATAAACGAATGAATGAATAAATAAATAATGAATAGTTAAATAAATATATATATATGTAAGTAAATAAATAAATAAATACATAAACAGATAGAGAGATAACTAGGAAGATAGATAAATAAATAAATAAATAAATAAATAAATAAATAAATACATAAAATATTAAAATCAAGAATTAACAACACTGAGACAAATGACAGGAAATGGTATTACGGATGGCCATTCTATTCCCAGAACACTCGCTGTCGAAATCAAATTTATTTACGGGTGCGGATGATTTCTGTCCCTTTTGAGATTATTCGGAATAATGACCCATTGATGAAGACGGCGATGAAATAATGATCATATCCCATTAGGCCGACTACACGGATTTGTATCCGTTTTAATGTGAGATGTGAATTGTGGGGTTCAACCAAAGATACTAGAAAAGGATAAATAAGACACTGTCTTCTTAGCACCACTAAAAAACACGTGCACACAATTTGCTCGATGAAAGGGGGCGGGGCGCATGGCGCATAGTATGAAAAGAATGCTTGATATAATGGTAAATTTATGATGCCAAATTGTGACAGTGCTACTGCGACTAGAAAAAAGAAAAATTAGCCAGATTTTTCCCCACAGCGATTGAGGTTATAATTCCACAATAAGGGTACAAACATAGAGGCCACCGAATTCTGCCACCGAGCCACTAGGCGCTTTAGGTGAGAAGAACTGCACTATATAATTTCAACAACTGCACATAGATTCTGTCCATTTATATTGTGCAATTCTTCTCACCTAATGCGCCTAGTGGCTCGGTGACCGAATTCGGTGGCCTTTGTGTGGCTACCCTAAGTGACGTCAATCAAGGCCGAGAGAGAGAGAGAGAGCTGAACAATGAACAAAATTCATTATTTTCCCTATATTATGGCTTGTGTAAAATATGGCACTTTTCATGACTTCCGCGCGTTTGCCGCTAGGTGGGGGTGGGAAATCTGTTCGCGCTAAAAGCACTAGCTGTCTCATCTTATCAATCTAGTATCTTTGGTTAGTCGGGACACCACATGCTGCCGAGACAGAAATAATATGTCTATTTCTCTAGTCCGGGCGCTTCAAAACTGTCTTGAGTCAGGTGTCGGAGAGAGAGACTCTGCACACTGAGTTAAAACAGGCGAAGAACATACTTTGTCTCAGAGAGCCCTACAGATAATTCTTGTGCCACATTATGTTCGCGTCCTATAAAGCCTGAAGTGACAGTTCAGAATCAGTAATCTTGCAGCTGCACACGGGGAGAAAGTCGAGCAATATGACATTTAGAGCACACATTTGTCATTCTGTGAATGAAAATGAATGGAGGCCTAGAATCTTGAAAGCTTTAGGAAAAGCGTAAAACATCACCTTTTCCTCTGACACTGTTAAATTTTCAAAATTCTATTCTGTACTTTGATGTTATGGTTGATTATATAAGCTAGTGCTATTTGACTAAGAGCGTCTATGTGTGTGAAACTGAGAGTGTGTATGGATGAGAGTGCGTGTTTTAGTGTGAGATTTGGAAAGTGTATGCATGAATCATTCATGCAATGTACAGCTCATTGAGTAATAATTTTTATTAGAAATGCGCTATAGAAATTCTATTTATTATTTATTACTAGAAAAGAACAAGAGGATGCCCATAGAGACGATGGCGGGATGATATTGTGCAGACAGATGGACAAGCATGGACAAGACGGACGGAAAACAGAGAAGAACGGAGATCATTTACGGAGGGAGAGCTGGATCCTGCAGTGGACGGACAAGGTCTAACAAGGCAAGAAGAGCAAGTTAATAGAAAACTATAGCAGATATAATAATCTAAATTGGCTCAAATAAAAAAAATCAATATTTTGAGACTCGACCACCATTTTTGGGCAACTTTCTCAACTTCGGTGGCTGCCACAGACTAATAAATTAACCAGACTGATTGATCCCATTGTGTGACGTCACAAAACAGCGAAAGGTCATGAACCATCCGCCATATTAGGTTTAAGGTAGCGACCGACGCTTCAGCATATCTACAACTTTGAATGACACCATTTTGACGCGCCTACTGAACGCGGAAGTTTGGTTCCGCACCAAGAAATTAATACATGTACAACCAATCTTGACAAATGAAAAGAAATTTCTACTGCAGATAGAACTAGAATCGGAATTTCCCGAGCGGCGGCCATGTTGGTTATACAGTCGTCGCTCGGGAAATTCCGTAAAAAACGACACAGTCCGAAGCTCGTGTTTCCAGTCTGGTTAATTTATTAGTCTGTGGTGGCTGCCGAGATACAGAATACCGCGACGGACCATGCTTTCATTCACTAGAATGTCTACAACTTGCGCGCGTATAAACACGATGAATACACAGAGCTCTGTGGTACTGGTCTTTTTCGTTCAGTTATTATGGAGGGTTGTGGTGCGAATTATTGCATTGTTGATATGGATGATACGCGCGCAAGCTGACGGACGGAATCTGGCGTATTGAACCGTCTCGGTACCCTGTATCTCGGGTGCTTAGGACAGATTGCCGATTCTGTGAGAGCAGTTTTGCCTCACCCATATTCATCGGGTTACCTTGTCTTCCAGACAGATGCGCGCACACTGTGTGCACGACTTTTTAGAGGTGCCAATATCTTTGGTATAATATTACATATTAAGCATGTCATACCTCAGTAAATTTTGTAACCCTTAGTAGCATGACATGGAAGCTTGATGACGTATGGCACACATAATTTATTGGTCCATAACGGCACCCACTGTTACTGTTGATTACAAAATAAAACACAAATATGCGAATCATATTAATTTGCGAAATGAGGTGTGTTTTTTTTGATGATACCTTGTTTTACACCACTTTACACCAGTTGTTCTTAACCTGGGAAGAAAATTGTCCCCTGGGGTGAACTTGGGGGATTGCAGTTGGAAAATGTTTAGGCTGTTAAATAATTGCACACTCTCGCATTCTGAATGATATAGCGAGTCTCTCTAATATTTTTTTAACTTCCAAATTGTGCATTGTAATTTCCATTTACCATCTATCTATCTATCTATCTATCTGTCTGTCTGTCTGTCAGTCTGTCTGTCTGTCTGTCTGTCTGTCTATCTATCTATCTATCTATCTATCTATCTATCTATCTATCTATCTATCTATCTATCTATCTATCTATCTATCTATCTATCCATCTGTCTGTCTGTTTGTCTATCTAACTATCTATCTATCTATCTATCTATCTATCTATCTATCTATCTATCTATCTATCTATCTATCTATCTATCTATCTATCTATCCATCTGTCTGTCTGTTTGTCTATCTAACTATCTGTCTAGCTATCTATCCATCTAGCTATCTATCTATCTATCTATCTATCTATCTATCTATCTATCTATCTATCTATCTATCTATCTATCTATCTATCTATCTATCTATCTATCTATATCTATCTATCTATCTATCTATCTATCTATCTATCTATCTATCTATCTATCTAACTGTCTGTCTATCTATCTATCAATCAATCTATCAATCAATCTATCTATCTATCTATCTATCTATCTATCTATCTATCTATCTATCTATCTATCTATCTATCTATCTATCTATCTATCTATCTATCTATCTATCTATCTATCTATCTATCTATCTATCTATCTATCTACAGGTGTATCTATATATAAAAGTGATATTTACTACAGAGGAACTGCAGTATATTTAAAGACCTGTAGTATGAACACCTACCTATTTTAAGCATATAAAAAGAGGGCAGGAAAATGCTGAAACAGGCACTGCAAGAACCTGAAATAGACCTCTGGTCCGGGTGCGGAATGATTGTAGCGCAGAAATAGTGCAGAAAAAGCTTGTATTGGGTGTGAAAATAGCAACATGATAAGCTACGTTGCAAAATTGGTGAGTGGTATATAGTCAGGTGACATCAGGAAGGCGCAGAGCTCTGTGATCTTGGTAACGGCGTATTGGCGAACCGGCACACGTGACTGCGTTCTTGGTATTCTGCGTTTCTTACTGTAAGTGGAATCGATGAAAGACAATGAAAGAGGCCGCCCCTTCTTTCTATTCGAAATTTATTATTATTATTATTATTTTTAGCAAGGTTTCGGTCTTTGGCATAATTCAGCCTCGGTCTCATCAGCCGATTTTGATGGACTAGTTGGATGATGACGTCACGACGTAACAATGAGTTTTAGTAAAATCCCGGCTAGTTGGCTGGTGTTCGGGATCCCATTAAAAATCATTGTCGTGACTTGACCACCCAACTAAACGGGGCGGATTCAATTCGGCAAAGGGCGCACCAAGGTTTATTCTGTTGTCATTAGGTACGTCACAACCCCCCCCCCCCCTCCCCCCCACAAGACAAACTTTGAAGAATATGAAAAAGAAGGGGCTACTTTGTTACGTACACAGTTCAGGGGACATTTACTCTTTTTTTCTTCTTTTTTTTAGTCTTTGCGTATCACCATCATAATTATTATATTGCAGAGCTGCACACTCTTCTCAGTACTGCGAGAAACGTGTTGGCCCCAACCCACCGACCTGAATATCAAACTCTATGGTGCTCTGCCAGAACTGCAGAAAACCGTAGATTTTCTTAAAAGAACAAATCTGCAGATTTAGATTTGGTGAACGAAAGAAGAAGAAGAAGAAGAAGATAAAGGAAGTCAGGCCTTCCATGTCATCACGAAAGGCTTTTTCACCGCTGATCCCTAAATTCTACAAAATGTCACATTACACATAGAGAGAGGTAAAGGTGTCCGTGCATATATTATTTCAAAAGTCTCGATGTTCACTTTATTTCTAACACTTTCGTTGATATTGAGCCACAACTGAGTTGAACCAAAGATACGAGAAACGATAAGATGAGACACTGTCTTCTTCACACCATTAAAAAAACAGTCCATACAATTTGCGCTCTGAAGAACCGGGCCCATGGAGCATAGTTTGTAAAGAATGCTTGATAATTATTATAATGATAAATTTATGATGCAAATTGTGACAGTGCTACTGCCACTTAAAAAAAAAGAAAAAATAGCCAGAGTTTTCCCCACAGCAATTGATGTTATAATTCCACAATAAGTGACGTCGATCAAGGCCTATAGTGATAGCTGAACAGTGAAAAAAAATTCAATATTTTCCCTATTAAGGCTTTGTAAAATACGGCACTTTTCATGACTTCCACGCGTTTGCCGCTGAGACGGCGGTGCGAAATCTGTGCACCCTAAAAGCACTAGCTGTCCTATCATGTCAATTTTATTGTAGTATGTTCGGTTGAACAGAAGAAAGTGTTCCGACATTTTGAGCCGGAAAAAAAATGGTAGAATTCGAAAGTATGACAGGTAATTTCTTTCTGAGCCTCAGTTCACACAGTGGTAGTCTTTCCCTCTACATTCACATCCCTTGCCTTTATTTCCTCCATAGCAGTTCAATAGAGCATATTTTTTAATAACCGCTTAATGGTAAGAGGGCCGTTATTACGGATCAGCAGTCCAATTACAACACCGAATAGAGAAAACACCATGTCCTGAGAAGACGAGACTAGAACATTTGGTAACAACAGGGAAATTCAGTGGAAGAAGAAGCCAGTGACGACAAGGCATAAAGATGCAGGACGACCTAAAGGCCTGGCTGGGAATGCACAGCACCAACGACGTCATCAGGGCTACAGAAGATAGCGAGAGATGGAGGGTCATGATCGCCAACGCCTGCCGGCAGGGCACTTAATGAATGAATGAATGTTCGTTGTCCAGCTATAGCCTATAATGTGAAATATCAGGTCCCCTAGAGACAGTCAAGAAATGGCAAGAAATAAAGCAGTGCTGGGGCAACACCAGGTTTTAGAACCACTGCTCTCGACCCTCTTTACTATGATTCTGCCAACCTCTCTCTCTCCTTCTCTCCCTCTCTCTCCTTCCCTCCCTCCCTCTCCCTCCTCTCTCTCTCCCTCTTTCCCACCTTCTCCCTCTCCCTCTCTTTCTCTCCCTCTCTCTTTCTCCCCCTCTCTCTCCCTCCTTCACTCGCTCCTCTCTCTCGTCCTCCTGCTCTCTCTCTCTCCCTCTTTCTTCATATTCCTCTTTCATTCTCTCTCACTCTCGTTCTCCCTCTCTCCCTCTCTTGCTCTCCCTCTCTCTCCATCTTTCACTCTCTCTCGCCCTCTCTCTCCCCCCCCCCCTCTCTCTATCTCTCTCCTTACCTCAGTCTTTTAAATTTACCCTGGCAATCTTGTTATTCCTTTAAGTGATTCGTCTAATCCTTTAACAGTCATGTTCCACTTGACAGCTGCCGTTAGGACGTACATCAAATTTCAACCCTAAGACAGAAACAACCCTATCAGGAATCGGTGCACACAATGGTTTCTCAGAATGCTCCCAAATCCAAGCAGGCTTTTGTGCTGGCGAATCTAAGCATGGATCTCGCTCGGCGTAATAGCCGGGTATACTGTTACCTAAACGGCGCAAAGTCGCACTCTGGGTGACAAGGAGCTTTGGGTGTCTGGATGGAAGAATACAACCAAAGCGTGTAAACCAGGTCGGTGTGGGGAAATCAAGAGGAGGGTGGGGGGGGGGGGGTAGTAAATTTCTTGACTTTACGACTACCATCATGAAAAAATAAGAAAACAGACTACCAAAATCTGACCAAGTCCAAAAAGGTTTTTTTTTCCCCTACCAAATAAATTAAGCCAAAAGACCAACACTTACTTGTGACGCCTATTATCACTTGTTTTTATTGTTGTTGAACTGGGTTAGCCGAATACTAGTCGACCAGCGCAAGATAAATTTCACACGGCTTAAGTTTCTCTTGAGTAATGCTTTATAAGCTTGAGAAAACTGTCCGTATCGTTCAGTAGTGTTCGCTGTTATCAAGATACACATCAGCTTGTAAACTGTATTGCTTGGGAGTCTGGGCTTACGAAAACATCAACCTGATACCCCTCTGAATGGAACAGTTCACCACTGTTGTTATGGATTTTTCTAGTTGTGGGAAAAAGGCAAGTGACAGTCTTATTCTAAAGAGTTACTCATCTCTTCTCAAATAAGATTTACACTTCGAAGACTGGGATGTCTGCAGTTATTGAATACAGGGGCGAAGAGGCAAATCTACTATAAACTAATGAAGCTTACTTAACCTTCCAGGCACCCTCACCCCGGAGGGGCCCTGAAGAAACATTTTTTTAAGGAAGCGCATATCCGTACAACATGTTGTACAGATATTGACAGTGCATATCCGTACAACGCACATAATTCGATGACGTAGAACACACACCGGAATACTATATTACTGACCTTGTTAATTTGCATAGTTTTTAAAACTATGAATCGGCTTAGTAGCAAAACAATCCGTCTTCAGCTGCTCGGAGATTGCGTAATCTGCGCTAATAATATACTTGAGTGTACGTCGATCACCAATGGCTACCCCAACCCCTTTTCGCCTGATTAGTCAATCTGTCTACCGCCCATTGATACAAACTGACCAGACCCTCACGTCCCCAGGTCCATCTGACTATTCCATGTGTTGTCACTTTAAATTCGTGTACACCATACCAAGTTTTGTTTCAGCAAACCTTCACCAGTCGCGCTTTTTGGTAAACATGTTGTACGGATATGCATTGTCCATATCAATTCAACATGTTGTACGGATATACACTTCCTTTTTTTAATGAGAGAAGTTTGGATTTTGCCCGGTTGTCGCTGGGTGAGAAAGGGCCCCATAGCAGTTCGAAGACACGGTGGTCTAGAGACAAGGTGCTCGCCTCTCATGCCGAAAGTAACTGGTCCAAATCCCGGTCGGTGCAGGCATATTGAAATTTTGGGATTTTTCTTATATTTTCATGTTCCTGATCCCAAGGTAGGTAGGATCGAGCACCTAGTTTTCTCGGCCATGTACGTTAAACACACCTTGGCAGTTGGAAATCGTGAAGATCAGGCCGTACAAGGCCGCTGCCCGGGCAAAATTCTAAAAAACGAATCCCTACCACAACGAGAAAAATAAAAACAAGAAAAAGTGAGGTGTAAATGCCAAAGGCGGCGAACCTCCTAAAATAAAGACTTAAACACATGCGTCCTAAATATGTAGGTCCACTACTGCAGGGGCGTATCTACGGAGAAAAGCACCCACGCGGCAGGCACTGAAATTGTGTTCCTGTCCAAATAACTGTACTGAACAGCCACACGTCACAGACTAATGGCTTGGGGGCCTTAAAAAAAGTTGACTGCAATCCCACACTCGCCAAAATAATAGAAAAACTGCAGGCATAAGTTAATTTTTTTCTTTTCCCAAACGTAGTTTCGGATGAACTCTATCAGTTCTGAAGATTTCCTTCCTCTACGACCAATGGCAATGGAGGAGTAGCACAGAAAGCTGAGCAACTCCATCTCTGTATATTATTATAATAGATTAAAAATACAATTTACTTGACCGTAAAGGAAGCCCCTGGGGAAATCCACACTGGGGCACATGACTTTTTTTTTGCATATATTAAAAAAAAATGTCAGTGAAATCCCAATATTATGCTCTTAGCTAAGCATGCCTGTCTGTGACATTTGAAGAGAAAGAGTTGAAAATTATGAATTAGGGCTGGAGACTGGCAGTTGACTGTGTGGGTAATGACCGTCAGGAGGTGGGGGCGTCAGGAGGTGGGGGTGGGGGTAGGGTGGGGCAACAGTCTGTTTGAAGTTGAGGAAGGGAAAACAGAAGGACAACGAAAGAAAGCAAATAAACGTACAGACAGACGAAGAAAAGGATAAATGAAAGAGGTAGAGGGTGAAAAGTGGACTGAAAAAGAAGAGAGAGAGAGAATGAGAGAGAGAGAGAGAAAGAGAAGTGAGAGAGAGAGAGAGAGAGAGAGAGAGAGAGAGAGAGAGAGAGAGAGAAAGTAAATGAGGAAGAAAAAAGAGGAGAATT